>JAUPFR010000004.1:8589909-9057409 GCA_036925125.1 Oreortyx pictus | reverse complement strand
ATTGTAAAAGCACTTGCCAATCAATTATAACTGAACACTTTATTAACTCTGCTTTTGTTTTATTCTTGGTTTTGTAAGCTATTGTGTAACTCAGTCATCTTTTTGTTTTAAAATCCAGACAATCGTGTCCTGTATTTTTTCTTTTTTTTTTCATCCGAGCCATTTTTATACACAAAAAGAAATGCCAAAGCCAACATGTTTTTATTTGTGTGGTTAAAAAATGGAAAATTCTTGTAAAATATCATTTCCTATCTGATTCTAAGAGATTACATTTTCCTCAGCATCTGACATGATATTCATTCATGCGTAAATTCAATTTGGTAAGTAAAATAGCAAACATGCCAAATAATATGAAACACGTTGCAAATTCTTTACATTTTATATGTTCACTGCAGAATGGGATTGTGTTCAAAATCATTCCATATTAACTACGACAACAGTTAATAAGAATGGAATGTTGCTGAGAAACAGGCTTTGTGAATTCCAGGCTTATATTGGAAGAATGGGGCTCTAATTTGAAGAAACGCAACACAATGAGTATGTGCAGGTGTGTTTTAATGCCTACTGCATTTTTGCTTACTGTTCCTTCTGTGTGACCAGAGACTGAGAAAGGGTGCAGGGGTTCGTCAGGATTTACCCAGCATTCGTAAGGAGTATTGTGTTAAATGGAAAAATGCACCCTTACTGTTGCCCATATCAAAGGAGCTGCACCGTTGTCATCTGGATAACAGTCATCACAACTATGTAAAAAAAGCCTCCGCAACATATAGTCAACAATTTTGTTCACAGAATCCCAACACATAAGCTATTTTGAAGCAATTTTATCCCTTGCACATCCCCATAGTCTGAAAGGATGGTAGCCTTTTGATTCCTATCACTTTTAAAAACAAAAACCAAAACAGAATCATAGAATCATAAAATATCCTGAGTTGGAAGGGACCTAAAAAGATCAAGGCCAGTTCCTGGCTTCACACAGGACCACCCACATGGCTGAGAGCACTGTCCAAATGTTTATGGAACTCCCACAGGCATCCTGACTGCTGCCTTAGGGAACCTGTTCCATGACTGTCTGGAGCCCCACTAGAGAAGATCCTTTCCCTGACACCTTTTGACCCTCCCTTGATGCAGCTCCATGCTGCTCCCTCGGACTCTGTCACTGCCGCAAACAGCGGAGCTCAGTGCTCCCCTCAGCTCCTCTGTTCTGGGATGAACAAACCAAGGAATCCCAGCTGTTCTTCATACATCTTGGTCTATAGACACTGCACCATCTTTGTTGCCCTCTTGTGGACACTCTTAATAGTTTTATGTTCTTATATTGTGGTGCCTAGAACTGTACTGTACTGGAGGTAATCTGCAAAACACAGAGCAGAGGGGAAAACCACTCCTCCCACCTAGAGGCAGTGCTGGGCCTGATGTACCCCAGGGTAGGGCTGGTCCTTTTGGCTTCCTGGGAACACTGCTGACTCATGGTCAGCTGTTCCCCAGACTGATGGCTAATTTTCATGGGCTCATCTGAGCCCGTTGGAGGCTGTCATATGAAGTATCGCATTCTGGATGGGCAGCAATTGAATGTATAGTTACTGATTCATTTCCTTGTTTGTCTGATGCAATATTCTGCTTCTTTTTCCATTGCTCTCTCTGATAGCATTATTAACTGAAGTAGTGATAACTCATAAGTAATTTTAATTCTATTTATCTGTTTTGGTTTTTAAGAATTTTTCTAAGTCCTCTTCAGCAAATAGACAGTTGAATGAGATGAGAGGGGAAACTGAGAAGACATATCACGCTCCAATACAAAGGAGGGAGACGGGCTCTTTGATTATGTGTATACCTGGCGTGAGATTAAGACACAGTGGTCAAATGTTGGTCCGACCAGTTTATTACAATTACTAGTTGCTTAGGGATATGGGGAAGGGAAGGTGGGTGATAGAAAAGAGATGAAAAGCAAGGAGTCTTGGCAGAAAGCGAGAGCGAGAGAGAGAGAGAGCATCACCACGTGGATCCAGTGAGGTCCGTAGTCCATTGATCTCAGGAACCCTCTGGTTGCTGCGGGGGATGGGAGAAAGCCAGGAAGCTTTGCAGCAAGCATGCCTCAGGGTTTGTCAGAAGAGTTTCTCCCCTCAGGGAATTCTCCATTTGCTCTTCGGGAGTTCTCTGTCAAAGATGTTTTCTTTGGGAGTTCTTCTCCAAAACTTCTTCTCCAAAAATTCTTCTCTAAAATCCTCGGTTCAGTGAAGGCCTTTTAGCCCCCATTTCTCAGTTTTTTTCTTTTCTCTTTGTTTGTGTGACATGTCTGGCGCAAGAGATAAGCCTGCAGTGGATATCGCCTTCATTGCCATGCAGAAGCATTGTTGTCTTTTTGTGGTGGTGAGCTTCTCCAAGCCATATCTCCCAGGAAAAGACAATTTGCCCCTATTTCTGCTTATCTTTACAACCATAAGCAGAGACACTGGGGCATCATGACACTCATCTGGATAATCAGCAGTTACCAGTCAGAGTCTTGTCACCAGAAAAGGCCTTACAAAACAAGATTTGAGACAAAAGAAAGGAAATCAGTTTCCATCTTTCACAAGAAAGTTCTAAGTTCCCAAGGAATCACAGAATCACAGAATTGTAGGGGCTAGAAGGGACCTCTGGAGATCATCAAGTCCAATCCCCTGCCAAAGCAGGCTCCCTAGGCCAGGCTGCACAGGTAGGCATCCAGGTGGGTCTTGAATGTCTCCAGAGGAGACTGTACAACCTCTCTGGGCAGCCTGTGCCAGTGCTCCATCATCCTTACTGTGAAGAAGTTCCCATGTACATTTGTACTGGCATGAAATCAATCAAAAAACTAAACAAGAGGAAATGCTTAAAACACAATGATGCTTCACTCTTAGCTCATTGAAAGGATGATTTTCCTTCTGGTGAATGTGGCAGCTCATCTCCATCTCTTCTTTCATCTTTAAATAAGTAATAATTGAGAATACAGCATCTAAGATTCTTTGTTTTCCATATAAAAGTAAACTCTTAATGTAAAAAATGCATATTTTAGAGCAACAAAGTGTTTTTGTAGCTGATGTTACCTTGCATCAGAGACAACTCCTGTTGCTTTTTTATTAACTGTGAAAATAAGGGTAATCTGCAGCTTTAAATGTTAAGTTAGAGCTAAAGAATTAATTAGATTGCCATTATAACCTTAATCAAATTCCAAGTAATGACTGGTAGAGTTTAAACTGTAAGTAACAACAACAGCAAAGTAAGTGAGAGTTATTTATGACCTTCTTTTTCATCTTATGCATGAATAAATTTTATTTATTACCTTCTTGATGTGACAGAAAATGTCTGTTTCTGGTAGTAAAAAAATATTTGGATTAGTAATATTTCTGAGCGCATTTCTACAGTGAATGTCTGTTCCTGGTAAACACCAATCTGAAAAAAAGAAAGATGAGAATTAATACCATTCTGAGAGAATTAGCTGTCATTCAACACATCATCAGGTTTGTTAAAAATACTTTTTTTTTTTTTTGATATTCACCAATAGCAGACATTTCTTTAAAAGACAGAACCTTTCAGCAGTTTCATTTTGCTAGAAATGCTCATGTTTGGTAGTTCAGGCTAATTCAGGTCATGCAGAATTTGCTCTGAATTGCAATTTATTTTATATTTTTCCAAGAATGTTCAGTCTTGAGAATGTGTCTGATTGGAGAGATACAACAGTTTGTAATTCCTACTCCCCTATTCAAACTCTTTTTCCTCACTAGTTGAGGGCTCCAGGGTTCACAGGCTGACACTTCTAATTCCCTTTATGGATGTTCCACCGTTGTTTAATGCTTGGTTAACTCCTCCCTGTTCTCCTCATATTCATGATTACTTTTTACCTTTTACAGTATACTGGGAGAACCTCTCATAGTTAATCTTCCTTCTGGTTATCATTCAAACTATAGAACCAGTAGATCTCCTGATCTGCAAAAATGCAGGCCTTCTGTTATGCAAGCAGGAAATTGTCTTCTTTCAGAACTTAGTAGCACCTTTTTGGTCCTCTTTGAAGTCATAGCATCTTATTGTTATGCAAAAAGAACATTACTTTACCAACCTATTTGAATAATTAAAATGTTTTTGTAGTTTCATTACAGTCTTTATGAGTGTAATTTTCTTCCCCAACACTAGTGGTGTAATAGTGGGATTATTTACACAGTGAACTACTATTCAGCTGAATAAGGATGAAATAAATAGATCCTACATTAATATAACAGGAAGAAAAACCAAAAGATGCTTAAAAATATGGGACCTAAGATTTTCTAAACAGCATTAAGGTATGTATAGATTATGTGTTTATAGATTAACTGTATGCTTATAGATTCACTATATTCAGTTTTGATTTAACTGAATCTTGAGATAAACACGGATGTACTACTCCATTCTGTGAGAAATCACACAGGTTGCTTTAGTGGTTCTGACTCCATATTTGGTGGCCAGGAGACACCTCTGTGTGCGCTTTACAACAGTGAAAATATATTGCCTCAGCTGGGTAATATACTTTTGGACTACACAGGTGAGTAATCACTCCAGGCCAGATGACTATGAACAAAGAGTGTATTTCATTTTAGTCTGTTCATGTTCTTCTACCACACTAATCACTGTCAGCATTTTGTAAGGAAATAGCCATGCACATCAGAAAGGATGTGAAGACTGAAAACTAGCCGAAGATGCATTATATTACACATCACTGTAGTATAGATTTGTCTGAGCACTCAGCATAGATGGAAATTAGACCTATTCACTGCAATTGGCTAAAAAAACAACCAACAAAAAATGAACAAAAACAAACAAACAAAAAAACAAAAAACAAACAAACAAAAACCAAAAAAAAACCACCAATGTAGAAGCAAAGAACTGATATTATATTTAAAAAAAAATCTACTCAGGAGGAGATACATTTTATTAAAAGAATTAATAGAAAGATTTAAAATTAATAATCTGATAATGTAGAATTTAAACTAAAATGAGTATTTTGGAATGAAAAGAAGAAAGAATATGTTGCCTAGCCATTTTCTGAAATATGTTAAGAGCAATCCTGTGTCAGAATGTGAAGGGAGTCAATGAAGGAATTAAGCTTTTGAATAAAATAGCACAGGCATTCAAAGGTAAAGATATATGAGATTTATCTTTATAAAATGTAGATTTTGAGAGCTAAAGAACTGCGGAACTAAATAAATCCTCCAGGTTAGATATTATCTGAAGAAAGCTTTGAAGTCCTGGGAAGAAATGCCAATGGGATGAGAAGCCTATAGAGAAACAAACTAATTTTGAGAACTTAGACCAAGCTCCAAAGGTTTGGCATTTTCACATACCAAGTGTTTTCTTTATAGATCTCTTCAACCACAACTGATAAAAGTTTGGCATATCTAGGCATCAGCTTCAACTAGTTCTACTAGGGGTTTGAAAAGAGACATTAAATAGTATTTATTGAAGTCCAAACTATTTTTTTCATCCTTGCACAACTGACAGGACACATATCTTAAGCTTGCACATCTAAGCCTGCTGCAAAGCATGTCATGTTATGAAGGTATGAAAAGGGTTCTTAAGCAAATGATTTGATTCAGCTGTGCATAATAGAATTATTTAGGTTGGAAAAGACTTTTAAGATCACTAATTCCAATCATCTACCTAACACTGCTAAATCCATTGTTAAATATGTCCCTAAGCATCATGTCCACATATCTCTTCAGTATCTCCAGGGATGGCTACTCTATTCCCCTAAGCAATTATTTCCAATTCCTAACTACCTTTTCTGCGAAGAAATTATTCTTAATATGCGCTCAGTACCTCTGCTGGCACAAACTGAGACCATTTCCTCTCATACAATCTCTTCATACCTGAGGAAAGAAACTGACATCCTCCTTGCTACAATTTCCTTTCAGCTTGTTTTTGAGAGTGATGAAGTGCCTCCTTGACCTCATCTTTTCCAGACTAAACTTCAGATCCCTCATATTTATTCTTTTCTCTTCCCTTTATCAGTTTTGTTACTCTTCTCTAAATACGTTTCAGCACCTCAATATCCTTCATGTTGTGAGTGGCCCAAAACTGAACTCAGTATTTGAGATGTGGCCTAACCAGTTCTGAGAACAGAGTACAGCCACTTCCCTGGTCCTCCTGCCACACTGTTTCTGATTCAAGGCAGTACACTATTGACCTTCTTGGTGATCCTGACACACTGCTATCTCTTGTTCAGCCTGATGCATCCCAGGGGTCCTTTTTCTGATGGGCAGCTTTCCAGGAACTGTTCATGAAGAAAATCTTGCAGTATATATTGAAAAGACCCCTGGACTGTGTCAACGGGTCTGTAACTAGGAGAGAGAAATAAGGAAAACAAGGATGCAAAGAAATAGGCATTTTGTGCCAGAGACGAATACAAAAACAAAAACAAAAACTGACAACCTTTAGATACTAGCCTGAGACAGTTGCTCTCTCTCAACATTTCTGAAGAAAATTATCTATTTTTCAGATTACTCACTATGATAGAAATGTAGTCCGACTTCCTTAGCACCACTGTTTCTTCTGTTATGTAGAAACAATTCTGGCTGCAACTGTATTTGCCATCCTTTTTTTGAGTATTTATTTGATAAATTTTCCAGACAACATAAGTGACATTCCTGTAACACAAACAAGTCATTGGATCTGGAGTTTCTTAAGGAAACTGGAGTTTCTTGAGGTTTTTCTTCAGTGGAAACTAGAGTTTCTGAAGGAATTCAAATCCATTTAATTAATGACAATAATTCATTCTCCCAGTAAAAATAGAAAGGAAATCAATGGTATAAACTAAGGTCACATTTCCCTGCTTAAAGGCATTATATGTAGAGTTTTTCACACACTCCAGAAAGCTAGAAGTTTTGACCTGTATTTGAGTTAGTAATAGATGTGGACAATGTTTTCTCCGTTCTAAATGGGAAATGCCTGGAGAAAACATGAGATTGTTGTCAAGACATGAGAGTGCTAATATTTGTGTTGGCAAATTTTAGTTTTGGCAAAATTAACTTTTTAGATAACATTTAACTTGCTGAAGTAGCTAACATTTTGTTTTTCTTACTAAATTATATATACTGAATCATGACACTGCATATTTTTCAGAATTTGAATGCAAAATACCAAATTTTATTCAAGAGCATTAATTATTCAAATGTCAAATGTTAATGATTCTTTCTGGCTTCCATGATTTACTAATCGGTGTTATCTTTTGTATGGTAAAGTATAATGGGTTTAAAAGCGGATATAAACTGTAAAATGAAGTTTAAGTTGCTGCATATTAGTATTTTTTTCCCTAAAATCTCCTTTTTTTTTTTTTTTTTGTCAGTTTAGTCTGTGTGTAATTCTCAGGGAAGAAGATTACTTTACTTCAGTTGTTGGTAATGTTACATTAACTGTCTTTGAGGCCATATATACTTCTTCCCATTCATGGATGAACAGCAGATAAGGAGCTCACTTGGTTGCTTCACTAGTACAGCAGTGATTAAGAAAGGACTGTGATGAAAATATTTTCATGCCTGGATTTTAATAAAATATGTACAAACCATGTGGAAGACATCTGATCTAACACAACGTAATAGTTTCATTTTCAGAATAGTTTTGTATTTATTGTGCAGTGTTTCGCATCACTTTAAGACAACTACTGTTATTCCTCTTTCTCATACTTGGAACTGTTGGCTTCTTAAAAAAATTTGAAAAGATAACTTTTGAATATGAGAACACAGTTTTTGATTAATTAATTTGAAGATGTGTACTGCACTTATTTGGTGCTTTAAGGAATAAGCTGATTGAAAATTTTACAAAGAATGTCCTTGTAAAATGAACTCCTAATGGTGTTAGAATTATTCTTAATCTCTGGTATCAAATCTATATCAGCATTATTCAGTCCATTATTTGAAGCTAAATCAGCAATATAAGCATAAGGTACATAAACCTGCAGTCTTAGAAGGCTAATTACCTGGATAGAATTAGATCATAACTTTTAATACGACATTTGGAACCATAGTTTTCCCATTATGTGATTTTTAAGCTGTTTTTATGGAGCAGATCCTTTCCACTCTGAAGTGACATTTTGATTCTATATGGCAAAAAATAGTGAAAGTAATAACACCACAATCAGAGTACTGTAATTTATTTATTGTAAAATATAACAGACTTTCCTCAGTTGAAAATAGAACGGGTGCTTATGTATGGAAAATAATATTCAGTATTACTTTTGTAAGAAGGTTTTCAGGAACATTTTTGGTGCAAGAAATTGTCAACATAAAACTGAATTCAAATCACTGGAAGGCGTTAGCAAGGTTATCATTTCCATACTGTCTAAAAGTGTGAGCAACATGAATATTAGGAGGTGCTAAAGTTAAACTGGAAACTCATAGATAGCCGTAGATGCTTCTGCCATGTCACAGTTAAGTCCTGGTGCTGACAACACCTGATAATATTTACAGTACAGATTTGTTTTGTTACTTAGCTTCATTTAGATTAAAACAAAAGCAAATAACATTTATGTGATTAATAGAGGGATTCACTTTTGCTGGAGAATTTCCAAAACAGAATTCCAGTGCCTGTATTGATGACATTAACAGTCACTTATATTTAGCATTTTTTGCAGCTGTCCAACCTATTAGTTAAAGAACTACAACACAGTAGAACATGTAGTTATATTTATGTAGAAGTCTATTGATTGTATGTGCATTTCACGGAGATGTTAAGGGAGTCTTCTGAGCAATTTAATGACTTTTTCAGATGAGAAATTTTCTATTTGCAGAGAGCATAGGAAAAGTAATTCTGGAGAAGCTGGCATCAGAAAGGATAGCTGCCGTAATCTTTGAATGGAATTAAATCAAATGTTCCTGTTGAAAGCCCAATTAGAAATGGCATCATTTGATTCTATGCATTATATCCATGCTAAACATGTGATCAGGACTATTGCCATGTGTAGTTGGCTTATACTGGAGATTAAATTCTCATTGTGTGTGGTAAATTAATCTTTAGCCCCAGTAAAACACTTTCTACTTCCATTTTTGTTTAAGTATTGAGAATTTTTTGCTTTTATTTAAAAGTATCTGGTTTTGAAACCTATTTTTATTTAGAATGATTTGTGGCACAACAGTTAGTATCTGAGTTACTAATGTTGTCTAAACTAACATGATAATTAACTAAATTGTCCATGCTTTGTGTAGATTACATATCATTAACAGGAAAAACTGTTTCGCCATCCAGTGAACTGGCAGGCAACGAGGCAGACATACTGCAAGCTATTTTGCAGAGACATTCAACTACTCAAAGCAGTCCTAAATTTGACCTTTCTGATCTTCAGATTTGTGTTGCTTCCTTCAGAATACTTCTAGCCATGAGAAACAGACAACATTTTTTTTTAATTTAGTCTGACCATTGGTTCATTGCCACTGAGGTTGTTTTAACAGAGAAACACAGCTAGACATAAGCTTCAGCTGAATTTTTGAAATACTTTGGATATCATTCACTCTCTACAGCATACTCCAGATTTAATAATACTTTCTCGGGCCAGAAAAAGAACATACAAATAATACTTGTATGGCAGCAGTAACTAGAATTTCTTGATGTAATTATTATCTTCAGTTAATCCTTTACGATAAAAGTAATTATTGACGTGGCACTGGACCAGACCATATTTAGTGGTGTTACTGTGCTGCATGTCTTCTACAAGTATCAATTACAGAGAAAACAAGGCAGGACAAATCTTCACAATACAATGATTACATCAGGAATCTGCACCCGAGTTTTGCTTTCCTAAATTATTTTTATTAATAACTCAAAATGAACCTAGTTTGATATCTGAGTTCAAGATAACAATACAAGAATTGGTCTAAGAGACTCAAATATCAAATTATTTTACCCGGCAAGAGGCACAAAGCCCTAAATATGTTGAACATCTCTCTAGCTTCTGTGGTGCTGATAGCTCCCTGTTTCTCTTAATAAACTTGCAGCAGTTTTATTGTCTTAGGCTTTTTCACCACTGTGAGTTTGTTAAGAAAAGCAGAGCTACTCTGCTGAGTTTATGAAAAGCTATCTGATGTAGCTCCTTATGAACATCTGTTGAAAGGTGGAGTACTGAGGAGTTGAGTACAGTGACATTCGGACTGGTTTTGGAATAATATACATCCAATATATCTAGTATATATGATTGATGTCCACACATTATGACCGTCCTAGAAAAATTTACCTCCAGAAAAGTCCAAGTTGAAATATTTCTGTGAGTCTGAGCACTCTCAGAAATGGATTGGGTTAACATTATGGATCACTGTACTACCCTGATGTAACGTTCTGTGGTATTACAATCAGACAGTAAGACATTGTGTAAAATGCCACCTAATGAAGCTAACACTAGAAGGAGAAAGAGAACAGATTATCTCACATTCTCTCAGGTGCTGGAAACACTGAGATTTTCAGCTCAGAACACATCTCCAGTGATGGCATCATGGTAGAGATCCCACCTGTGGAGACATTTACAACCATTGTGGTCTCTCTTGTCATTAGCAGATTTTCTTAGAAGAAAACAATCCAATTAATCTTTCTTTAAGAATAAGGATGTTCACATGAGAGCAGCCTACTTCCTTACAAAACAAAGACACAGACGTGCAAATGGTATGAACATGAGTGCCAAGTGGAAACTGCCTACAAGTCTCTTGATTATGATTAGTTGGATAATTTTATCTTGTGGACAAGGAATACTCATAGCACAATACAAGCGTGAAGGACAAACTATATGTGCAACATAGCCCAGTGTGGCACAATACAGTACTGACCTGTGCCTACCCAGATTATCTGCAATGTGGTCACTAACTAACAGTGTACGACAATCTCACAGCTATCTCACAGATGTCTCTGTTGCTCAATGTGGACATGGCCTTCCAAAGTGTTACTTGAGTCAGTCTGATTCCCAGGACTTCAGTCTTACATTTCTGAGGAAGGAGAAGCTGAGCTTCCTGAAGCATAGGAGACAGCTGTGTAACTTAGTGATGCTATTTCCTGCAGGTTTTAAGCATTAAAACAGTTTGAAATGGTGGCATTTATTACTGTTGCATAGGACATCTAAGATTAATTTTTGAAGATCTGTAAGTTCAGGCAGACTTCTGAGCTTCAGCTACTCTTTGTTTAGACTTTCAACCTTCATTCAGCAACTAGTGTTTGGATTTGAATAAGGATATATTTCAGCCCCCTCTGAGAGCAGAATCGATTCAAAGGATACAGAGAAGGCACAACTTTAAGATGATCTATGAGAAGTGAAGTAACTAAAGAACCATCTCATCTAAATGTTCATGGGTGGCAATGATAATATATAAGGTAAAAATGCTATATATTCTGCATATGTTTGCACATTTTAACCACTCAAGATACCTGTTCAGACACAACAAGCAATGAATCAAGTTGTGATGCTATTTATCAAGTTTGGAACTGTGAAAAGAGGAAAGGAATCACTAGGCATAGTTCAAGCCTTTTTCTTTGTATTTGGATCTAAAAATATTGAAAAGATTGCTTCTGTGTGTGCTTTGCATATAAAATACATACGTTGAATAAATATTACTCTCAACAGCTGTGCTGTAAGATCATAGAAGACAATGACATGGAAATGAATAGGTGAAAAATTACTTTCACAAAGCCAAGGTCTACTACTGTATCATCTGAAAATCATGATTTATGTTGTTTAAAGCAGACCAGACAAGGTTTTCCTACTCGATCACACAGAGACAAAAGCTAAAAATGAACTTTTCTGCAATTTTGTGAAGATTTCTAAGCTTGTTATAGATCCTCTTTTATAAATATGAGTTACCTATGTGTATCTACCAACCCATTGTTCAGAAGCAGAACCTAGTTCTGTGATAAGTTAACAAAAAATAGAACCTGATGATTGTAACACATATAAACAAATTCTGAGTTTATAACAGTTCATATTGTTTGTTCTGGGTATGCTGCAGTGCAACTGACTTCAGACTTGAATTAGAGCAATCACACAGTGATTTTCACAGAAAATGTCTGAGCACTGAAATTGTCCACTCTTCTGGATGTTGGTGCTGTCATTCTTCCTGCACTCCTCACCATTCCTTGCGGCACAGCTGATCTTCATTGCTTTATTACTTTGGGGCCCGACACACTACAGTTTAATACTACTTTTCCTCAAAATATAAAAGCAATTTCATATTTTCCAGCCATGCGTGGTTTGCTACTTTCATTTTTCCTCTGCATCCTTTAAGATTACAGCTTCCATAAAGAGATATCCATGTCCCTCATTGCTGCTGTTTGACTACCACATTTAGTAAGTGATCATCTGCAACTCCTATGTTTTTGGTCTTCAGTCTTGGAGTTTGGCTATCTACTTACAGTGCTTGGCACAAATAATCTCTACTCAACATGCTTCCTCTGGTTCTTTTGCAACCTGAGACTACTCTTCATAGCTATCTGTGAGAATTTAAAGAATATGATCACATTTGATTACATATTGTGTCAACGATTTATGGGCAAGGTTCAGCCTGGTTCTGTGACGATTAGTGCAGAGGACCCATAGACCTGTGCCCCAGGAAAGGGGAAGGGGGACGGGGGAAAGGGAAAAGGATAAAAGGAAAGGGAAAAAGGGAGATGGGCCTAGAAACATTCTCGTGACATGCAAACAGTTTTTATCTTTCCCTCTGAGCAGAAAAACGTAAAAATACAAACCAATACAAAGTCCTCTTGGGAATGTAGCTCTTCTCTTCTGAGGCAGGTACACCCATAACTATCGATGATCCACAGAGCTGAAGCATTAACTCTTTAATTCTCAATACACTACATGATGTTATGATGTGGAATATCAATACCAAAAATCATAAGATTATGACATATTACAAAGACTACATTAGTTCAATGGATCCTGCTACAAATTCTTCATTTTTGGTAGTAATCAAAAATCCACAAGAAGTGAGAAGCTAGAAAGCGAATACTTCTATGGGTATGTTACTCTGGGATAAGGACTATAATTATGGGGTACCTCAGAAATGATTTCCGTGGTTCTCTTCTGTGTTGGAAGACCCCTGCTTTCTTTAATAAGATATGCGTTCCTGAGTGAGTATGTGATGCCCACACACGTTCTTGGGTATGTTTGTACCAGATTGGGATGCCTGGGAGAGACCTAGTCTGCTTTTCTCCACCTTAGCATTTATTAAGAAAAAGGTATGTCAGAATACTTATACCAACTCAAATTAAATATGGGATTATGCTAGTTTTTGAAGTAGGGATTTTATAAAGCTCACCTAGTGAATGAGGAAGCAAGAGTGGTTTACAATTATGAAGAATATCAGAGCTGATTACAGGATGCAAAAAGTACCTTGCAACTACACTAGCACTGCCTCAGCACGATCCAGTTTATTGCAAGGATCATGTATTGACAAAAGTAATGATTTAAGTAGTGACTGGTTTATGACAACATTAATAAAAAAACATGTATATTTGTTAATAATTTACTATACTTTAGTACTGCAAGTCAATTGTGTCCCGGTAGGGTTGTATTAATGAGAATGTTAAGTTGGTTCTTTTTCTTCTTTCATATTCTCTGCAACAAAATCAGTTGCATAAAATATAAGACAATTTCTTCCAATATGATACTGGATCTCTGATTAATGAGATTAATGAAGAATATTTTGAGCCAGGCAAGTAATAGGATGTTCTCCTTATATGACAAATGCTAATTTCATCTCAAATGTCTTTTTGTAATGCACAGATCATCATTACTGTATGAGATCTGAAGTTAATAACAGCGTTATGTATCTGACCTGTTTTTATTTTTTTTTTTAAACTGGTGGAAAGAGGATGGAACTTTTCAGCCATCCAAGCAGATTTTTACAAATGTTGCTTCCTCTTTTTTTTATTTTTTCCCAATTTCTTTATTATTAGTAGTAGTATTTTCTTGGAGAAGGAAATAGTACGGTTTTCATGAACTCTAACAAAAGCTATCACTTGAATCGAATGCCAGGATATTGCTTCTCTTTTAGAAAATATAACATGCAAATCACTGTGCTACATAGCATCAGCAGAGCAATTAATAATACCCGTTTAATGGACTGTCTGGCTATAATGAAATGAAACAGGCAATAATGTTTATATGCAAATACAGACTGTGAATGCTATGGCAAACTAAGACTTTAAAAGAAGATAAACTCTACATTAAGTTTTTCTAATGATAAATACATATGCAGATAGACTTAAAGGGTCATCATCCTAAAACAGCTTTCTAGAAAGTTGCTGTTACAGAAAAAGAATATGATCTAAGAATTATTTTAAACTGCACATCTAAATATGGTGTAACTCCCTTTGATTTGGTATGTGACTTCCAATTGTGTCTGGAAGCATAGTTTGTCCTACTGAATATAATGAAATATTTTCTGTTGACAGTAACAATTATTTATTCTATTGAAATTCAGAGCAGTTTGCAGTCATCAAAAGCATCTGCAGTTAGTGATTAGAACCACTCTGTGTCAGGGCTAAATGGAGAAATGGATTTTAGGAAAGAAATCCTTAATAATTCTGTAGAATAAAATTTATGTCCAATTTTTAATTAGTTTTAACTAGCTTAGGGACGGGATTAAAGGTTTTAAGTAAATGTGTTTACTTTATCCCATTAAAGAATGAATGAAGCAGCTTAAATATAGAAAACTTGAGTGACCAAATCTAATTGTTTAGTTTAATGCTATGTAAAGTACATATGGTACTTAGCAGATAACATTTTCTCCTTCTAGACCACAGGACTTTGAATAAATGTAGTGAAATTCTAAGCGAAGTTGCAATGTTTTTTACTTTCATCTGTTTGGACACATATATATGTTGCATGAAGAATAGTGATAGTTTATAGCATTTTGGCTGTGATTACCTGTGCATATATGTGTATTAAGGATTTAGAAACATCTGTATAAAATTCAAAGCCTTTTTTATTTTTTTTCCCCTGAAATTGGTCAGAAAACAACAGTAACGATCTGTGAATTTGATGGATGCAGAACACAAAATAATCTGGCCACTGTTTAGGAGCATTCCGCACTCCGAAAAAGGATTTAAAAATTAATATACATAAAAATTTGTTTGAGTAACATTCTGAAAATTCATCAGTCCACTGTTCAGCTTATATATGGAAGGTACTTAGAAAAAATCAAGGATATGCAGCTGCTCCTTGGGAGGTTGCTAACAATTAATAATATTTAATTATGTGAAAGAAAACAGCCTAAACTTTATTTTTCCCCTAAAGTTAACAATTAGGCTTCAAAACATCTATCAGTGTTTAGAAGATGTGAAATAAAGGAACTGCAACACTTAGCATTCCTAAATTTCATTGTTAGTATTTTTTACTTAGTATTCTTTCACACTTTTTAACATTTTTAACATTTAAAAATGTCTTTATATAGCCAAAGAAAAAAAATCAAAATATAATAACCCTGGAAAATCTCTCAGGATTTTGTTTTGTTCCTTACTCATTTCCCAGTATCTTAGCGCAAACTCAGAGTTATGCCCATGACATTTAGGTCTTTTCAAAAAAGAAATGAAATCACAGAAAGGTAAGAAAACTCTCAAGGTTTTATGAGAATTCAGAACTGAGATTTGTGTGACAATGATGATACAAGGGTTAATGTACATTTATTCATGTACTACAGCATTATCTACTTGTGAAACTCATGGTTTAGATTTGACCAGCTTTTCCCCATAGTGCTTTTTAAAAGACTATTATGCTTTAATCTGCTATTATTATCATCCGTCTTTTGGACTGAAAGAAAGAAAAGCTGGATCCTCCTTTTAATTTTGTTTTAACAAAAGTCTGTTTATGTTCTAAGTGTTACTTCACACACTGTAGATCATCCTTCATTGCAGTTAGAGTTGAATAAAGTCTGACTGAGCCTTATAATGAAAGGGTCTATGCAAGAGAGACTGAGAAATTCAGCCTGGGACTATTCAAGTTCCCTTTTTCTGAAATTCTGAACTGTGCACAAATGGTTCATCAAGCTCTCTTTGGCAGCACTTGTCAGTGAGGTGGGCACACTTTTGTTGTTTTTGTCAAGCTTCAAATATCTAATCTGTTTTCAAAGAGCTTGGGGAGTCATTTTGGTTCTGCTGTGTAGCAGTGCAAAAGAGCATATGCTTCTGTTTCTGAGAATCAGTTTCCCTACTGGGACCAGGCCTGCAGTTTCTTTAGTGTTCCTTCACTGAAGCATTCTAGCATAGAAAAAAATGTTCTCTTTATTTAGGTCCTGAAGTACTGTTGTGCTTCAGTGAATATCAAAGACCTCTTCACAAGTGCTGAATTGGCATGCCATTCTCATTCTTGTCCATGGGTAATACCATCTGTTTCTTCTGTTGGTAAATCTTCCTTCTGGAAAATTTTGTCTTTCTGCTGTGAAATAAAGCCTGACGACACAACTTAGCTGTTTCTGAGAATGATGAAATACTGCAAAACTAGCTCCATGAAAATCAGCAGTACTTTCATTTTCATGTGGTTTTCAGTACCTCAGTGGTGTCAGAACGCTGTTTTTTAAGAAGGACCACTAAAATGTTCATTCAGACAAACATTTATAGAGAGCCATCAAATGCAAAATGTGCACAGCTGCTACTGACATGCCTTTCATAGTTACTGCTTCCTTTCAAAGCTCATGGTGAAACCCAACTAACACTGTAATAATTCTAACAAGTATATTAGGTGCACCACTGAGTCTTTACTGAGCTTACCATGATTTTCCTGTTCCTCTTAGATAATTAGTACAAATATTGTTCATGTAAGTGAAAATTTTCAATGTCTGGGTTTTCTTCAGTGAATAGATTACTTCAATACTTAATTGAACTATGAGGAAATATTTTCCTGGGAAAGCTAGCTAATTTCAGTGGTAAAAGCATTCTTTAAAACAATGGCAGTGGAAATTCACCCTTACTATAATTGTAACCATGTATGGCTTAATATAGTGACACTGTAGAGTAGTTTTTTTCTTGTGGAAGAGGACAAAGAAGTAAGCTGAACAGGGTTATCTCAGAAGGGGACTGAAGTGTGATTAGACCAACTTTCTTACTTTTACAAGAATAAACTAAGATGGAGTCAAATGGGTGATTTCAAATCATTCTGAGCTATGCTAAGAGGTAGTATGTTATATCTTGTTTATGTACTTTACTCTGGAAGGTATATTAAAATGTGGTTGTGCTTACGTTGTAAAGGCAAAATTTATTTTATGACTATCAGACTTATTTGCGCTAACTGAATAAATACTTAATCTTCTTCTCAAAGAAGGAAAGTACATTTTGGTCTTATACTTAGAGGACAGATATCACAAAAGTGTAGGCAATATTGGCAACTTCATGATCCGTAATAAGAGTAGATGAGAATAAAGGGAATGGTACTTTATCGCTGAAGGTGGTTTATTTAGATAATAATTAGAGAACATAAGGGATTTTTCTCTCTTCCCTTTCTGTGAATGATCTATGGCTTAATTAAATGGCCATGTGTTAATTAATTAATTGAATGATCTTGTCATTGTAGGGCCTTCCATTATCTCCTAAAATCTTCCAGATCACGAGAAAGGTAAATATGTCAACCTCTCAGTATTTCTATGTGAGATAGTACTGTTCTCATTTGAAATGAATAAAAAATTTGGTTGCTCTATCTGTAAAAATACTAGAATACTGCCATACTTTACTATTCTGTATTTTGTATGTATACTATTGATGCTAGTATCTGAAAAATGTTTACAAATGTTTGAGGTTCTTTTTTTTTTCATAAACAAAAGCCCTCTAGTAAGATGGTAATGTCA
Source organism: Oreortyx pictus (assembly GCA_036925125.1). Lineage (NCBI taxonomy): Eukaryota > Metazoa > Chordata > Aves > Galliformes > Odontophoridae > Oreortyx > Oreortyx pictus. The sequence continues at coordinate 9,039,620 of JAUPFR010000004.1, read as the reverse complement.
GCTCCTGAGTTGTAAAATAGCTAAAGCTTCTCTCTTTATGTGGTCAGCACTGCTGCTGTGGAACTATGAAGATGTTGAATGAAACTGCTCACTGTCTACTTGTTATTAATTCACTTCTGGAAGTATTCAAAACTCAACAGACAGAATCTTGGCCTGAACCTCCTTGAACAGGAGATTGGACTAGAAAATCTCTAGAAGTCCCTTTCAAATACTGTAAATGTAAATTTAATAATTAAAATTAATTATAATTAATATTCATTATTTATTATTTATTATTATCATTTTATTTATTATTATAAATAATTAAAATAATAATTAAAAATAAATTAATGTAAATGTAAATGCAAATGTAAATTATTCTGCGTCTCTCAGGTTAGTATTTTCTGGTTAGAAAATTGCTCAGAATAGCATACTGTAAAGAAACACCACCTGTCAGATTGTGTGCAGTGCATGTCTAACTTCCAATTCACAGATTTGTCGCTATTGTGATTTCTGTGCTAAAATCTGTGATCTGTTTTTCTTAGTGGGATAATTTGGCTGCTGCTTTTGTCTATTTTCATTAAGGTAGGCTCTTAGCTTGCTATGTAGAATATGATAGAGAACTTAGTCAATTTTATTTCATCAGCCAGTAGCATAATGAATTTTAACAAGAGATTTCTGGGTTTCCTGAAATTGGCTCAGTGAATGTGGATGGCATATTGTAGAACTCCTTTACACACTGTCACTTAAAACCAGGAGGTGTGGTCCTGTGAAAGGCATATCTAGCTCAGTGTGAAATAATGATACTGATGCCAAAGCAAACATGCTTTATGTCCCAAGTTCTACTGAGGTTCTTTCAAACTATCCCTTTTTTTTTTTTTCTCAAGTGACAAAACATGAAGATAATAAGTAGAAAGGGAAAGCACGATAGTATAGAATATTTGCATTAAGTCCATGCTTTCTATAAAAATACCCAGTAAAGATAATTTGCATGTTTTGAAGCAGTATGGAAGGCTGAGATTTTCACAGGTATCTGTTAACAATTATCATAATCTTATGATTAAATTTTGGTAGTCTGTTGATGTAAATCTCTATCTTCATTGACATGGAAAAGAAAGAGTTCATGAACTCTATCAAAGTTGTTGAGAGTCTCAGTACACTTTTTTTTCCTGAGTTCTTTCTCGAGAAGTACTTACTTTGAAAGGAAAACACTGCCTGTGTTTTCAGTGAGAAGGGATTATGGCATTTACCTCTTTGCCATGGAAACATTAGAGAACCAAAATACTTTGTGTATAAACATATTTAGAGACTTCGGAAAATAAGATAATTCAGCTTTAGGCAGTAAGGGCAAGGTGTGGAAAGACAAAAATATTTGCCATCTAGATAAGATTGGGCTTCTACTTTACCTTCTATTTAATAACTTAGCTGCAGGATTTCCCTGGCTCTGTCAAGGCCTTCAGCTGTTACTTCTTACTCCTCAGCTGTCCTGGGGCACTGCAATCATTCCTTCCATCTTATATTCTTCTTGTGAAGTGGTCACTACGTATTTTTTTCATGCTTTTAGAGATTTGAATAGTGCCTTTTTTCTGCTGTCTTGCTAAAAAAGATTTACAGATATATGGAATGTGTAGAAATTCTGTCGTGAGTAAGAAGGAGTGCAATGTAATTCACACATCTATTTTCTGAAGGTTGAAATTAAACTAAATAAAATGAATTCAAGTTAAAAAGAAATTCAATACCATGTACAGTAAAGAATTTGAGTGTGCTGTAGTTAACCTGTATCCTTCAGGAGAAGAATTTAGCTCTTAATATATAGCACTGATTAGAAATAGCAATGGCCAGAATATTTACAGTTTATATTAATATAATAATCGACACATTTGTAGTGGTTTAACCTAGCAGTCAGTTCAGCATTGCACATGCTGATCACACTTCTCACCACTAGTGGAATGGAGGAGAGAACTAGACAACAGTAAAATTTATGGAATGAGATAGACAGTTTAATAAGAAAGGAAAATGAAATAATAACATACAAAGTGAGTGCTGCTCAATTCAATTGCTCATCTTCCACCAACCAGTGCCCAGCCAGACCCTGATATACAGCCGTCTCCCAGCCGACTCCACCAGCTGTATTGTTCAGCATGATGGTAAATGGATTAGGACAACTCCTTGGGCATTTTGGGTCAGCTGTCCTTGTTTGCTAGCAGGAAAGTATGAGAAGCTGAAAAATTCTTCACTTAGTGTAAGAATTGCTCAGCAAAAATTAAAGCATTTATGTATTGTCAACATTCTTCTCATCTTCAATCCAAAACACAGTGCTATATCAGTTACTAGGAAGAAAATTAACTCTATCCCAGCTGAAAGCAGGACAAAATCTTTGGAGAAACTGAAAGCTAAGTGCTTGAGAAGTGGATAAAGGACAGTGGAATTTACAAGAGAACTTCAAAGGATGCTATGCTACTGCATTTCAAACACTAGTCATTTTAGTAAACTGCTGATAGAAAACAGGCCTAGTCTTGTAATTGTACTAAATAACCCCAGGGAAGTTCTATTACTTTTCCATCAACCCACATAAGCAACACCTACATTGATGCAAAGTACTTCACAAAATAATCCTTATTTATCATTAGTTTCCTGGAGCTTGTTTTGACTACAGTTTTTCAGCCATTATTATAAGACTCTTAAAAATATTTTAATATAAAATTAATGTTAGAAAAATAAAGTATTTTTGCTTCTCAAAATAAAAAAAAAATTGTGAATCTTGTAGGTCAATTTTTTTATGTTATCATAAACAATTGTTTCCAATTAGAAACTATGGAAGTCCATTAGTTATTTTTATAGTCTTCTAGCCACATGCTAATGCAGATTAACAAAAGACTATGCTAAGGACTGACATAGTGATCTTCCTTTTGTCAGCATAGTGACCTACTTATTGATGACCTACGCAGAAAAACAAAGATTTTAAGCTCTGTTAAGCAGGATCTATAAGAATATAACTTGAAAAGATTAAAAAAATATAATGCTTAAAAGAAAAAAGAAAGTAATTTTATGTAAGATTTCTTTGGGAGCTGTAATTCTTCACAGATAACTGAACTTTGTTTCACATTTAAAAGCAACTGTCAACACATATATAATTTGCTTTCTGATTACAGATTTTATTTACTGATAACACAGACTGTCAAAATATCTTGTAATTCAAAGTGAGTTTGGTTTTTTGAATGGATAACAAGTGGCTCAAAATAGCCTTACAATTAGACCAGTAAAGGTTATGATATTTCTTATTTAAAGTTGAATTGCGTTGACACAATATTAAATGATTTGACAGTACTCCTAGAAATCAATTTGCATATGAAAATTAGAGGATGTAATTATACTCTTTAGTATCTTCAGTGGCGACATAGGGCAGTCTCCAGTACCATTGAAGTATGGATGATGTACTAATAGACAGCAGCCCTGTAAAGAAGGATTTGCACGTATTAGTGTATGAAAAATTGGATTTGAACTAGCAGTGTGCTTACAGCACGTAATGCCAACAGCATACTAGGCTGCATCAAAAGAGGAGTGGCCAGATGGGTGAGGAATGGGATTGTCTCCCCCTGGTCCGCCTCCATGAGGACCCATCTGTGACCTAGGGCTCCCAGTACGAGTGGTGCTCAGCTGTTGGGATGGGCCTAGCTGAGGACTATGACCATGACCAGAGGGAGGTCTGGAGAAAGGCTGAGGGAGCAGGGCTTGTTTAAGGTTGGGGAAGAGAAGGCTCTGTGGAGATCTCGTTACATTTCTGTAAAGGAGACTTAAAGGAAAGACAGAAAAACATTTTACAAAGGCTTGTAATGATAAATTACACTAGTTTTAAACTGAAAAGGGGAAGATTCAGATTAGACATCAGGAAGAAATTTTTCATAATGCGGGTGATGATGTAGACATTGAAACAGGATTGTCAGGGAAATTTTGTCCAATGCTGGAAGTGTCTGAATTTGGGCTTGACAGTGGAAAGTGTTCCTAACTATGGTAGGAGTTTTAGACTAGATGATCTTTAAGAGTTCCCTTTATGTGAAAACATATTATGGTTTCATGATCCTGTGCTTTATGAACTACTGAGCTAGCATGGTATTATGTAGTATTGTTGCACATATGGCTGAAAAATTACTAACAAATTTGTATATTTTTTTAATGAAGTTCCCAGTTGCCAACAGCACTTAGCAAAAGATAAAGTTAGGGCCTATAACATCATATAACCCTCAGAAACTCAATATGTATATAAATTAGACATTCATGAAAGGCACCAAAGACAACGTCTCCAGTGTTCTTTATAGGTAGTATCCTGTGAGGGAATTAATAAAGAAGAAAGATTCTGTACTAATGAACACTCCACATTTTGAAAAATCTAGTGGTGCTTACAGGAAATACTGACAAGTTCCAGCTTTACAATATCCCCAAAACAGTGCTGGTGTGCTCTTTTGAAATATAAGGCTTCTGCTCAGTTATTAACCACTGTAGGCGAATATGCAGAGGCACAGTTCTATATTAGGAAAATTAATAATCAAAATGTGATACCCTCTCAGCTGTCTAGTCTAAAACTTGTGGAAAGTGGCATTTGATTCCTGCTGACACATTTTTCTCTTACTGAGGGGAGTGGATCTCGACTAACAGTGAGATTCAGCGTAGGTGCAGTTCTGCCATGCTTCTGCCCTTTGTCTATCAAGATTCTTCCTCCATTACTCCCTATACACAGTGATGAATCATCTCTAGCTCAAAGCAGCAATAGGTTGATGGGACCAAAGGTTTCCTACGTAAATGTTAGGAATTTGGAAGAGCAGAACTAAGACAAAACTCTCCCAGAGTATGTAATAGACTATTACTACACCATTGCCTCAAAGTTTGCTGATGAACATGTCCGAACTTGTCCAAGCTAGTCCTGGACAAGGTTGTGAAATCCTTTGTCTAAGGGACAAGAAGATGGGCACGTCCTGGGGCAACGAAAGAGAGATAAGCGGCAGCTCAATGGCCACTGAACACTCTTTTGTGTGGTACTCATCTCCGTGGGGAGATAGCCATCTCAGGAGACACTTGTCTGACACACTAGCACGGGATCTGTCACGTAGACTGGAGGAATCTGGAAGATAAATATAGGGGTCCTGCAGCCACGAAGTGGGGGGTTTTCTCTGCTGCTTCCTGGAGGGGGTTTCTCTTTGGAGAGACTTCCCGAGCTGATCACTGCTGCTGCCTGGAGAGGCCATCTCTTAGGAGAGACCTCACGAGCTGATCGCTGTTCGCTGCTGCCCCTCTCGGGGTTGCCTCCCTCGCTGCTTCTCCGCTGCGGACCCGGTGCCGCTTCTCCAGGACAACCGCTTGCTGCTCAGTGCTGCCCGTCGCTGCTGCTGTTCTCCCCGCTTCTGCCATTCCCTGCTCTTCGGCCTCGGACCGTCGGAGCCGCTTGCAACCGGACCGCCCCTAGGATGGTGGCTTTCCCTGAGCTGTGCAAACCCTTGTTTCTTTCCTATCTTTCCTGTCTCTCGCCTTCCCTTCCCCATCACCCTTAACAGTGTCCGCCTTCCCCTTCCCCATGTCCCTGGTCAATATTGGTAATAAACTGGTCGGATCAACATTTGAACCGTGTTTTCTTAATCTCACGCTGGGTATACACATAATCTTAAGAACCTCGTCTCCCTACTTTATATTGGAGGTGACAGAGTAAAATAAAGAAAAGTAGCTGAAATAGATTTTTGAGTGTATCATTCTAGTTTCTTATTCTTCTTTAAAAAATTCTCACTTCAAGAATTTTGGTTTGTGCTGTAGCAGCGACAGTGCAGTGAAACAGTCCTTTTTCATACAATAACTTGGCAGAAGGACATTAGATGCCTTTGGGTGTTGCTGCGTTTATCAGGTCAGAGACACTTAGCTCTGTCTGTGCAGTATTGCTCTTTACAGGCAAGCTAAATCCTCTAACAGCTGATTGTAAAGGATGTGTCTAAATATGGAACAGCTAACTCCTTTGTGAGACCCAGTAGTACAGGTTTTACAATAAAACACGTTTCTTGTAGAAGTGAAATCACTGCAAGATTAAAAATAAAAAATAATCCATGGGAGAGTTTTCCAGTTGCCTCTATATTTGATGCAACATTTAACTGCCACTGTGTCCACCCTTCTGCCTTAGGCCTGTCATGATGCTAAAGAAAGTTATTTAAAATAAAAGGGGAGACTCCCACGAGGTGAAACCAAGCTAATCATTGTCAGGATTTTGTACAGAATCCACACCTTGGAATGAATTATGTATTCTAGAAGCTATTGCTTCTAGAAATTGTGCATGAAACTTTTCTACTTTCCATGATGAAATAGAACAAAAAACACGTACAGAAGGTACTGCCTGTGTCTTATAATGGTGTAAATTACCTTCAATGTCAAGAATGTACTCATTTACATGAGATATAGGAGTTGAAGGAACAGCTATCTCAGGAGGTGCAAAGATTTAACTTTAGTATAAAGCAAAAAGTTAACCTCTGCTTTTGTGGGAAACTGCAGAATGCATATGGGAATTCAGCTGAGAGACTGCTTTGCTTTCTGGCTGTTGATATTTGACCTCACACATTGTAACTACAAAGTGTGGCCACTGTCTTGGTGTAAGCCTGTTGCAGTTGCATAGGAAGCATGAAGCTGTGGCTGAAATAGGAGAGAAAAATGAGTAATATCATAGAATCGTTTGAGTTGGAAGGGATACTTCGAGGTCATCTTGTTCACCTCACCTACAATAAACGGGAACACCTACAGCTAGACCATGGTGCTGGCTTTGAATATCTCCAAGGCCAGGCCAACCACCACCTCTCAGGGGCAGTGTCTCATCACCCTCACTGTAAAATTCTTCTTCTTCGTGTCCAATATAATTATCTTCTGTTTTAGTTTGTTAGTACTGGCAGTAGATAATTGATTTATTTTTTTTCCTGAAAAAACATTTTACTATTTTTTTCCATAGCCAGATAAAATACTTTCAAATCATAGAATCACAGAGTAGTTTAGGTTGGAGGAATCTTTGGCTGTCAGCTGGTCCAGCAGAACATCGCTCTCGCCTTTGTTATTCCCTTTGGTGCTCCTCAGGGACTGCCTTGGATTGTTTACTGTATTGTCCCACCAAAAGCTATTAAAGTGATTGAAATCCCTCAAGACAACTGGGACATTCTATGCAGAAGGCCTAATCTACTTGTTTTTACTAATCACTTGGTCTGTAGCTGACACTCACAGCAGTCTCACTGATGTTTGTATGGATACCCATAAGAAATCAGTTGGCTTATCATCCAGTCCCACATAGAACTTCATGTATTCCCATGTTTTCTCACATACGTGTAGCATAACTTCCCTGTCTTCTGGGTCTGTTTTTTCTAAGGCAGTACTCCAGTCAGCAATATAACAGTTTGACTTATCTTAAAAAGTATCTTGTCAGACATTTTATTATAGCTAGGCATGAGGTAATGAACATATACTTCCTTCAAGGAGACATTACTAGCAGAAAACACGGTGTCTAGACTCGCCAAACAGCATAAGGGACTAATCATGTATGCACCAAAGACATTAACTATGAATAGTACTACAAGTTTATTCTTAATCCTAAGTATTTCCCACTCATACACTGCAAATTTCGATTTTCTTTTCCAATCACAATGATGCTTACCTAATCAACCTCAGAGCATTTGTTATACCAGACAATAGAAGAATGAGACTATGCTCTTATATATGATTAAAAAAAAAATCACCACCTCTGCTCAGTAGTTATCATTAATGAAGAAAAAAGATATCTTGAAAACATTAATAATCACTATAACATAGAATCCAATGAAAAAACTCTTCCTTTGCAAGGTTCTAAGTTCTGTCAGAATTTCTGGAGAAAGTCTTACAGTAGTGCTGAGGAAATTTTATCTCATTTTTGTGTGAGTGCATGAAGTGTATGATTAAAAATACTGAAAATGAAAGATTTCAAACAACTTTTATGTCTGCAAATTGTTCTGTGCAACTATGGCCTTGGAATGAGAATTAATATTACAATCTGAGAAACTGCGAAAAAGTTTGAACTCCTGAACACAAAACATGAACTACTGAAATCGCTGCATTCTTCTCATTTTCTATTCAAAAATAAATAAACAATGAGTACAACAAAAATGTATATTAAATGACAACTGAGTGTGAAACATAGAAATGATCGTGAGTTGTAATATCCTTAATCCATAGTACTGTTCTTTGGAGATTTTTCATAGTAGTTTCTTAGTGTAGGAAGTTGACTAGCATGTGCCTTGTCATGGGTAGCAACCAAACATTGTAGTTGATATTACAGTCATGTTTTCCTGTTGGCACATTTTCTTGCTGATACTTTTCTACTTGTATGAAACTCTGAGCTCTGTTATGTTCACTTCCATGTTCAAACATAAAATGTAATATTATTTTTTCTTCCCTTTCTTTTTTTATCGTGTCAAATTTGCCTATTAATTCTATGGGAAACTTGCTTTATGCATATTAATATTTTACAGCATTGCTGCCCCAATTCTGAGGAACATTAAATGGAGGCACGTTTTGCCTTTGGTTTGTAGTAGAATGGTTGAGAATTGAGGATGTTTTCATGAAGAGTCTGGAATCTTGAAATATTGAAGTTTATGAGTATTTTGAAATGGAACAAACTGTTCCGTTCCACAAAATTCAGTGGCTTTTACCACTGAATCACAGACTTTGCATAACAGAAAAATCTGTACTTCAAGCCTGTGAACATAAGTGAAAAAGGAAAGAATGGGCAGTGGGCAGCATACTACATTAAAGTCTGAACTGGAATGTATCATACCTATTAAGAAGGCTCTGACATTCTTTTATTCAGTAATCAAGCAAAGCTTCTTCATTCTCCATGTGATGTAGCCTTTTTTATTTTTTTTAATCCAGTTGATGAAGCAGAGTAGTAGTTCTAAAGGTCTCAAGAGAAGATGTGTCTCTGAATTTATGATCTGATGAATGTTAGAGCTTTCTGAAAGCAAATGATCACTCTGCATAAAATAATATAGACTAGGTGCTCAGAACTTTGATAAAGCAGCATAAGTGCCTCAGTATTTATGTGCACACAGGAGGGAGCAGGATTTAGGTTGCACTGACAGGTGTTGAGGTATTTCAAGAGTCCCAAAACGGTTGGAAGATATTTTGAACCATATGTGCAGAAAAAGCTCTTACAGTAGCACAGTGACAAAAGCAAAGGAATACTGTTGCATAGAGGGGCAAAATAGACAGTGTTTTATACTTGAAAACTTTTTATTTGTTTATTTATGAAAAAGGCTTCCTGGGTAACATTTGTTTTGAAAAAAAAAAAAAAATTACTATATCTGTATATCGTTTACTAGTTTATTATTTTATTTTAATATCTGGATGACATCAAATCAGAATGAACACTGATTTTGCTTCCATATGTATTTGTTCATAGTGTTTATTGATCAATGAGTCTAGTATTAGTACAGTAGTGTTAATCTTACCATAAAATCTTGAAATGAGGCAACTGTGTCTCAAACCAGTCACCAAAGCGTTGAATGAGTCGTTAGGACTTACTCTGAATATTTTGGGGTTAAAGAAATAAGGCAAAAACCATCCAGTACTAGGAGCATCTAGCGGGCTGCTAAGATTAGGATAACAAACACATGTCCGTATCAGCTACTACGAGGTGTTTAACAACAGACAATGGAAACGCGTTCTCCTTTTTCCAGTGATGCTGAGCCATCTGCCTTGACTCTTTTAAATAAACAATTCACAAGTCTCATAAGGTGAGAGAAAACACATTATAGATGAAACATGAGTATTAGCAGGCACTATTCAGTTTCCAAAATAACGGCAGCACTGTGACTTTTCTGTGTCTGATTTATGCTTACACCTTCTTGATTTTCTTCTTTTTCAGATGAGGAGGGGGGAAGGGAGTCATTTTCTTAGACTTAAGTCCTACCTTAGAATCTCTTAGGAGCAGACACTCTGGAAGTGCATAATCATTAATTACTGAAGAGGGTATTTTTTTTCAGACCAACTGATATACTTCTGTGGTATTTACAGTGACTCCTTTGTGGTCTCCAGATGGAATTTAAGATGTTGCTTATGACCCATAAAGTCCTAAATGGGCTATCAAGAATTAAATCTATCCTCATGCTGTTTATCCACAGCTGCTACCAACTGATCTATAAAAGACATGGTAGTTGGCAGAATGTTATCCATGGAAGCTTTTGCTCTCCTCTTGAGTGCAGAGTGGTTTGAAATTGGCAGATTTCTGGGAAGCCTGCAACAGATGTTCAGTATAGCTGTTTGGAGAGCAGTAGAGGCAGAGGCTAGAAAAGGTAAGCTTCTTCCTGAAATTTCTGGAAAATGCTGAAATCCACTTGAGATCTTAAGTGTCATCATTATCTCATCACTTGTTTTAGACTGCCAAGTACCAATAAATAGTATAATTGTATCTGTGCAATTGAACCTTGTTAGTTAGAAAAACATCAAATACTTAACTGATCTTCTAAAGCATTGTCATATCTCTGTCCTTACCTCAGAATAAAGATTAATGAAGCACACTAACAAATAATACACAAAATCTACAAAACATTAAGAAAACTTATTTGCATGCACTGTTAAAAATGATTCGGTCTGAGTAACATTTATCACAAATTTTAGTATTTTCATGCAGTGTTCTTGATCTTGTTTACTTACATAATGGTCTGTAGAGGTTAAATTAATGACAAAATTGAGTACTAGTCAGTATCATGGAATATGACACACTACTGTTTACAGCTCTCAAAAGTCCAGTCATATGAGATTGGATTTCCTCACCTAAGAGAATACTGGTACCTAGAAGATTGCAGTTAGTTAAAACAGACCTTGTTAAAATTGCTAACGGTACATGTGTGGTTGGTATTTATGGAATGTATGATGTATATACATCTTATTCTAGTTGAAGGGTTTGGGGAAATCTACAGTTTCCCCATCCACACCCAAACAAATCCAAAATAAAATCCACTCATGCAATTCAAGCTGAGGAGGAAATGAATCCCCTGGCACTGTTAGGGAAGTAGAAGCTGGCAGACACATTTCCATATTACACAGAATATATGAGCAAAGCAAGTTTTGCATTTTTTTGCATCGTCAGGCAATAGAAAGTATCTCATTTCACAGTCGTTTTAATTTTAAAAGAATCTGGATTACTGTAGGGTAGAACTCTGACAGACAATGAAAGGACTAAGGCCTAAGTAATTCAGTAAGCCTGAGGCACCATGCAGATGTATGTTTTTAAACCTTATATAAAACAAACAAGCAACAGTAACAAAAGGGAAAAACTATGTAGTATTTTTTACTCTCTTGACAACAGAAACAAGAAACAAAAGTGGGTATGGATATTTCATGTATCCTATGTGGACAAATGAAAGGAATAAGGATGAAGCACTGGAACAGGCTGCCCAGAGAGGTTGTGGAGTTTCCTTTTCTTTATATATTCAAGACTATCCTGGATGTCTACCTGTGCAACCTGGTCTAGGAATCTGCTTTGGCAGAGGAGTTGGACTTGATGATCTCTATAGTCCCCTTCCAACCCTTACAATACTGTGATTCTGCGATTCTATGAAAGTCCTATAACCAGTAGTAGATACTGCACTGAATCTATCTAAACAGAAATAGTGTTTGGAGTTTCAAGTAGGACTCAGTCTGGTTCTAGCTAGATGTACCTTTGGTCTCTGAGTAAGCTTAGCAAAGGATTCCTCAGTAGATCCATACCTTTTTTTTTTTTTTTTTTTTTTTTTTAAACATCAGATTCACAGTTTTCAAAAATTGATTGAGTTCCATTGAATGGAATGGATACGTAAACAGAGATTTAGGATGCCGTTTTGAAAAATTCATAAACACTCCTTGGAAATTGGTCATGTCTACACTATTTGTTAGGTGCACAAACTTGTTAAAAACATTAAGACTAAGACTTGTTTATTTTGATAAATGCTTTGTTACTACTTAATCATTAGTGATGTTGTGCGTGGTCAAGACTAGTTTGCTTTCACATGTTGGAGAGTTAAGATGCAGAAGTGATTTTAAGATTATTTTCCAACAAATGTGATACAATATGGCTTGAAGGCTTTATTTTCAAAGGCTGGTTCATGCAAAGAACCAGAGACATTGGAATTTTATTGTCTTTCTATTTTCTCTCAGTTTGTTCAAAACACAAAAATTGTTATTGCCATACTTTTCAACTTTTTGAACAGCAATATGGGAATTTCGAGGTTTTTTTGATAGTCAAGCGAAGTAATGCACTTCAAAGCCTTTTAGAAAAAAATGCCCTCTTTCAAGTGTGCAGATAGTTTTCAGAACAATTGCAGAGTCTGGCTGAGGATAACAGGTTATTGTTTGTTATTATTACCTCCAAATTAAAAGTTGTCTGTGCAGCGCAGGACATCATAAAAACAAATACAGCCTTTTATTTCTTCATCACATTACATGATATGCACTTTATATTTGCAGATTAAAGATGCTAAATAAGCTGTTACTACTGACACAGGGCAGAAGATGCTCCTGGTTTTGCCTCTATTTTAAGTGTATTTCCACACAGGTTACAGTTCTATCGCTAGGTGGGAGTATTGCTCACCCAACTCTGCCTTGTTCAGAAGTGATTTTGTTTTCGGGGGAATAACAGGAACTGAATACTGTTATGTGTTAACTACCGAGTGCCACACACATCTAACTCACCTTTAATTTTAATGTAATTAAACAAATGTTAGTAGGTTTGGTGTGAAATTTGTGAGCGGACGTGTCTAGAGCAAAAAATTGCTAGGTTAAAAAGCACTTTATCTAATAACAGTCCAGATCCTCTTATACTATTTCCGTACTTGACTTCTTTACCATACTCAACCCTTTCACCCTCTCAGGTTCTATAATCAGCTGTCTATGAGTGTTAACATTTTACAGATAATTTTTACAGAGATTTGTCTCATCCTGACAACTGAAAATCTTCCCTCACAATAAACACCTTTCTTCGCATTCTGTAAACACTTCCTTGTTATTGTTCCTGAAATAGTATTCACTCTCTGCTTTCTCTGCAAAATGTTCAGCAAACATAAACTAAACAGAAATTAAACAAAATTAGATGCTGCTTGAGTTATGCCAAAACTTTTCAGAAAATTACTCTTTACTTCTTAGTAACATTTATTCATTTTCCTCCTAGCATAAACGTTCAGATCCCTCACCTGTGCTCTGTTCTACATGAATGTGATTGCTACAGAATCTGTAACATGGAATATGTATGGGAGATGTCAGTTAGTCCCCTACGTCTCCTGATCTTCAGCTCTGCTTTCAGTCTGCTGTCTAAGGTGTAGCTAAGGTACATCCTTATCCCCTAAGATGTGATTCAAGTTTAAAAAAATTGGCTCTTGTTATCTTTTGCTGAAGATGAGAACTAGAAGCAGTTTTTTTCTTGTAAGATGTACAGTGGCATTTGGAGATAAATTACATCACTAATATCACATTATGTGTTATAAAAAACTGTGAAACTGTTGAGACTGAAAGAAAAAGATCTCACATACTATTACAGTCAAACTTTTTTCATTCTTAATACTCAGAATATCTGTTTGGACTGTTACATTGTACAAGTGATTTAAACAGAAAAACAACTTGCCAAAACCACTGAATGAATTTGTTTCTATTACCACCTTACATGAGAAAAACTAGGAATTATTTTCAAAAACCAACAGCTCTGAGTTGTTTTAAATTCAGTGACTGTAACATGATCTGTGCTTGAGTTCACTTCCTTAAGATGGTTTGCTACATTCTGTTTGCAAAGGTCGGTTCTCTGTTTTTAGTTTAGGAGAACAATTATGCTAGGTATTAGTAGGGATGTTCATAATTCCCATTAGAGATAGCTCCAAAGAAATTGGAATAAAACATTTCTCTGTTAGAAACTAGATTCCATTTCCATGTCTCAGTTTCTTTTTAAAGTGGCAAGCATTATACATTACTTTCAGAACAGTAGTCACAGCTGTTCTCCAACTTCTTCCAAATAAAGTTCATTTAAAAACATTCAAAATGTGATCTCTGAATTACCGCTTGGATAAGTAGGGTAAAAAGTACTACTGAAGATACTTTTAAAACAAATTTTGTTATGAAGAAAGCGCTTTCTCCTCCGCATTGACTCTTCACCCGGTATTTTGGAAAGATGCCAGAAGTAAGACTAAAAATTCAGAAATTCACTATTAATTTTCTGTGTATCACTGTTTGTAGTTGTTTTTTACTAGATAGAGAAGTAAGATATGGGTTTCTTCTGTCATCTTTCCAAAGCAACAAGAAATAGAGATTAATGTTCACCTCCCACATTTTACTCTCTTTACATATATTTATGAAAAACTTGTTCATAGTTTATTGCTGCATCATGACAGCTAGCCATCTTTCTGAGATCATCAGTCTGTTGCCTCATGCATGTTCAGAAGAGAGTGTCCTGGTGAGCAGTGTAGCTCAGGAACTGTAGTACCAAGCATCTCCTATGAAGAGTAAGGCAGCAAGTTTCCTTCCTCTGCACAAATTACTTAGAGTCAGCTGCAATTACTGTTCCTCTTACTTTCCTGCAGCAGTTGCAGAGTGATGGGAGATGGCTGTATGAAATTGAGGGTGAAGTGGACTATGAAAATACATTAGTAGGTTCAATAACAAATTAATGTTTCTGACGTAGCTCCAAATTTATAGCATTTAATTACCCCTGGTATAATGCTAGGTCTTAAAAGCATCAACCAGCATTTCTCTTGTATCAGAATTAAAATCGATTTTCATGTAACATTGCTAAAATACTGTTAAATATGTAAAACTATTTTCTTTTCTAATCTAATTTTCTAATGTTTAGAATTAGGTGTGAACAAATATCCTAATTCTCTATCTGTCTTCCTATACCATTTGTGATCCCTTCTGCTTCCTTCTATGTAACTGTCTGCTACAGGTACAACAGAGTATTTACTTAAGATGACATGCACAAGAAATATATACATTTAACCTCCCCTTAAATTGATCCACGCGGTTTGTCAGGCACTACACCAGTTTATCACTATGTTAGTTTTGAATGAAAGATCATATAACATTACAAATTTACCAATTTTGTAGTGATTCTTGTTAACATATGTTGATGTGAAAAAGAACGGGTGGAATTCTGAACAAAATAACAATAGAAAATAGAAATAAAAGTGACTGTTTAATGGATAGGTAGGCTGTATGCATCTTCAGCCATTCAGGTTTTCTTCTAGGTGTAGTCCTTGTTCCAATGTTTTCGATATTCGTTTCTTGAAATTAATTGGATTAGGGTCTGCACAGCACACATTCAGAGGTAGCAAAGAAAGAAGGTAATTTTAGAATGAATAAAATGATATTCTGTGGAAAACTTGCCACATGAACACTGCATAGAAGGAAGTCGGCTTAGCTTACAGCAATATAGAAACTTCTCAGAAGCCCCATTCTGCATTACTTCCTTCTTATGTATATGTGAAATAGGGGACTGCCACAGAAGTACTTGCTAGCTCCTTGACAGAAGTGAAGGCTTAGTAATACAGACTTTTCTTGCAGTCAGTGCCCAGTTCATCTACCCTTTGTGGATGTTGATTTGATAGTTATTTTCCTCTGACATTACATGCTGCATCTAATTATATTTTAATGAAGTTTATTCTTTTCTGAATGTGTCTTTATGTTTATTAAACCACAAATGCCATTTCACGCAGTACTAACACATGTTATACTGAATGGTTTGTTTATATTATCTGATTAAATCTCAGTTAATTTGGCATGAAATATTTTTTTTAAATGTCTTCATTAGGCAGCAGTATTATAATTACCATTAACATCAATTCATGCAAATACATCAATTAAACTTGTAAATGGGTCATGTGGCATTCTTGTAGTGCTTCACAGCTGAAGGAGAGACAAACTTGGAATTTATACTGATGTGTCACCTGAGGTGATGATTCTTCTTAGGTTGTCACTGACAGTTAAATAATGATATTAAAAAAATCTGTAAATAATTTTATCTGTTTTACAGACAACAGCATCAACAAAACCCCCATAAGAACCCTGGAAAAAATATATATGTATATAAGGATAAGAACTTAAGTATTACAAATTTTCTGGGTGCAGAGATGAGTAAAAGTCTGTCACTGATGAATTGCTATACTTCTCAATATTGGTGCAGGACCATTGTTTGTTTGTTTGTTTGTTTTGCCCTTCATAGAGAATAGTTGTTAAGTGGAGGCCACTTTCTAAAAATAAAGCTGATAAATCCCACTGTTGCAAACATCAGATGAAACAATTCTCTGGTGCAGATATTTTGCTACTCCAGGGCAATGTAGAGCATGCTGGGATGCCACAGTGTATGAGAAATCTTCCTTTCATAACTTTCTGTTTCTCATTTAATTATTTGATAGATATTCTCTAAGTTAAAGCCTGCTCAAAGCATGTGCTGGCTGGAGTCAGTGCTCCTCTTGTCCTGATTATTGTATTCTTCACTCCTCATGAATGCAAATCAAAGGCTCATTTTCAACCTCAGAAATAAGATCGGATCATCTTCTCTGTCTTGGAGACTACTCCCTGAAACCTAGAGTGGCCATTTTCCTTGGAAAATCCCCTTTTTCTTTCGTTTTACTCTGCAGCTCATGTACCTGTGTCTTAGGGTCAAAGTGGAATTTCCATTCCTCTTCAACATATCCTCTCCACACAGGTAAAATCACAGGATGACATGTGGTGTGAACCTCCTCCATCAAGCATAGAACTTAATTAGAGCAGGAGAGATGGAGGAAGAGAATTTTTCTCCATATTATCTAAGCAAGCTAGCCCCTTCATCCACCATTGTTTTTTCATTATCTTTCCAGACCATTGTTATCTATCATCATATGATGATGGATATAAATTTCTGCCGCACCGACTTCAGGCATCTGATGTCATCTGAATCTTGGGATAATGGATCATTATCCAGGTCAATATTATATATCATTTCCAGCATGGCTAATTCCCTCAGGTACTGGACACCTTTACTTTGCCTGAGAAAAATTCTGGATCTTCCTTGAAGGGATATCTTTTCTTCAGAACTGACAAGAGTTGCCTCCATGTTGTGGAGGCTTGTGTCCCTTTTCCAACTGCTCTGTCAATATCACCTTCTCTAGAAAGGGATCCCAACTGCCTGGCTTTGCTCCCCACTAAGTTCCTAACCCTAACCCTATTCCACTCTCAGCATTGGAGTCAGGTGGCAATGTGCTCACCTGGATTACAGCTTTTTGTATATCTCACAGCTCATTCAGAGTCAGGGATCAAAGAGCTATGAGTTCTGACTCTTCCTCCTCCCATCCTCATAATGTCTCTGCTTCATCCTCATCTTCTGCTTCTATACTCATTTAAACAGGTTCTGTTCTCCCCAGCTGAGCTGACTTTTGTCGACATTTTTTTGACTTCTCTTTAGGGGTGACCAGTACTGGCACAGGTTTGTTCTCCAAATTGCAAGCCTTCTACAGGAGTTGGAGCAACTACAGGGTCTGTTGCACTGACATCAAATCCAGAGACCTCTTTCAGGGTGCTGAATACTGCTGAACACTTGGCAGACAAGGGCCTTGGCCCAAAATGTTGCAGTGATTTAGGTTTCTCTACAATTACCAGTGGAACAGCAGGCTTCCCCTATCATCCCACACTCCTCATCACTCAGAAATTTCCTGCTTTGGGGCAGATTCCTAAAGATATTTGTAAATAGTTGTTTTCCTTAAAACCTGAAACGCATTCAGTAGGCACTGTAATAGCAATATTCTGGTTTGAATATTCATTCTTGTCTTTCTCATAGCATGTCAAATTCTACAGACAGCTGTACAGCTGTAAATCAGAAGAAAATATTTAATTTCATGATTTAAAGAAAGAGAAAGAATAATGAAAGAAAACAAGAATCAAAAATTTTACGAATTTTAAGTCAAATCGAGGCAGTATCACTCAGGAGTCTTTCAGTTAGTTTTGGAGAGTTCCAGTAGTATTACTGTTTTACAATTGATATTTCCAATGAATAAATGAAAAATTAAGTAACCATGTATTGCTTACATTGTGATCTTGTTTTAAGATTGTATTCTGCTGAGCTGAGAACTGTTATAATTAAAAAAAAAAAACAACATTCAGTTGCATGTAAACATGCAAGTACATGAAGGAATTCTTTAATGAAATTTAAAAATTTGGGTTTTTAGGCGTACTGAGAGGACTTTATGAAAAGTAACGTAAATCTGTTGTGAAGGTTTCATATATATCTGCATATAAGATAATAGTGGAAAAGTGTGGATATGTGTTTATAATATCAAAAAAAGCAAAAATTGTTTTCGTAAATTGGACAGAACTAATAAGTAATTCTTAGGATATACCTGAAATACATATAAATGGAAGGTCAGTGAAGTGTAAGATACAGATTTGCTTGAACAGATGTACCAGAAAGACTAGGTTCTGAATATTTTTTTTCTCTTCAATTATTAACTAATTGTTGAAGTTTAGAAATAAAGGCAGCAAACACTGATGAAATCTGACGAGTTAGGACCAGTGTCAAAATTCCTTGTCCAAACAGGAGCTGACTAGGAAATGCTTGGACTGACTGGTGAAAGATGACCGGTTTTCTGCCTTTATCAGGTTAAGTAAATTAGAAATATTTCTATGATGGTATGTTAGATTATTCAGTTTGTCTAATTTAACCAGAGGTAAAGAGATGCATAAATGTAAAATGATTTTAAATAAGTATGGGTAAAATAAATCCAGTTAATTCCTCTACAAGTAAGTATTTCTATAGTTACAACTGCATGGAGACCTAGGTTATTTTTCACTACCAGGCACCAAAACTATGAATTACTCTGAAGAGTACAGGCAAAGAAACATGGTTGTTCATGATAACCAAGTTTATGATGCATATGACATAGGCAAGCTGGTAACAACAGCCAAGGAGAAAACTGAGGTACCCAGCAACTTCTTTGTCTTGGTCTTCTTTGATAAGTACTCATCTCACAGCTCTCACACGATTGGTTTGGAAGAAGGAGATTAGAGATGCAGCATCCCTCCCACTGTAAGTGAAGATCATGTTCATGACCATCGGATGAATGTGAACATCTATAGGTCCAAGGGCTCTGATGAGATGTATTCCAGAGTCCTGAGGAAATGACTTGATACAGTTGTCAGGCCAGTTTTGATGATATTTTAAAAGTCATGGCGGTCAGATGAAGTCCCCGGTGACTGGAAAGGAAGGCAACATGACATCAGTTTTTAAGAGGGATGACCCTGGGAACTGCTGACCTGTCAGTTTCACCTCTGCGCCAGAAAAATCATGGAGTAGATCCTTCTGGAAGCTATGCTAAGGTACATGGAAGACAGGGAGGTTATACAGGAGAACCAGGATGACTTACAAAAGGCAGGTCCTGACCAACATGTTTGCTTTATATAATGGCATAACTGCATCAATGGACAAGGGAAGATCCAGTGATGTCATCTATCTGGACTTCAGGAAGGCCTTTGACATGGTACCCCATAACAGCCTTCTCTCCAAATTGGAAAGATAAAGATTTGATGGGTGGACTGTTGAATGGAAGAAGAACTGTCTGCAGGATCAAATCCAGAGAGTAGTGTTCAATGTCTCTGTGTCTGAATGGAGGCTGGTGACAAATGATGTCCCTCAGATGTCAGCACTGGGACCAATACTCTTTACTATTTTCATCAGTTACATCAACAGTGGGACTGAGTGCACTCTCAGCAAGTTTGCTGATGACACCATGCTGTGGGGTGTGGTCAACAGACCCAAGAGTCCTGGAGAACTGCATCCAGATATAAAGTCCTCAGTACAGGAGAGACATAAACCTGTTGGAGCATGTCCAGAGGAGGGCCACAAATACACTCATACAAGGGATGGAACAGCTGGAGCTGCTCAACTGGGTGAAGAGAATGCTCCAAGGTGACTTGTTAGCAGCCTTTCAGTATCTAACAGGGGGGGGATGTAAGAAAGAAGAGCAGAGACTCTTCAGCAGGGTCTGTTGTGAAAAGACAAAGGAAAATGATTTCAAATTTAAAGAGGGTACATTTATGTTGGATATGACGAAAAAATCTTATAATGATGGTGGTTAGGCACTGGATTATGTTGCTCAGTGATGTGGTAGATGCCACATCCTTGGAGACTACCAAGGCCAGCCTGGACAGGACTCTGAACAAGCTGATCTAGCTGTGGATATCCCTGATTACTGTAGGGGAGCTGGACTAGATATCTTTTAAAGGTTCCTCCCAACTCTAAGTATTCTGTGATTCTATGATTCTCTATCACACAGGCATAAAGAGGGAATCTTTAGTGGATAAATTTAATTTCCAGATTAGGTGGAGGTTAACCAGGGACTAATTAGTACCTGTTAACTCTGTTAGGTAAATCTCCAGTCAGTATTTCTATAAATACAGCAATAAATTAGAGGTTTGTTTATGCAGGAATTAAGAAGCGTAATGAACATTTTCACATTAAAATCAGAACAATATCATGTACTGAAATAACATGAGGTAGATCCATAAAACAGTCTTCTACACAGACATTCAGAGTGCTCCTTCTTAATATTTATGCTAATTTTTGTACATTGCATAAACAGCTGTGGTTAACAGCATAACAGTTGACATCTAGTTTCAACTCCCATGACATGGGGATGCCAATCACTTGAACAGATTACCAAGTAACTCACCAAGCCTGGACTTGCCCCAAGGATGGGGCATTCACAACCTCCCTGGGCAGACACTTCCAGTGCTTCAAACATGATTAATGGTTTACATCAGATCTTTCAGGGTTTAGTGGGGAAATATTGGTGGTAGGTAGGCGGTTGGACTGGGTGATCTTGGAGGTCATTTCCAACTTTGGTGACTGTATGATCTGGATCCAAGAGAAAGGATGTCTCAGGAGAGGAGGCAAGCAAACTACACACTCAGAGCAGCACATAGGGTTACAAGTTTTATTGAGTATAAACACACACTCACACACACAGGCATCTATTTTAGATGATCCCAGTAAGCAAGTGCAGTCTTACTTACTTACTTACTTACACTTAGGAGATGGAGAAACGTTGAGGAGAGGGAGAAGGAGCATGCCAGTGGCAGGTTTGATCTGTAGTGCCAGCAAGGTGTCCCATGCCTCAAAGAGAACATTTTCTCTCCCACCACAGCCTCTCTCCTGTTTTTATCCTCTCCAGGAAATGCAGCGTTTTTTCCCATTTGAACACTGTATCTGCATGGCCAACGCACAATACAGAGCCCAAAAGGAACACCTGCTTGTTAAACAAGTCTTTGCAAAACAAGATAAACTAATATGGTCAGCTCTCTCTACAAAATAATTTGTGTCTGTAGCTGCAAATATCACTTCCCTTAAAACTGTCAGAATAAATTGTTCCAGGATCTTTCTTTAGTTAGGGACCTTTAGATCTGTGACAAAACAGGATTAACTGAATACCCTCTTAATGGCCACACAATTCATGCTATAGCAGCCTAAATATTGCTTTAATTTTATTATAACGGTATAATCTTGTTCTTTGATACTAGCCAAAAAACAGCACTAGCTAATAACACAAACGTTCTCTCAAAGAAAATTATCCTGTCTACTTACCCTTTAAGGTACAAAAGAGAGAACCATAATGTTCTAGGTAGTAAAGTAGGTTCTGTATTTCAATTCTCAAAATATTTACTTCTAGTAGGAAGATTCTGTAGGGTTTTTTTTTTCCCAGTTTGTGTTTAAGAAACTTTTGAAGGGTAAATATCAAATCACAAACTGAAGATGGAAAAAAAAAACAACTTGAATGTGGTGAAGGAAAGAAGAATTATACATACCCTGAATTTTTTTTTCTTTAATCAAGGAAAAAGTAACAGAAAAAAAGAGAAAAAAGAAAAGACTTCTCAGTATACTAGAAATTCAGAAGTTCTCTTGTCATTATCCATAAAATCAGCATCATTTTTTTTTTTTTTTAGAAGGGCTTAACGGCATGAAGAAGTCAAGTGGAATGAATATGGAAATAGAATATGGGAATAGAATATGGGAATAGAATATGGAAATGGAATCATAGAACGGTAGAATCATAGAATGGTTTGGGTTGGAAGACACTTTATGGAAAATCAAGTTCCAGTCCCCTTGTTGCAGGCAGGGTTGACAACTGCTAGATCATGTACTGGACCAGACTGCCCAGGGCATCATGAAACCTGGCCTTGAACACCTCCAGGGATGGAGAATCCACAACCTCTCTGGGCAGCCTGTTCCAACAACTGATCATCCTCTCAGTGAAAATTTTCTCCCCAAAATCTAATCTATTTCCTTCTTCAGTTTAAAATCATTGCCCTTTGTCCTATCACTATCTACCCATGTAAAAATTTTCCCTCCTGTTTATAATCTCCTTTTAAAAACTAGAAGGCATTAATGAGGTCACCTTGGAGAATTCTCCAGACTGAAGAAGCTTATCTTCTTCAGCCTTTCTTCACAGGAGAAGTGTTCCAACACTCTGCTCATTTTTGTGGCCCTCCCCTTGACCTTTTCCAAAAGCTCCACAACTTTCTGGTGTTAAGGGCCCCAGACCTGGGTGCAATACTCCAGATGGGGCCAAAGAAAGGAAGAATAGAAATGGACAATCACCTCCCTTGCCCTGTTGGACAGCCTTCTTCTGATGCAGACCAGGATACAGTTTGGGGTATGTGCACACACTGCTGCCTCATGTTATTTATTTCTTTAATCAGGACTCAACAGGGCTACTTTTAAGGAGTTCTTCTTCTCTTAGTCTGTATACATATCTGGGATTACCCTGACACAAGTGCAAAACCATATGCTTTGTTTTGTGGAGCCTCATTAGGTTCACATGGGCTCACCTCTCAAGTTTATCAAGATCACTGTGGATGGCATCCCTTCCCTGCCGTATCAATCGTACCACCCAGCTTAGTGTCATTAGCAAACCTGCTGAGGGTGCATTTGATCACAACATTTATGCCGTTGATAAAAATATTAAAAAGTACTGTTCCCAAAAAGGACCCCTGTAATACAGTGCACATTACTGGACTCCACTGGAACCATTGACCACAACCTGTGACATTCCAACAAACTCTTTATCCATGGAACAGTTCACCCCTCAAATTCATATCTCTCCAATTTAGATATAAGGATGTGATGAAGGACCATATCAAAGGCCTTGCACAAGTCCAGGTTAGATGACATGATTTGTCTTTTCTTTGTCCACTCCACCACTGAATGCCACTAGACTGGTCCTGCACAACATTCCCTTGGTGAAGCTGTGCTGGCTGTCTCAGATCACCTTCTCATCCCTCGTGCCTTAAGACATATTTCAGGTGGATCTGATCTGTTCCATAACCTTCCCAGGCACAGAGGTGAGGCTTACTGGCCTGTAGTTCCTCAGGCCCTCCTTCCTCCCTTTCTTATGAGTGGAATTGTATTATATAGTTTCTGAAATTAAGGGCCTAATAAAGAGCAAAGCCAAATCACTTATTAAACTTATTACAGAAAATCATTGTCTTAGAGGAAACATCTCCAAAGAAATTACAAACAAGCAAATTACCTTGGTAGCACAGGTGTTGTCTGCTACCATGGGAACTGTTCTCTGGAGGTAATCTGGAAGACTGAAGAATTGCTTGCCTTCAAATGAGACAAAATAGGAGGGAGAAAGGGAGATTAGCTTCATCTTCCTTCACAGGAGATGAGAAAAGGCATTTAAGAAAATGAAAGTTGAAGGCTACTATAAATGAAAAAAAAAAAAACCATGAATGGTTTCATAAATATGAGATTATTACTTCTACCAGCAGCTAGAAATGAAGTCCAGAAAATGAATTCTTGTATGTGTTATTCAGAGCATCTTATTTTATTTCCTAAAAATAACAGCTTTTTTGATTGACTACAGACAAATCACTTTGCGCGCATTTCACAAGAGGAGGCTGTTCATTATTCACAGTATTTCCTACTGTTCAGAGACAAAGACTTTATTCATGCATGAGCTAATAGAGGAGATTTGACCCGTTCAAAAAGTACCAAATAACTATGTAATTAGGGAATTATCTTGGAAGCTAAGACATGTTCATTCAGGTTCCTGTCAGAACGGCTGGAATTTATACCACAATCCCCTTCAATCCTTGGTGCTGACGTTACCACATCATGAAAATCTGATCTGTCCAGATCTTCTAGACTTACTTTAGGGCATCTGAGTGTATTAGAATGGTCTTGTGGGTGAAGAGTATGGGAAAATGCCACATTTAGCTTTCTGGAAGGGCTTAGGCACTAATGTCTCTAGCACTGTCAGCAAGTAAGCTGGTCTTGGAAACATTTAGGTGAAGTTAGTGGGTAGAAATAAAAGTTCTGACCTTCAAAGAGACGGAGTATCAGTACCTCAGTTTTGGATTTGAATTTGAGTGTATTTGAGGATTAGGCACTTGGCTCTGCTTGTGGATCTTGTCTGATTTAGTTTGTTTTCTCACATTCCTCCTCTATCTTGTATGTGTAAATATCAAGCTGAATCCTAACTCTGCGCTGTTTTACTTATATCTACAGAAGAAAGACTATCATATTTAGTATGGCTGTTGTGTCTAATCTCAGTGAAAGACTAATACGGGTCCAGAAGCATTTGTTTCAAACGTAACATTTGTATGAAGTATCTTTCTCAATACACATGTGCTGGCATAAAACAAATGTTTTGTTAGCTAGAGGCACTTTATATATGATTTTCAAGAAGGGAAAAGGAGTTTCACATCATATCAGATCAATAGTTATCTATCTGCTATGCAGGCAAGCATACTGGAATGGTTCTCTTGAATGCTGAAATGTAGACTCCCATTAATAAAAAAATGAGGTATCGGATGTGAATTTTGAATCCATGCTGTGATGTTATCTGAAGTTGTACCTTCCTAACATGATTCTTTTTTTCTACTTATGCAGTGAGAAGAATAGACCTCTTCAAGTTATCTGCATTCATTCAGCTAAGGAACTGAAAAGCTGAAAAGGGCATTTGAATATAAGTATCTCAGTTAATACTCTAATGCATTAATTTATTGATCTAAAAGTTTTGTTTGTTCACATAACTTGTTGAAGAAGTTTTAACAGATTAATCAACGAAGACTGATTAAGGCTAATAGTTCTACCCCCTGTGGCCAACATATGAGGTTATTTATGAGATGAAGGAGAAAAGAAAAGGCAATCAGTTTTCACTAAAGAAGATAAGAGAGACTGGATAACTACATGACAGAACTGGGCTGTGTTACTGCAATATTGTAAAAGCATGAAAGCAAAGAGGAGTATTTCGTGTAGGAAGAAAATCACAGACATTTCTAAAAGTGCAGCACACAGTGTTTTGTTAAAGTGTTTACCAAATGTAGTATATGCTTGAGGGAAAAAAGTAATAATGCCTGAAGTAAATCTAGGGAATCTCATATTTGTTTCAAAAAGAAAAAATGCCTATGCACATACATGCACATGAGTTACAAGTCAATCCTTGAACTGTAATTTACCTGAGATAGTATAATTCGTCTCAACAGTCCATACTGGCATCACTGGAAGGATAAGTGGGAGATTAATTACTGAAAGTATAGGCATTTTGTGATATACAATCTACTTAAAATAAGTATGCAGAAGTTAAACATTTAAGGGTTAATGGCAAGATAATAAGCAATTGAGGATGTTTGTCTAATTCATACATATTTTTTGTTTTCTTGTAAATAAAAGTGTCCAACAAGGGATGCCTCTGTATACATTTTTCGTGAGGAAGAAAAAGAATAAATTTGTGATCTAACACTTTAGGTGAGGGTTGTTGCTGACTGCTTACAACAAAATAATGCATAGGTAGCATACTTTTGAACCAGAGGAAATATTTTCTCATACCAAAATAATTCCACTCAAAAACTGATGTAATGTCCCTAGGACATCTTTCAAAGAATTGGTATGAATCAAGTTCCTAAAAGAAGTGTATATTATTCAGGAGACCTGAGTAAATTCAGGAGAATCATATAATCATTCTGTGGAAAAGTTGAGAATTCTACCCACAATCTAGGAAAGTATTGAGCTCTCCGGTTACAAAGGAAAAAGGAGGAGCTTTACCTTATTAAAAAACTTGAAAGCTATTGATAAAAGACTGAAGGAATGTACAGAATTACCGTAGAGGAGAGTTAAGTATATATCCCTTGTCATCTTTGTGAATGATCATCGCCCAGATAAGCGGTACCTTCTGAAAACTGTTACTTGAAATAAACCAGTGATGGAAAGAGCATACAGGAAAAGAACACAGTACACATTTCAAAAATTGTACATGTTTATGTACGTACATGCACACATTTATTTAACAGTACATTTGCATTACCCCTCAGATAAATAGCATTAAGCACAATTTTTTGCCTTTTCAACAGATTCTGTTCTATTCTAATCTTTAGAATTAATTCATGCCTCCTTTTGGTTTTCTGTCATGCACATTTTATATTGCCTTTCTTAATATTCATTTGTTCTAGGTCAGTGGGAGATAAATTGAGTAAAATTCAGCCTTAACTTTGTGGCTGACCACTTGCAGCCTTCACCCACGTATTCTCCTGTGTTTTCACTCTTCAGGACCATCTGTTTTCAACTCTCAATCAGTTTTGCACTCAGACAGCTTGCTTCTTCAGATCAGATCTGCTGACCTTGTAGACAAGTCTTTTGCGTGTTGTACTGCATTGAAAGTGTTCTTAAAATGGTGGTAAATTATATCCTCTACTTTTCCCCTGCTAACTCTTTGTATCAGCTCTTCAAAAGATTCTGTGAGAATTATTACACAAGCAAAAGCTTTTCTGAGACCACTTTGTGACTATCTTTAATCTAATCTTGCCTCCCTAAGTGCCCTTCAGTTGCATTCCTGATTGTCCTTCTGGTATTTTCTCTGGTTGTGAAACCAGTCTTACATTTCTCTGATCCTCTGGTCAGCCTAGTCTTTGCAAAACCATTGCATTTTCTATGTACCTTAAAATGTTTTTGATAAAGGAAACTGAAACATTACCACCAGTAAAGAATTTTCCTCTGCATTCAGATCTAGGGAGTATAAAAATGTGTAAAAGACACATTTACCTGGAAAGATCTAAAGTTAAGTAAACATTTGTGGAATCCCATAGAATCACAAAATGGTTGACGTTGGACAGGACCTCTGGATGTCATCAGGTCCAACTTCTCTGTTCAAGCATGAACATCTAGGGCAAGTTGTCCAAGACTGTCTCCAGATGGCTTTCAAATATGTCAGAGGAGGAGATTTTGCGTAATCTCTGGGCAACCTGTGCCAGTGATCCATCATCTGCGCAGCACAGTGCTTTCCAGTGTTCAGAGGGAACATCCTGCATTCCAGTTTATGCCCATTGCTTCTTGTCATGGCACTGGACACTACTGAAAGGAACATGTCTCTATCTGAATTTCCTCTGCTGGTCTTTTACTTCACTAAACAGTGAAACCAGAAGAAGAGTTTGGATTATTTTCTTTCCTTTCTTGAAACTTCCTCTGCTATTTTTCCCCACACAATAATATCATCAGTGTACTGCAGATGTTCAGGAGCTCCACCCTGTTCTAGGATAGCCTGAATCAGTCCATGGCAAATGGTTGGGCTGTGTTTACATCCCTGGGGCAAACTGTTTCAGGTACACAAAATACCCCTCCAAATAAAAGTAAACTGTGCTTGTTACTCTGCAGCCAAAGGGAGGGAAAAGAATACATCAGCAGTGTCAGCTGTGACATTGACTCCAGTTCATACTGGAGCTCTAGCATGTGTGGTACAGCAGGACTTAATGATGGTGTGAGTTTCTGCCACGGAACTTTTGAACACCTAATTCTACTGGGTTCAAGGTCTGTATTTAGATCAGAACATTTACACCATTTGCAGTGTTCAGTGTGATTGGCTTTCAGTCTTCAATTCAGGAAATCTACCCACAGCTTCTCTGGTCAGCTTGTGCCAGTGCCTCACCACCCTCTGAAAAAAAAACTGTATTGGTAGCATCTAATCAAAGTCTATCCTCTTTTTGTTTAAAGACATCCCCCTTGTTCTTTCACTGTCAAAACAACCAAAAAGTTGTGTCCCACCTGTTTATGAGCTCCTCTTGAGTACTGGAAGGCCACAATGGGGTCTCACAAGCATATTCTCCTCTCCAAACTAAACAAGCCCAGCTCCCTCAATCTGTCTTCATAAGAGAGGTGCTCCAGGCCTCTATGGCTTTACTCTGCTGCAACAGCTCAACATCTCCCCACTGTTCTGGGGGCTTGGATACACTACTGCCGTGGAGACTTAGGGCAGAGTAAAGGGAGGCAATTGCCTCCTTCACTCCATGGGCCATGCATCTTTTGATGCAGTCCAGGATATAGTTGGTCTTTTGGGCTGCCAGCACACAGGGCTGGCTCACGTCCAGCTTTTCAGCCATCAGGATCCCCAAGTACTTCTTAGCAGGGCTACTCTGAAGGAGTTCTTCTCCCAGGCTGTACACATATCTGGGATTGCCTCGACTCAAATGCAACATCTTGCACTTGGCCCTTATTGAATCTCATGAGGTTTATGTGACCTGATCTGACCTTTGTGAAGCCATGCTGCCTGTCTCAGGTCACCTCCTCATCTTGTATCTGCCTTAACACAGCTTCCAGGAGGATCTACTCCATGATCTTCCCAGGAGCAGAGATGAGGATAACTGGATTGTTGTTCCTTAGATCTTATTTTCTCCCTTTCTTAAAAATGGGACTGATGTTTTCCTTTTTCCAAATACTGGGGAGTTCTCCTGACAGCAATGAATTTTCCGAGTGGCTTGAGAAGACAAGCCAATTCCTTCAGAACTCTGGGATGCATGTCATCTGGTCCCCTAGATTTAAATGCATTTCAGTCTCTTGAGACAGTCTTGGGTTTGTTCTTCTCTTACAATGGGAGGGATTTTTCTCCTCTGACCCCTGCACAGAGGTTCAGGGATATTAGAGGTGTTGGAATCCTGACAATGAAGACTTAGGCAAAGAACTCATTGAATTCCTCAACCTGCTCCATCTCTGTTGAAACCAGTTTCCCCTTCTCATTTACCAAAGGAGGTTCACTTTCCTTGGCCTATCTGTTTTGACCAGTGTACACACAAATTGCTCCAAAATTGATGCCTCCTATGAAACTTTGGTTTCCTGCATGGAAACTAAAACAGAT
This sequence comes from Oreortyx pictus, assembly GCA_036925125.1. Lineage (NCBI taxonomy): Eukaryota > Metazoa > Chordata > Aves > Galliformes > Odontophoridae > Oreortyx > Oreortyx pictus. Next base: position 9,010,488 of record JAUPFR010000004.1, on the reverse strand, counting down.
ATAAAGAACATAATAACTTTACTTGATAGAGAAAATTCTAAGCTACAAAACACTGCTTTTCAACATAGTCACCAACATGAGCAACACATTTTCTTCAACAATGAGAAAGGAGTCTGCATGCTTTGCTTGTAAAAATCTGCAACAGCAAAGGTGAGCGACTGTTTCACTGCAGCTATGATAGTATTCTTGCTAGGAAAACTTTGTCCATGCAGTCCATCTTTCTACAGCCCCAACATATGGAAGTCAGAAGGCATCAAATCCGGACTATAAAGTGGGTGTGATAGGATAGCATAGCCAAGACTGGCAATGTGCTTCAAAGTCTTCAAACTAGTACTGAGCCTGGTTTTATTGCATTGCAGGAGAAAGGTTGTCTTCCTCTCTAGTCTGACTCTGGAAGTTTGAGCCATCAGCTTAGTCAACATTGTGATGAAAAGGTCAGAGTTGATGGTTTGTCTGGATTCTGGGAAATCCAGAAGGATCATCCCTTTCCTGTCCAAAATGATACTGGACATCACTTCATCTGAGAGTCTTGATTTTGGGGAATTCATGTGCACCACTCCATGACATGCTGTTTTGTCTCTGGCTCCTACTGTTGACAAGCCTCCTCAACAGTAACAATGTAATCCAGAAAACTGTCATCTTCAGCCTCACATTGGTTCAATAGGTCCTGGCAAACTTGCATATCATGCTCTTTCTGTTCCTGTATGAGCACTCATGGGACCTGGCACAAACTTTGTAATACTTCAGTGTTGCCACCATCATTTCCAATGCAGTGAAGCCAATATTCAGCTCCATGTATAGTTCCCTGATTGTAATCTGCTGATTTTTGCAAATGAGTTGATCAAGATGCTCTTCATTTCACGTTGTGACAGCTGTGTATGGCCATCTGGAACACAGCTTGTTTTTCACATATCAGTGTTGTCACTGCTGAAACACACCACCTACCGTATCAGTGTGCTCACATCCACTCTCTGGTCTCCATAAAACATTCAGCAAGCATCACTGAATGTCAATTGGTACCATTTTTTCTGCATGAAGGAATTTGGTGACGCACCTTTGTTTCATACATATTTCTGTGTCAGATGCCATTCTGCCAGACTGCCCCTCTGCTGTCATCTGTCACAGAGCACCAAAATGTAATGGCATATTGGCAGGAAGGTTCAACCTCTACTGCTGTACCACCATCTGCCCTGACGTTGTGGGCCAACATCATGAAATAGAAGGCATTACATTTGGAGCAGCTCTCATATCTACAGAATCCATTACTGTTATTTTTCACATCCCTCATTAAGTTCAGCTCCCTCTGCATTTTGGCTTTCCTGATCCCGTCTCCGCAATTATGGTCCACAGCCCTGTATTCTTCCAAGGCCACATAATACTTGTCAAGTGGTGTCAAATTATAGAATGTATGGTCAAAGTGAAAGACTGTTTCTTAGTGAGCTTCTTGCTACTTTCCCTGTCCCAAAACATCTGTTTTACTTTCTGCCATAAAACGTCTGTCCATGTTTCATTATTTACTTTCCTACACATTGCAGCAAGAGTTTCCTTTTCTGTTCACACGAAAATTCTTATTTTCTGCCTGAAAATCTCCCCTTTTTATTTTCCAAATCTGGAAATCTTTATGATACCACCTTAAATAGTTTAATATTAATCTCCTTTTTCTTACACTGAACCTTACTCACTAGTAAGGTGACCAGAATGGCATATATTATGCAAAGTTAACTGCACTAATTCCTTATGCAGTATTAAATGTAAATAGGCTGAAATTATTCTAGTACTGCTATGCAGTCTAGTGTTGTTTTTTCATCAGTTATCCTGTATGATAACTCAGCACTTATCAAGAGTTTACAGATTTTTCTCATCTTCTGCATTTGTAAAGAAAATCACTGTAGTTCAATACACTTACTTCTCCACTCACTCTTCTATTTAATGGCATGTATAGCCAAATAATGCTTCTGGTTATCATATCATTGTTATTATTATTGCTATTAATAGTTATAATTTACTAGTTCCAAAAGGCTTTGATCAAGGTCTGGATGTTGTAAAAAAAAATAGTAATAATAACAACTGTACAAAGTAGCTTGTAACTGAAAAGCTTACGTTCCTAAAATAATCACAGTTGCATAGTAGCTATATAAAATGGTCTGTTTTTTCAACATTGACCTATTTCCAGTGAGAAGTCGAAATCCGTCATCATTTATACTGAACTGTTGGAGCTGGGGGCATGGTCAGGAGAAGTATGCACAAGTGTGATTTACGGGACAGTTGAAAGAGTGCTAACATCAATGGTATTTAGTATTATTCTCATTTTTAAGAAAGTACTGTTTGCATACACACAGATGAGTTGTAGTAGCAATCACCGTTTGAAGATTCCAGTGCAGAAGTGAGAAATGAACAGGACTTCAAATGAAATTCATCTCCATTTCCTATTAACAGTGATTTCATTATATGAATGTGGCAGCTGAGATGCCTCAGAAATTTTTAAAGTGCACTGCATGTTTCTCTGCCCATATTTCCTGGATTAAACGAGCAATGATGAGACAGAAACTAAATACAGCCTTCATAAAATGATTCGTTGCTAAAGAACGAAGGGATGCACTATTCTGTGATAAGTAATTAGCTGCGCTTATCAAGATAACAGAAAGTATTATTGAAAGAATGCAGTTAGTTTCATATCAGCTATTGACTGCATTCTGATCCATTTGTTAGTAGAGAGGAACTAAGAAACCACTTCAAGATGTATTTCAAGTTAACTGTTTCTATTATTCATTTCTTGGAAATCAGATGTAAAGTAAATCTTTATTAAAATGTTTGTGATTTTACCTAAATCTAATTCCTGGGGGAAAAAAAAAGAAAAAGAAAGAAAGAAAACAAAACTACAAGAGTTATACTCTCAACTGTATGGAGCACAGAGGACTTGACATCTTACTTTCTTGTTTCCTAAACTATTAATTTGTTGGTTTATAACACTGGTTAGAACTCACACGCACTGAGTCACTTGCAGAATATGGAGAGAAGATCTTGCTTCTAGACCTGACTATTGCCTTCTCTGTCAATTAAATTCACAATAAATATGTAGGCATTCTGAGTAGCAACACAGTAATGATGCTGTCTCACTTTATCACAGTAAGAATATTTATAATATCTCATTAAGGAAATAAATGTGGTGTTACTGCAGTCTGGATCTACCTTAGCTGTAACTGACAGTGGAGGTTAGTTTATATTAGATATACATGACTTCAGCGATATTTCCTTATGTACTTTCCTCCATCTTGTAATCTTGGGGAGTACTGTTTGAAAATGAATTTACGAGATAATGGTTTATTGTCAATATTTATTAAAATAGCAATGCAACATATAATTACCTTTGCTCAGGAAAGTACTGACAAATATTCACATAGAATCATAGAATCACAGGGGTTGGAAGGGACCTCAAGAGATCATCGAGTCCAGCCCCCCTGCCAAAGCAGGTTCCCTACACTGTGTTGCAGGTTCCCTACAGCAGGTAAAAAACAGGTTTAAAAATTGTCTTTATACTATATCTACAATGTGGTAGTAGTACTTCAAGGACTAAATATCCACTTACCTTTCCTCAAGGCTTCAGAAAGAGATGATAGTGCTCATCACCCTCCTGGGCAATGACACTTTTGAAACTTTTCAATACCAAACACAGACAAAATTACTTTGGATCTCACTCCTTCAGTTTGTATGCAGTTTTAAAAGTGACATTATCATTTTAAGGCAGTCTAAAGAACTATTTCTTCATTATTAAAATGTGTCAGCTCCAATATTATAGTTGTCCTTCAGGCAGACTCTTGTTCTAATGCCATCAACTGAGATGGCATTTTTGGTGATATGCTCTGGGGCAAAGCACTGGATTTGTTTCAGCCTTGACATGGATTTCATAAATTCTCAGCATACTGCATCAACAGAGGAAACCAACTGAGGTATTTGGAAGGAAAATGAAATCAAGAAAAACAATTGCAATATCAGTCTGCAGCTGGTTTATAAACTTATACTTTTTCCTTTATTCTGAAGTATCCACTGATGTTAAAAAAGTTTTGTAAGATCTTTTGTCCAAGTTTAAGGAAGTCATTTAAATATCATGAAAATGAATACTTATGTCATGCTCACTCTCTTACTTAAAGATAATTCAGCATACTGCAATCTTCAGCAGAAAATTAATGAGCACTACTTCTTAAAATTCTCTTAATCTGTTTGGATTCTAGAAAATTGCTTTTAATTTGATGTGTGTTTTACCCTTCTACAAAGTCACTTATTTATTCCATTTAGATTTCAGCTTTCATGGTTATAAGCGTTCATTACATTTCTTATTAATTGCTCTCTGGATCAACTATGGAATTATTTTCACCAGTTGCTGAAATTCCTGCAGAGCTTTAAACATGCTAACTATGAAAACAGAGAAAGAAAGAAAAAAAAAAAAGGACTGGACTATCAGTGCTGACCAGATTTGTCTGGATACTATTGAATTAATATATATATATTTTCAGAACAGTAGCATTCTGAATGCTCAGAAAGAAGTAAACATACTGCCTGTCAAGATGTGCCCTTTGTATAAAACTTCTTCCTAATACAATGTTTTAGGTTTATGTGAAGACTTTAGGTAACAGCACCCAGCTGTGCCCTGTGTCAGAGCAGTGCCTTCCAGCCACTCCATGAGGGCCTGCTGCTGCTCGAGGGATGGGCCCCTCACGGCGGAGCTGGGAAAGGATGGCTGCCCTGGGAGGTACCCGCAATGGGCACAAGGAGAGATGCATAGTTATGGACTGACTGCAGTCCCCATTCCTCCCTCCTCATGACATTCCCTTGAACTGCTCAGGAGGAGGAGGTAGAAGTGAGTGGGGAGAAGCAATTTTTAGTTTCCACTGCTCTAATCTCTCATCAACAGCCAATAAATTACATAAACCTCCCTTATGCTGAGGGTTGATGGTAACTAGTGAGATATCTCCCTGGCCTTATCTCAACCCATGAGCCTTGAAAAAGGCTGAAAAGCATACATTGTCCCCTTAACCCACTGAGGAGTGAGAAAGCAGTGTAGTGGAGCCAAGCTATGTATCACTGTGAAATCACAACAGAAATTTTCTCCGTATTTAGATTACGCATAGAATAATGAGTTTCAAAGGAAAGCCTTTGCTCAAGAAAAAAATTACAGATTCTTTTTTTTCAGCGAGAAACACTTGGGATCTTAATTCTGACCTTCAATCCATCTGTATTAAGGTGAAAGTTAAACATGAATAATGACATTCAGAAAGGTTGCAGTTTCAGATTTGCAAAATAGGTTGGTACATTGTTGTGTTGTACAAGTGTTCTCCAAATACATACAGATGAATACGTGCACCTACAAAAGCCCTGTGGGAAGAAGAGTTAGAGGAAGAGGAACTTCTTCATGTACTTCTGGATTTTGTTGACAGATCCCTTCTTGTCTCAGAAGCTAGTATGGTAGCCTGGAGTTTTCCATACCTGAATGCTATCTTTCAAAGCCAGAAATATTCAGCTTGTGGTCAAATGAATTCTTCATGTAGACTTAAAGAACGGAATTAGGTATCTTTAGATACCAAATCTTTTGAAAGCAACCAGTTTTATGGAAAGCAAAATACATTTGAGATTCTCTGAATTCACTATCAGAAAGAAAAGGTATCTCCGAGTTTCTATAGTGTATACTGTAAAACATATAATTAATTGAATGATTGCTTTTCATGATCTTTTCAAAAACAGTAAATCCAAGGTGGAACTACAAACATTGTATTCTGTCTCCTCTTTGTCCTACTACGTTCAGAGAAATCAGCTGAGCAATCTTAACACCTCATCATTCTAACCTTTCTCCACTGACAGACAGTTAGGGGAAAAATCTGAATGTCTCAAGAGTCTGATTCTTTTTTAGAGTAATCAACAAGAGTTTATTCCTATTGTTCCCAAGACACCATTATTACTTCCCTTGTTTTCAGTCCACCTATTTTTTACGAATTGGTTGAGGTGCTATGTTGTAGAGGACTATTAAAATTTATTTTTAATAAGATTCTCCTCATATCTGTTTGCAACTGGCTTCATTTTCCTCAACATATTTTGATGTTGTATATGATTTAATTCTGCTGTAGTTTCTGCTCTTATTTTCTTCCTTTTATTTTGTCACCTTTCTCTGAGCAGAACACTATTATTCAGCTAACACCCTCCAAAATCAAATTTGAAAGAACATTTGAAAAAAGACTTGGTCATTTGTCTGTCCACTACCTACTTCTAGCCCCCTCTTTACATAATGAAAGGCCATTATCAGATCTCCCTGGAGCCTTCTCTTCTCCAGGATGAACAGCCTTAGCTCTCTCAGCCAGACATCCCATAGGTGGGAGGTTTCCAACCCTTGGATCATTTTTGTGGCCCTCCACTGGACACAATCCAACAGGTCCACTCTACGTGCAGACACAGATCTCCAGGTGAGTTCTCACCAGCACAGAACAGAAGTACAGGATCTCCCTTATTCTGCTGGCCAGGCTTGTTTGATGCAGCCCAGCGTACATCTGGCTTTCTGGGCTGCAAGGGCAAGTTGCTGGCTCATGGCCAGCTTGCCGTCCACTAGTACCCACAGGTCCTTTTAGGCAGGGCTGTACTTCACCCTTACATCACCCAACTTATACTAGTAGTGAGGGTTGCCACAGCCCAGGTGCAGACCTTGCACTTGGGTTGGTTGAACATCATACGTTTCTCATGGACCCACTGCTTGAGCCTGCCTAGGTCCTTAATAGTATCCTGTCCCTCTGGTGTGTTGACCGCACTCCACAGCTTAGTGTCATCAGCACTCAACCCCACTTTTGATGTCACTGATATTAAAGAGTATTGGTCATAGTACTGACCTCTGAGGGACATCACTTGTCACCAGCCTCCATCCAGACATGGAGACGCTGAACACTACTCTCTGGATTTGATCCTGCAGACAGTTCTTCTTCCATTCAACAGTCCATCCATCAAGTCTTTATCTTTCCAATTTGGAGAGAAGGCTGTTATGGGGTACCATGTCAAAGGCCTTCCTGAAGTCCAGATAGATGACATCACTGGATCTTCCCTTGTCCATTGATGCAGTTATGCCATTATATAAAGCAAACATGTTGGTCAGGACCTGCCTTTTGTTAAGTCATCCTGATTCTCCTGTATAACCTCCCTGTCTTCCATGTTCTTTAGCTTAGCTTCCAGAGGGATCTACTCCATGATTTTTCTGGTGCAGAGGTGAGACTGACAGGTCAGCAGTTCCCAGGGTCATCCTTCTTAAAAATGGATGTGACGTTGTCTTATTTCCAGTCACCGGGGACTTCATCTGGCTGCCATGACTTTTCAGATATCGAGAGCAGCCTGGTGACTGTCAGCCAGTTTCCTCAGGACTCTGGGATGCACCTCACTGGGACCCATGTTCTTGTAGGTGTTCATGTTCCTGATGCAGTCACAATTTCGTACAGCAGGTGGGCCACTGCTTCCTTTGTTCCCACTTTCTAAACCATCTGCTTGAGGGCTGTGTGTAGAGCAGTTGCAAGTGAATACTGAGGCAAAAAGTCTGTTGAATACCTCAGTCCATTTCACTTAGCAATATTGTCCAATACTTTGTTTCACTCAGGCTTGCTATCACCCTTTTCCCCCCTTCATAACTAGTTTAACGCATGTTAATGAGCCCTGACTATTCCTGGGCCATTTTCCTCATTTGACATAGGTGAACCCCACCAGCAGCCATCAGGCCAGGGACTGAGTAGACTGTCCTTTGGTGGAAAAAGTGAAAATTCCTGTGGTGGCACCTGTCTCTTAGCCATATATTTATCAGATGGATTTTCCTGGCCTCCTCAGTATTTCTTGCTGCCAGTGAAGGGATAGAGGAATACATCATCTGTACTCCTGCTCTGTCCACTCCTCAGACCCTGAAGTCTATTTTGATAGTCCTATGGCTTCCCTCAGCAACTACATTGCTGCTAGCCAGAACTATCAGGAAGGGAACCAGCCAGCGAGCCTCCTCACAATATCCCTGTCCTGGGTCTCAGGGTTGCAGCACACTTCCTGTGTCACCTTACTGATGTGCATTATCTGTATGCACATTCTGTTTGCTGTGCTCCTTGTTTGTTTTTTGTTTGTTTGTTTGCAGCACTCCTTGGGAGCTACTTTTGTAGCTGCAGGATGTGATGCCATTGCTCTTCACCTCACCCCTGCTGCATCGGAGCCACTGCCAAATGAACCCAATGGTGTCTGTCCGTTTCTCGCTGACAGAAATTCGGTTGCCCTGCATAGCCAATACCTTGCCTCAGTGCAAAATGTGACCACACCAGAGCTGTCTGCCTGTGAAGAAAAAGTCTGGGTGATGATCTGGTTGGTGGGACAGTTTACTCACAGAAAGCCTGCGCGTCATGCAAAGCTTGGAGGATAGGTTCATATACCAGATGATTGTGTTGTTATTCAGAAGAAAGGTAGCAGGCTTGAGAAACAGGCAAATATGAAGCTCATTACTTTAGAAGAGAGAAATGCCAACTTTTGCATTTGTGATGGAGTAAACCTAGCTACCAGTATCTGCTGGGAGCCAAATGGCTGAAAGCTGACTTGTGATAGATGGACCAGTGCCCATAGGATGAGATGTTCAGATGCTAACAATATTTGGGCCAATAAGTCTGTGTCTGATTCACAACTCTATTCTTGAAGGTCCTGGGAGAAAATACAGTGAGGTGAGTTGCTATTTCTGTAGGCCATTCACACACAACCCTTCATTCTGATGCAGGAAGGAATGTACAAATCAAATGATAAACGTAAATACTAAGGTAGTTGAAAATAGTTCATTTAAGAAGTTTTTTAAATTTGACACAAAATACATTTACTGATGGGGTCATTGGAAACCCTTTAGGTCATGTGTAAACAATTGAGCCTACAGACAGCATGAAATAATGTGCTTTTTCATTTTCCTAAAAAAATGTCAAATAAAGAGCAGGGCAGAATTCAGTTTTATCCTGTTTTAATAGATTATTTAATAATACATTTGTTCTTGTTTTTTTTTCTCAAATGAGATGGATAAGCTGATCAGTAATGATTTTTAATCCATGAGAATTATAGAGATACTGTTAAATACACTGAAACTCAGGCATTTATGGAATTCCATAAATATACATATATATGTGTAAATGTATACATAGTACGAGTTTATGCTCTTGAAGCAGAAACATTAAAAATACAGTACAATCCATTACCTGGAAACTGTTTGTAGTGACAAATGGATCTTTGTAGCTTTCAGAGATCTGGAATAATTGGTTAATATTTATAATATCTATAACTAGGTGTCTTTATCACTGTAGATAAATTAACACTAACTTTTTGTGCCTATCCAATTAGTGAAATGTTGCCGGTTATTTGGTGAACACTATTCTTTAAAAATGTTTAAGGTAAACATAGGTGAGAAAGAAGTGAAGCATGTAATAGTTGAGATTTAAAACACTCTTCTTGTTTTGCATGTAAACAATCTTTTGTATACATGTAGTTAGGTATTTTGGGACATAATAGAAATATGACCTGTAGATAATATTTTTTCCCTCACCAGTTTATGAAAACAATTGCACTTAATTAATAATTGTGAAGAGCATATTTGTTTATCTAACAACACCAGAAAAAGCTATCACAGTAAATATAATACTTTGATGAAACAGTAGATCACAAGAAGATATTCTTTCCTTTCTTCCAGAAAATTTGCCCTCTGAAGCAAATTAACATGGATTAATTTTTTGAAAAGATGATCTTGAACTTGTTTTAGTTTGCAGTGGAAGGTTTTCTTTTCCTTAAATCTATGTAATGTTTTATTACCTTATTAATTCCTGCTTTCATTTCCAACTTGATTAATTGCCTATTTTGAGCAGCAGAAAAATCTTCTCAATGAAAGTGATGCAGAAATTATAATCTTTGATTTTCAATTTAATCTTAATGAGGTATTTGAAATTATTTTTATTACACCATCTCAAAACCTTTAATTGCTCACGAAGGTATCTTCTCCCTTCCTTGTTAATGAGAAATGATCCCTTTTCCCTCTTCCACTGTGAAGATTCTACAAATTTATCATTTATCTAAGAGAATATTTAAATATATTTTTCTACATCATTCCATAACACGCTGCTTTTTGTCTCTAAATTATTTGTGAAATGCTTACTATTTCAATTAAACGGTAATTTTGATACATAAAAAGGATAAATATAGAATCATTTAAGAATGTACCTTTTTTTTTTAAATTTACAAATAGTAAATAAAATTGAAAAAATATATCAAAATGTTACAGATATCCATAGGCTTTTAAAAAGACCATCAATAGACACTGAGTATCTGAACATCTAGGTTTATCTGGCTTGCAGAGCCTCTGCTGTAAAGCTGAAAACACAAAGATCCCTGACTATAATAGCAACATATGATTGGACAGCTTGATGTGTTTCATTAACAATTCTTTCTTGCATATAATGCTTATCTGTGCATGTATTCTGTGTATCTTAGTCACTGTATGTTTAAGCTGTGAAAAAAGATGATACTGCATTTATTTAAGTGTTGGACTTCTTTTTTATTTCTTTGTATGACTGGAGTGTGACCTGGAATTAAAATAACTTATTTGAAAAAAAAAAAGAAAGAGAAAAAAGAAAAAAAAATGCTATGCCTACATTTACAGAGAAAAAGAACTAATGTGCGATTAAAATAATATACAGGAATAATTGTTAGATCAGAGCCTGAAAAGGTGGACAAATTAAGTAGGAAGGTTAATAAAGCAATAATGCCAGTGGAATTAAAAGATTTGCCAAGATAATGACCTGCAGTTGAAAGAAAATTTCAACCCTTTAAAGTCTCAACAGATAGTAACCTTTCCTGTATGATTCTCAGCAATCACATGGAAAGAAGGACTTTACAGGTATTACTTTACTACTTGAGGCCATTAACAGCAAGGACCTGGCTAATGAATTAGAACAACAAGTTTCAGCTGTTCTGTGAAAGGGTGGGTCTGCAAATGGTGCTGAAGAGTGAGAGCTTACTTCACAAGCATCCAGTCAGCGGCGTGAATCACTATTTCTGCAGAGAGAAAGAGAAAAGGAAGCAAAGAAATAGAGGAAGAAAAGATAAATGCCTCTGTATGTGCTTAAAGAGCATAGCATTTTGGTGTGATAGGTGTGATACTTGCATGTTAATATTCTGTTTTGGTGATTATCTGTATCTGATTATTTTGTAGTATTAGAAAGGAATATCAGGAAAAGGCTCTGGAAAGCCATTTTGTACCTTTTTGCAACAGTGGGATTACTTACAATTTTAGCTTTGATAGTGAAAATAGAAGCTCTGTTTTTAATTTTCACCTCATTTTATGAAAAATAAAGGATTTAGTAGATATGTATACCTAGGTACACAGGTGTGGAGCAGACATCACTAGCAACTGAATTGGAATCATATGCGGCTACTGTATTGCATGCTTAAAAGTCACCACAGCTGTTACCTCTGTTTCTAAAAACAAGAGCCTTAAATTGTTGTTGCTCAATTTTAAGTCAGTTTGATTTTGTTTTGTGGGAGAGAGGTGAGGAAACTTCATGTTCTAAGTAGACTAAACTTTTATATAATTACTGGTTATAATTACAGGTTTGCAGCTTTCTGCTGCTCTTTTAAACACATCTTTGAGAACCTCACTGAAATATATATGTGTGGAAAAATACATATCATGGCCTGAACAGTTGACCAACCCATGAGGAAGGGAGTTGTGTTAGTTTGGAAACACGGGTAGAATGCCTCTGGCTTCTGCATGTAGCTAGAAGATCCTTTTTTGAGAGAATTTGCTCTCTGTACTTACTTTGTGTGAATGACGTTGCTTATTCTGACACACCATGATCTGTTGTCTCCTGCTGCTAAATATATGGCTGTGTTGTTCAGGGATGGAGTTAGACATCTTGCCAGTTGCTGCTGACAGTTCCTCCTGGTGGAAACACAAGGTGGATGCTCTACCTGCTAACTATCCCCTCTAACATAAGTACCTCTCAGTTAAACTGATGAATGTTAATTTCCCTCCACACACTTCCTTTGAGATCAATGTACTTTTTGCAGAAATGCTGGTGGTTCTGCACTGCAGTGTTAAAACAAAAGCAATATAATAACTCCTTCCAGAGTCTCAGGGAAACAACAACAACAGAGAAATAGTGTTTTATAATCATGGTTCTAAGTAAGAAATCAAGACTTCAAAGTTGAAAATAAAAATTCCCTGAAAATCAAACAAATTCCAAAATCTATTTCCTCGTCATCTGGTTTGCTTCCTTTATTTTGAATCTCTAGAAGAACTTCCAGTTCTCAAAACTGAATATCAAATCACAGAACTGTTTGTGTTGGAAGGGATACCTAAAGAACATCTAGTCCAACTAAACTTCAATGTACAAAGATGCCTATAGCTATAGATCAGATTGCCCAAAGCCCCACCCAGCCTGGTGTTGAATGATTCCAGGGACAAGCATCCATCGCCTCATTGGGCAACCTGTTACAGTGCCTCACCACCCTCACTGTAGAAGACTTTCCTTATGTCCAACCTAAATCTCCCCTCTTAATGTTTGAAACCATTTTCCTTGTTTTTGTCAAGAGTCAGTGCTGCCCAGTTTTCCAATAGCCGTCCTCCATCATGCTTCTAAGATTGGCCTCAGACAGCAGAGACATAGGACTACTGCTCCCACCTCTGCCCTCCACCTTGCTGCAGACTCTCCTCAGAATGCTTTACAAAGAGCATGTAGCTTACGGGTCTTTTCTTGCCTTGCATTCTAGTTAGTGTCTTACAATCTGAATGCCTTAAATCTTGTGTACATTGTATTCTTTGTGTCTTTATTCTAGTCACCTGGATTGTAGAAATTGTAGAATAATAATAACAATCTTTGATTAAGTGATTAATAGCTAACATTAGAAGCAGGGCATTTTATATGTATAATTTTTTGTGCATATGTACTTGCAATGGTCTCTAGTTTTGAAAGAATTTTTAAAATTGTAAGGCAACTTATTATACCCATCACCTTCGAAATCTCTAGAACAAGGACTCTTGGGCCTAAGTCTTCAGGGAAGGGTTGCACTCATATCTTCACAGTACATTGTAGCTTTTTGTCACAAAAATATTGCTTGCGATTTATCTAACTGTTCACTGAACCAGCTGGCTGTAAAGAAAAACATTTTGCTACTGTTTAATATTTCCCTTCAAAGAAGCTAGAGTTCACTTTCTCTGTGATCCCTATCTTTATCCCTATCTTTTCTCATTCACCCATCTTTCCTCTGTTTCACAATATTGGTTTGAAAAAAAAAAAAAAAAAAAAGGATGAATTAATGAACTAACTCTGTTAGTTGAGAGTTTCTGTGTTATTTTCTACACATTTCACAAAATGTAATTATTTGATGCTGTTAGATTTGTGTTAGAATGTATCTACATAATAACAGTCAAAAAGCAGGAGTCTTGACCTTTACAATAGATATGTATACCTGTATATATTTCTATTTAGTTTCTCAAAACAAAAGATAATTTTAATGAAATAGTCTTGTTTTAATGTGTTTGACTCTTATAGTTTGTTCTTCAGGAATAGTTAATTTTTTTTAGATGGTTCTAACAGCAGGGTGTATTATTTTAATGTCTCCTGTGTATTTTGTATTAAAGCCCTAACTCTAGAGATTAAATTGGTTTGTTTATTTAAATAAATCTTTTCATCCAATTAATTATAAATCTAAAAGAAAGTTCTTAAACTTGCAGTCTTCTGAAGACAGGGCATCAACTCACGGACTTTAGTGCTGAGCTGACAGTGACAGTAAACTGAACAATTTCTGAAAATTTACTTAATGTTATCTAAGATAAATCTTAACTTCTGGTCATGAAAATAAATCCTGTCCTTGCCTGTAAAAGATCTTTGAATAAGCATCCTGAAAAAGGTGGTTGCTATTTTGTAATTCTCAGTCCTCAGGTGCATTTATCTCTTTACACAGATTCCTCAGTGTGACCTTCCTGGCAATAATTCAAGAATATAGATAATCTTAGAAAGCAAAAGGAGAATTTGAAATTTATTGACTGTGATAACCATAATGAAACCATCAGCAGAAGTAGTGATTAAAACACCTTTTTATAAATTGAAATAGCTATTTCTGTGTGCAATTGCTTGGTGCTACTAAGTATTCTTCAGAGTATTCGGAGATCCTTATCAATAAACCAAAACTTGTGACTTTCTTTAATACCATGAGCTTGTAAATAATACTGAAGTGTTACTTTACTATAAAGGAATGCTTAAGTATAGTAAAGTATTTTTAATTACCTAAGGTATCAAAATAAATTTGAGGTCAGAACTGGAAATTCTGGAGAAACTGTGTATGCTGGACGTAACATCTTCATAGAGCTCTCTAATGTGATTCCTATCTTGTTCTCCTTGTCAACACAATGTAGAACTTATCAATTAATACTAATAACTTTAACATGGTCTTCTCTGGGCAGTACTCTGCATTCTCTAGTTTCTCTTGCAGTATGATGTTTTACAACTTCCTATAAGTCTTCACCTGAGCGGGACAACTTTTGAGTGGGAGAAGTACTAGTATCCTCTTGACCATACTCAGGAGTTTCTGTAGTAACCAACCTCACACCAACCCTTGTGTTCCTCCTACAAAAAGGTGTGTCATCCACCTCCTTCATTAAGACATAAGACTGTGGGATCTTACTAGAACATCTCCCTCCCAACATGCACTGGCATGTTACATACAGGCTCCTTTCTAGTGGTTAATAGCATCAAGATGACTGAACTCAAAAGGAGCATACCAGTATTAATTATGGGAAGAGTTTCACCAGAGGTGAAACATTGTTTTCACTGGAGGAGACTTTAGTTTTAGGTGGCTGTTCCCATTTACCTCTGGGAAACTGAAATCAAAAGATCTATCTTTTGGTTCTTTTAAGAAATGAGAAATCTAGGATCGAGAACTTAATAGAATATTGATGATTTAAGAATCTTCCTTTAGCAAATTTATCCATCTGGAGTTTAAACAAGCATCAAAAGAAAGGATATTTTCAAAAGAGGCAAGCATTTTCAAACCTCATATCACTATGTGGACCACATGATCACACAGAGGTATTGTAGGTTTCTAGTGTAACAAATTCAACAAGGGGATATATGAAACACTTCTGTTTTGAAGAATGAATTTCTCAGTGGAATTTTCTGGACTTTGTTGAGGAAAGGGATGGTGATGTGAAAAGAGAAATAAATATATTTTTGCCTAGAATGTTGACAGGTACCAAGTATTTTGAGCTTCTGTTCACAGAAGGTGGAGCTAAGGGATTGTACGCCTCTTGGAATGTTAAATTTATTAGGTAGATTCAATCTTAAAAAGAGAGAGCTGGCACTTTTAGACCTTGATTGGAGATTATTCAAATGATTAGATGTCTGCTCAACACTACAGTGAGCCTGGGAATCGCTTTAGTCCAGTCTGCCAGCACTAGACTTGGAGAGTGTGCTCTGAAGTCTCAGAGGTAAATAGATTCTTAACTAATGACTGTTGTGGCAATTATTAGTGCTTAGAAAGCCTGAAAGCACACTTTGGCTGCTGAACAGACAGATTGTAAAAGGCCCCAAAGACTCTGGAAATTTAGAATTCAGGAAGCTGAAGGTCCTGGGTTGTCTTTCTGACAGTTTACTGAGCTGGGGACCTCAATTTCTTGACAGGTGGGCTGCCGGAAGTCTTGTCATGTTTCAAAATTAAATTCCCTCCACACAAGTTTTCTACACTAACAAATCAGCAGTCCTCTGCAGAATGGTGTTCGTACCTGAAGCTGTAGGTATTAGTCTCCTGCAGGTACTACTTGTCAGGACAAAGTAATAGAGCATGAGATGACTGTTAGGTTGGACATGACTTTTCTTGGAATAAATGGCCTTATTTTACATATGGTATATTGACTCTCATTGTGACAACTAGATCTCTAAAGAGCTCTATTCATAATCTTGCAAATTTAGAGCTTCTTAACCAGCTCATTGACATGAGACTGATAAACATCCAAAACAGACTTAAGAGTGGTGTGGTTTTATGCAACAGAAAACTGCTGAAATGTCATCCTTTGGCAGTTTGAATACATGGTGCTATTATTTACCCTTTTTTTTTTCTTTTTTTTTTTTTAACAGGAGGCACAGCAAGGGCACACTTATTCTGCTTGAACTAAAATCAGAATCTTGTAATACCTCAGTAGAAAATGAGATACTAATTTTACTTTTTTAGAAGTTTTTTCTATTATCTTCTGTCCTAGAACTTTCTTCTATAGCTATTTACTATCAGGCCTTTGAAGATATTAACAACATGACTGATATTTTTTATAATATAAAGAAAAAAGCAATTGATGATAGTACTATAAAGTCTAGGAAAATCTGTGTCGTAGCTGCCTTTCTCCTATCCTGCTTTATGAAGAAAGATAATTTGAAGGATATCAGCATAAATTTTAGGAATAAATAATCATTATATACTTTCAGATACTGCTCTTCCCAAGTTATTAGCAGATATTTGCTCTCTGTCAACTTTTTATGGACTGCTTTGACCTGGTTCCATGCCTAGTGGGGCAGGGGGACCTATGGACCCATGCTCCAGGAAAGGGGAAGGGGGAAAAGGGAAAGAGTATGGAGATGGGCCCAAAAACAAAACAGCAGCAATGATCTGAGGAGGAAAGCTCATTTAATAAAATATGATATTGGAATACAAAATTACACAGTATAATACAATATAATTGGAATTGAAGCTAATAAATAAAAAATAAAAATAGAGAGGGTGTCCAAAACCAAAGGCCTTACTCTGAAGCTGAAGGTGAGACATCTAGGGAGCACACACTGCCAAGACGTGCAGCGAAAAGAGGATGTCTGGGGACTTGCGTGCTGTTTTATCTTTCCCTCTGAGTGGAAAATGGGAACACAGAGTCCTCTGAGGTATGCAGTTCTTCATCTTTTCTAAGAACCAGGTCCATGGAATTGGAGCATTAACTCTTGAACTCCCAGTGCCATACATGATTCTATGATGTGGAATACCAATAACAAAATCATAGAACCATGACACTCACGAAAGCTCAAATATAGTTACAACTTAGTCTCAGCTTTTTTAACATCTTTTTTTTTTTATTATTATAATGCACCATTTTAATTTAGTAAGTGGAATTAATGTTTCTTTATAGAGTACAGAAGGCTTTTCCACTGGTTCACATGGGTGTGTTACAAGTACTTAAAAGGTTTATATGACTATTTAAAAAATTATTTATTTAAGGTTACAGATAAATCATTTAACGCAGTCCTGATTCAGTACATTCTTCTGGATGATTTAACTAGGCACTGACATGTTATTTAGTGGAGAGAAAATACAACCTAAAAATAAAACTTTTCATCTATGGGCTTCAGTTGTAAGGTATTGAGGACTGGGCACAGTGGTTTGGTAAGTCTTCCCATATTTTCAAATTACAGCTGAAATTTACATCAGTTGCTTTCCAGCATAGCCAACACACCTCCTTTATGTAATGAGTCTGTATTCAGATGTACGAGAAGCTGCTGCATTTTACAAATCCAGTTTTTATTTAAAAGAAGGTGTCTTAAAAGCAAATCAGTAGATCCCTATAGCTTTTATCTCTTTGTGAAGTTCATCCTAGTTTTACTACTTAACTGTTGTTTTCTGAGGCAAACTTGTTGCTCTTTATAGACGACTCTCTGCAGCTATCCTTGTTGCAATACTTAGACAAACTTGTATTAATTCTAGTCTATGAGCACTTGCAATATATTCTGGTTCTACCTTAGATGGTAGAAAAGGCATACAGTTACAATATGTCAGTCTGAAATAAAAGTGCTTACTTGGCATAAATGACATTTCATTTCAACCAATTTAATAACCTCACAGTAAACACAGTAGTGCAAAACGGGAAAATACTGTGTTCACAAGTGTAAGGATTCTGACTGCACGTTCTTCTGATCTGATGAAGTTAGATAAGTCTGAAGAAATTACATTGTTATCTTTCTAATTTTCCTCTATAACTCAAAAGTTTTCATCTTCATAGCAGTTCTCTTTAAATGCTTATTGAAATGACATTTCTCTCCTCTTTAAGCTAAAACCCTGTTCTGTCACTTCTACTCATAGCTGTGGATCTGACTCATGTTAATATTTCCTAAAGTTAGCTTTTAATGTGGGTCAATAGCCTTGACTTTTTGTGTGAAGTTTTCTGTTCTACCTAAGGAAAGCAAATCTTACAGATGTGCTGATACATTAAACTGCTAGTATGACTGCCTTAAGATCTGAGGCTGGTCAATTTTAAACTTTAATCTCTCTGATCCCTCTACAGAAGCTATTCCCAGATTGACCTATCTTGACTTCTGTATGCTTCTGAGATTTGTAAAATCTTTGTTCTGTCTCTATTTAATTTTTTCTCAGTATGATTGGAGCTGCCTCTTAAAGAGAGCTGCTTACTGTAATAGTCACCTCTGACTTTTTCCTCTGAATTCAAAAAGTTTCTAGATACTGTTTTTGTCTGTCAGTGGAGCTTATAACTTTGGACCACTACCTTTTGCTCTTCCATTGTTTGGTTATCCGATGCAGTCAGACAAGTCTAAGCCTTTTATGTGGTCTGAAATGGTAATATATTTAAAGGGAGACCTTCACACTGAAGTTGATTTTGACACACGGTGAATAGAATGAATCCATCTGCATTAGAGGATAGGTTTATATATATATAAAAAAGAGAAAATAGCAACCAGCTAATGTTGAGTCAAAAAAAATTTATTCACTCATATCCAGTTTCAAAAGTATTTTGAAGTTTTCAGTTTTCCCTAATTGTCATGGATTCATGTCTTGTCATTCAGGTTGATCTCTTTCCCTTAAGCATAAAATGGTAAAGATAAGCTGACAGTGTAAGTTAATACTGAAGGGATCATAGATGTATTGAGGTACAAAAAGAAGAGCTCATTACTTTTTATTATATTTATTATTCGTCTGCTGGCTGAGTACAGGCAGTAGTAGTATTTGGCATATTGGCAACGCATAAAATATGCAAGGAAAAAAAGAGGCTAGGTGTTTTTCTATAATCAGAAGAGCATTTTATCCTAACAGATATGTCACTACAAATACCCTTTTTGAAGGATTTGTTATGTTACTGCCCACCACTGTTTAAAAAAAAAAATAAAAAATCTAACCCATAAAAAATCCACAAAAAAAAAATCGAGTATCACTGATATTTATATAAATGAATTCTGTTTCTCTGTGTTATGCAAGTAAAATTCCTCATATCTGAGTGCAAGAAATATAGCATCCTGTCTATCTTCCTGGATTTGTCAGACACTTAGATATGACCACAGAAAAAGGGAGACATATGTGTTAAAATTAACTTAAATGTTTTTAGTACTCTTTTGCATTCTGTCTACAACATTAATGAGTTTTTTTTTCATATAATTATGCCCATTTTGTTCTTACAGTGTCCAGTTCCCACATGCTTCTCTAATTTGATCTTTGTGGAGAGCAGCTCAGGTCTTTATTCTATTTCCTGCCTGCATTTATTCTCAGATTTTATCTTCAGAGAGCCTCCTTCTGAGCACTGGAGTACTGGAATACAAGAATAACTCATACTGTCCTCAACAATAGCCAGTATATGGGATAACACACCAGCAAATATCCTTCCCCAAAATACCTCACAGTCTGTTGTTATAGGGATTTTCTAATCAGAAATGAATTTTGTAGGTAACGGTCCCTGCCAGATTTCTCTTTTATGGACATTGTAATCTTGAATTTGCATGTCCACCAGATCTTGTGACATGGCTATTCGTAGATCACTTACAAACTGAAAAAAACAATCTCCTTTCACATTTGGACATTTGGACTTTTACTAAGTAATTTCTGCTCCTCTGTGAAAGAATGTTTCACAGATCTTCTGCCTCATTGGAATTCATCTGTTTTGATAACTGTTTTTTTAAAGCAGCAAAAGATAAGGAAAATACACAGTAGATCCCCTCTAACACAATAGTCAGACAAAACCTAGGTTATCCACACAGCAGATCTGATCAGAACAAAATATGGGCTTTTGAAATTGTACTGGCCATAGAGAAGGTGAAAGGAGATGCCACTTCATTACTGGGGGAATATTATCTAATTATATGCTATGCTAATGATACTGAGGGAAATAATAATTACTCTGCGCTGGTGAGACCTCACTTGAAGAACTGTATCCAGACAGGAAGTCCTCAGTACAGGAGAGATCTCTTCCCGACTTAAACAATTCTATGATAATCTCAAAAGCAATGAATGGGAGTTTAGAGGGCCATAAATCTATTTCTTACTCTTATATTTCTGCTGAGTTGGTCATATATTTCCTTCTGTGGTTTTACAATGGAATTGTTTCTTGCAAGATGAAAGGAGAAAATCTAAATGGCTTGAATATTTGTTGAACAGTTGTAAATGTTACAATTTCACAAGAGAAAAAGAAATTCTATAGAATGAGCAGATATTCTGGTAACACAAATACAGGATATATATTATAAGTGGTATAAAGCACCACATTTTGAACATATATGCTTTTGTTTGGACAAGAGCTGTGTATGTGTGTGTATATATATCTGTGTATACATTAATGCATTCATACTGGAATAATTATAGCTATCACATCCCATTTTAGAGTTATAGAACACTATCAGGTATTAAGCATTTAAATTCACTTCTTGGTCTTACTCCCGTGCTGCTATACTTTTGAAAAAATAAATAAAAATCCCTCTTAGTACTATCATTTTAAGTTTTTGTAAGATTCTACATTCAGACTCCAAAAACTTAGAACAAGTTTAAGTGGGAAAAATATATGTAGCTGCAATGTTGAAAAAAGAAAATCTGATGAGTTAAAACACGTATCTCTGCATTTTTTTGATGTGGAATCAAGCTCACTTACAAAAATATTTTGTGTAATTTCAGTTACAAGCAGTGGATTGTTACGTGGCTACATGTGTAACCTTTATTGTATCATATAGTTAGAAGGACTTCAGTAGACTTTTAGTTATTCATGGGTGCATTTGTTGAAGGTGTAGATACAGACACTAGAATATTAGCATTTGTTAATAACTAACAAAACACACTTGGTTTTCTGAATCAATACTTTTTATATAGATTTAGTTCCTGTTGACTATGACATATCCAGAGTTATTACGGATTTTTTTTCTAGGCTATTTTTGTATGACTCTAGTTTATGTAGCAGTGAAGAAGACAAGGTAAAGTTGTCTGACAGAAATGATATGATATTATTTGTATGATAATGTGATGTTAAGGTTTGATTTGCTGAAAGGCTTCAGTAGCCCAATAAAATTAAATAAAAATATTCATTTCATGTAACAGACTTTGTGATAACTGATATGCAGTACTTCAGTGAAGCTTTGAATAGACTTTTCTTATTTCATTCTAATGCATTTTGCATAGAGTAACCAAAAGTTGGTGGGAACCTAGGGTACTTCAGGTTGAGAGTACGTTTGAGTCTTTTTACATGCAACTGTGGAGCAGAAATAAGTAAAGCGTTGTGCTTCTGACAATTTCACAGGAGTGATAGAGTATGTAGGTACTTCTTGTTTTTACTCCTAATACTCTTTTCATCAGTTGTGATTACATCAGTATTTCTGTAAGTGAACGCAGATATTTCTCATATTTCTCCTCCTGTACGTGGATTATTACAGTACCTGACTTTATTTTCCATAGGAATGCTAAAGAATGTGATCGTTTACCATTAATTCTGCCAGTAAAGCTACTGTAGTTTAACTTTCATTTCCATGTACTTTGATTCGTACTTTGTCTGAGTCCTGTGTTCTCCCAACCGTTCATCACACTGCCATCAGTATAGGCAGCATTTTACTTTGTTTAGGTTTCTATGAGTCCTTCGAGCTGCATTTCATTTTTGGAACATTTCTAACAGTGTGAAACTTGTTTATTTCTTTATCTTGCTTTTGCTTACACAGTTCCCTTCTGACTGTGGAAAATACCAAGCTTGTTTTCAAGCATGTGCTGTTTCCATGGTTATTTCACTTAAAAAAAGAAAAAAAACACTGTCTAGATCAGCCATCCTGTCATTTTATCTTCCAGGGAAAAACTTACTTCTATTTTCATAAAACCAAGTTAGCATTCATCCTACACTTGGCCTATGACTTCTACATCCTTCTTTGAACCTTCTTTGAACCTAACCCAGTATTATTTATGGGCATGATTGTAAGGAGAAATAGAAGAGTCAACTGAATTAAAACAAAACGAACAAACAAAAAGAAACTAGTGCATAATTTATAATGAGGATTCTTATTCAAGAATGTTTTGGGAAAAAGTTCTTCAAAAAATAAAAAATAGTCTCAGGAAAGCTGGTTGCTTTTTGTTTGAGATTGGACTTAATTCAAGTCAAAACAATTTCTTCTTTCCTACATTTTACAGTCCACTGTCTCTTGAGTTCAGTTCACTCATTGTCTGTGATTCCCCTTCCCTTTTCCAGACATCATTTAATCATCAGTTCAATAAATTCTTTCCTCTGCAAATCTCTGCAAATTAACACACAGATGCAGCATGTCTTGTAAACCATTTGTTGATAATACTTGGAATAATAAGAAAAACATAAAGGTAGCTTAGTTCACATAGAAAAGTGCGGCATTTAATTCCTTATTTGCAAACGTTTATATCTTCTTCTTATATGACAGAATAAAATACCTAAAGATAATCTCATGGGGTTTTTTAATCCCTTCAGCTGAAGAAGTGCTGTGTATTAAACTGACAAACATGGGTATAATTCTGTCCTGTTAGATTTAGCAGAGACTATGTAAACTGTATGTAGTTTTCTGTGACTGGAAAAATGAAAATGTCATTTTCATTGTTAAGAAAGGGAGAAAGGGAGATTAGGGAAACTATAAACTGGTGAGCATCGTCTCTGTACCTCAGAAAATCATGAAGCAGATCCAGTAGACATGTTAAGGCACATGCAAGACAAGGAGGCAATCAAAGACATCCAGCTTGGCTTCACCATGGAAGATTGAGCCTGACCAATCTGGTGACTTTATACAATGACTGTTCAGGTTGGATGGAGCTCCGTGCAGTCTGATCTGGTAGGTGATAAACCTGCACGTAGCAGACGGTTAGAGCTGAATAGACTTTAATGTCCCTTCCAACTCAAGCCATTCTACAATGAATGCTAAGAGCCCCCTCTTTATTCACTGATCACAGATTACTTTTCAATGTGAACTCATACATGAAGAGTATGGGAAGCAGATTGTTATGGCAGTTATATATTAGCAACCATTATTTTTATGGTATAAGAAAAGTAGCAGAAACCTGTAGTTATTTACTCATTGCAGGGGCCCACAGTTATCACGGTAGATAAATGTCAGGCAATTCAGTTTAAACCTTCACAGAATTCTTCAGCTAGCATGTGAGACTTCTTTGACATGTTTTTTAGAGATCTGTATGTATGGAGTTTGTAAATTTAACTTGGAATTTTAGATGTCATTTTTGATTCACTGTCTTAATAGTTTGCTTATGTAATCAGTTGTGTGCAGAATACTGCTCTAGGTAGACCTACAGAAACAACTTTATTACTTTTTATTCTCTTATCAAAGGGCTAGTTGGATAATCTGCTTTGAACTGAGCAGAAAAAATTAGTCAGTAACTTGCGTATGCCTTAAAAGGACAAAACTGCTGAGTGGCTCTTTATTGACCAACTATTTCTTCTGCCATAATAAGATACTGGGTAGGGAGGGCAAGTGGGCAGTGTGAAAACATTTAAGTTTATTACACAATTTTCAGTACCAATTGTTTTTACTGTATGCACAATCCATTAGTGACCATATCGCTTAATCTCTGCTGATATATATTTATTGTCTGTCACTTCTCAGTCTTGGTGTTATGAGCCATGAAATGTATGAGGTAAAACCTCCAGAAATGCTGTCTTTACAAAAGAAACTTGTTAATACTGCGTATGAGAAAAGGAATTCTGCATTATTCAATTAAAATATTTCTCATAATATAGTCCTCATTTTCACTTTCTGCAGTAATAGCTATAGATATAAATAAAGTTTTTCTTTCCTATTTATTAAACAAAAATGTTAAACTTGTGTATTTTAATTATTTATATATAAATATATTTTAAAGCTCATTTAGTTGTTCCTTTCCCAATATGGAGGAAGACTAGTATGAAATGGCTGGTTCTGCTCACAGAGTTTCATGAGTTGTAAAACAGGCAGAAAATGCCCCAGAGCCTTGTTATTGCCTGCTCTCCTCATGCTGAAATTATAAATAACATTCAAAGCAGGGTAATATAGGCTACAGTACAGAACATGAGCATCTGCAGGGAAGATTTCAGAAGCCAGATGTATATCTTTCTTTGGCTATACTGCTCATGATCTTGTTAATGCGTTATATGCATTAAAACAGCAATTTTAAATCCAAGAGTTAGCCCTGGAAGAAGGAACTATGAATGTGAGAAACAAATTAGTGAGGAACTTTTTTTAACTTGTATATTGTAATTAGGTGATCTTCCTCTATGAGGATTCTTCATCTGAGGAGTAGAAAGCATTTGTTGTTACAACTTAGCAAATACAAACTTTTAAACACAATCTTATTTAATAAATTTAGTAAATTTTTCGTCTATGCTGATAGACATATGCAAAGGCTCATTACTGCGAAGCCTTAGGTTACAGCTTCCAAGTAATATAGCAACAATATACTTGTGATTCTGCTTTTCCGTCCAAGTCTATAGAATTATTTCTAATTCTTAGTTGTTTAATTCACTTTATAGTTTGCAGAAAAAAAGATTCTCATGAAAATAGGTAAAAATAGTTAGTTTTTCATTAAAAAAAAAACAAAAAACACCATTTATGTTTAAGTTCCAGAGTTAAGAACCTATGTGAAGGATGTTCAGTTGCATATCAGATCACATCAGATCCAGCTGATGTTACAGATCTTAAATGGGATCTCACAGTATGTGCAGAACAGACAGAGGATCAGGCCCAGCCAGCATGTCTTTGTGAGAGGCAGGTCTTTCTTGACCAACCTGATCTTCTTCTACAGTTAAGCAACCCACCTGGTGGATTAGGGAAAGGCTGTTGACACAGTCTACTTAGGCTTCAGTGAAGCCTATGACGCTGTCTCCCACAGTATTCTGCTGGAGAAACTGGCAGCCGTGGCTTGTACAGATACTCCGCTGAATAAAGAACAGGCTGAATGGTCAGGCCCTTGCAAATGATGGCGAATGGAGATAAATCCAGCCAGTGACCAGTCATGAGTGATACTCCACACGGATTGGTATTGGGACCCGTTCTGTTTAATATCTTTCCTGATGACCTGAATGAGGGGACTGAGGGCACCCTCAATAAGTTTGCAGATAGCATCTAGCTGAGAGGAAGTGTTGATCTGCCTATGGCCAAGAAGACCCTTCAGAGCAATCTGGACAGGCTGCAATGCTGGGCTGAGTCCAGTTGTATGAAAATCAGCAAGACCAAGAGCCAGGTCTGATGCTTTGGCCACAACAACCCAACCACAGGCAGTGCTACAGCCTGGAGGTGGAGTGGCTGGAAGACTGTGGAAGAAATGGACCTGTGGGATGTTTGTTGATGCTCAACTGAATATGAGCCAGCAGTGTGGCCAACATTTGCCAAGTGGCCAACAAAGCCAGTTGTACCCGTGCTGGTATCAGAAATAGTGAGCTAGGTGATCCTGGAGGTCTTTTCCAGCATCATACAATTTGTATACCTTAGCTCATGTCTCAAGTCTTTGTTCTCAGATACAAAAAAGAATTTTCACAAAAATTTCAACAATAATATTCTGCTGCCTGTGTAACTGATACTTGGAATATAGACATCAAAGGTTTATGGGCCAGTTCAGCCTGGTTCCATGATTAATGGGATGAGGGACCCACAGATCCACACTATGGGAAAGGGAAGGCCAGGGGAAGAAAGGGAAAGAGTAAGGAGATGGACCCAAGAACAAAACGGTGGCAACGGTCTGAGGAAGAAAACTGATTTACTAAATAAGAGATTGGAATGTAAAATCATACAATGTTATGCAATATAATTGGAATTGAAGCTAAGAAATCAAATAAATGTGAGACTGTCCGAAACAGAAGGCTTTATGCTGAAGCTGAAGGTGAGACAGCTAGGGAACCTCCACTGCTGAGATGAACAGCAAAAGAGGAAGTCTCCAGCACTTGCATGTAGCTTTATCTTTCCCTCTGAGTGGAAAAGTGGAACACAAAGTCCCTGGAGAATGTAATTTTTATTCTATTCTGAGAACCAGGTATCTGGAAATTCGATAGTCCATAGACTTAGAGCATTAACTCTTTGACTTCCAGTGCTTCTAATGATGTTATGATGTGGAATACTGATAAGAAAATCATAAAACCATGACAACAGCAAAATATAACATTTCATCCACTTTAAATCCTTGTGGATGAAAGAAAATATTACATATTTTGTGCTCCTAGAAGGAAAGAAGATAGGAGTTCAAGCAACAATAGATATTGAAAGTATATTGTATCTGTAATTCTATATTGACGTCCCACTAAATTTTGCTTATCTATACAGATGTTTCTTATACTACTATTTATCATATTCTGTTACCATTATCTTTTGTGCATACCTATTTCTAAGCTTATATATGTGTATATACTGTTTTTACCTTCATATGAAACATGTTCATAGCATATGTATACCACTCCAAAGGTGATTTATTTCCTCCTATTTATTTCCATGGAAATTACAACAGATGCAAAGAGCACAATAGCACTGTGCTACAATTCCATCTGATAGAGGAAATTCTCAGCTACGTAATATTCTTTTTCAACATCAACACCACCATTAGCTGATTCATGCAGATGATATGACTAAGATGCTCTTTATGGTGTGACAGCTGTGTGTGGCTGTTAAGAATATGACTTGTCTTTCATATGCCACTGATAAAATGCATTATCGTACCACCTCACTGTGCTCACATCCTCTGTTTGGTCTCCAGAATAGTCAGTGAATAACAATAGTGGCCATTTTTTCTCATGGAGGATTTCAGTGACGCACCTTTGCTTCATGTGCACTCCAATATCAGACACCATTCTGTCAGATTGCCCTTCTTCTGCCTTCAGTCACACAGCAACAACATGTAACAGAATATCATCAGGAAATTCATCCATCTATATTACCAACATCCTCCTCTGACATCATTGGCCAACAAAATAAAATAGGAGTTGCTACTTTTAGAGCAGACTTCGTGCTTATAATAATACTTTGTTAATCCTTGAAGCCTAACAGTTCCCAGCCATGACATGTTAAAGAAAAGAATACTGGCATTCAAACCATTTAATGAGTTATTCCCTCTCCCATCTTCCCCAGAGAAAATTCATCTCCATCAAATAAGCAGCAGCAGTCAGTAAATTAGGATAATATTCACATTTCCCCTTTATGTTGTGTTGTCTTTGACAACAATGCCTGAATAACAATATAGAAACAACTAGGAAGCGAGAAAATGTTTTCATAAGTTTTTTTTATATCTTAGAACTCATCTCACTTTGCAAGCTCTTAATTATTTCACAGATGAGTAAATCTGTTTATCTGCAGATTAAATAATACGCCTGAACTGAGACTGTATGTTATAGAGTTAGGAATTTTGTAAAAGTGAAGAATTTTTTTCTTACTGGCTATGACTTCTAGAACTATCTTAACAGATAACACAGATTGATCTGACAATGCAAAGGAAGTTTCAGAAAATCTAAAGTCTGCAGCATAAATTTAGCTAAGACTCTGTATATATTTTTTTAGATTAAATCTCTGCTTACAGTAAATTGAAGATGTTGTCATTATAGCCAGATTCTAGATTGTGAGGTAAAAAGTAATGAAGAAAGGTAAAAAAAAAAGAGTACAAGATTGGACCCTTTGAAATAATAATTGAAAAAAAATTAAGGAATCTGAATTTTTCTGATACATTCTGACAAGTGTGATTCTTGGAGAAACAACTTTGGTTTGTACTCAGATAACCTTAGCCACCATACTGTATGTGAAGATTCAGTCTCTGGATATCTAAATGTAGGGCAGAAATGTAGTATTTATTTTCAGTGGGAAGAAAATATATTGCAAACCAAATGCACAAATATCCTGGAAAACCACAGGGCAAACGTTGATATTCCTTATATTTTTTTAATAAATAACAGCATCCTCCAGTCATTGTGTTTTGTTCAAACATACAAGCATTTTTAGATTAACTAGAGGAGTAAATATGCCAAGAAAGATAATGGAATAGAAATTACAGTTCATTTTACTTTAAAATTTTAAATCCCTCAGTATAGTATTGAGCTGAACAGATATGTTAAGAATTTATGATGTCAGTACAACCTGGTTGTGTGATGAAAAGATAACAATCTTTTCTAACAAATCAGCTCATAACTTATACTGGGAAAGAAATAAGGAAAATGAATTATCAGTTAAATATTCTAGGTTTCAACATTTCATAATATGACATTATATAAATATACATATTTTGCACAAGGTAATCCTTCAATAGCCTTTAAGTGGTACAAACCTAAATTGGACCTTTGTTTGTTTGTTTGCTTTCTTGCAATCAACTATTGCTAAGGCCAGAAAATAGAATTTACATGAGAAACAGATTACATCAAATTATACCATGTTACTGAAGACAGGAACTTATACAAATTTCATTATCATTACAGTTTCATTGCCATTTAATCTTAAATTAGAAAATAAGAACAGTACAAATTCTTTTGTGATTTTTCAATGAATAAGTTGTTATAAAATTGGAATATACAATGGGTTTTAGTTACTATAAGGAATTTTGAGATAAAACCACATTAATTTATGGAATTAATTTGCATTATTAGGGTTTTAAGAACGCTGATGATTTGGAGTCAAGCAGCTTATTAATATTGCACATCCCAGAGGTTAATGCAAAACTAAGTCTAAAGGGCAAATTACTATGATGTAGCTCCCTCTGTCATAAACTGCATTTATATTTATTTTTACTAGCGTCTATAACCTAGAAAATGCATGTAATTATTGAATTTTTCCCTAATGAACACTGTAAATTACTTTGCACTAGAGTTAGTTTCTCCTGTTTAAAAGCATAATTCTAGATTCTGAAAATGTTTTATTGTTTACTTTAGTGTTAAATGAAAGATGCTAGGCTGATGAACTAAATTAGAATCTTTCTGTGTTTAGGAATCTGCTTTGTAATATGGATTGTACAGAGGATGAGCTTGAACTTGACTGTTTAAAAGGTTAATGTCAGCACTTGGATCTGCCCCCATTCTTTTACAAAGAATATAGTCAGCTGATGGAACCATTATCACAGAATTTGTTAGAATATTTCTGGAAGCGATTTTCAATGAAGTCTGCTTTCCTAAATTCGATAATGTCAGCTTGGGTAATTTATGTAATGCAATTCCTAACAGCTTACCATAGACAGCATTGGCTGAAGAAGCCCATTGCTAGCATATTATAACTGATTGGCTAGAAAGAAAAGAGGCCAGACCATCTATTTAAGATGTTGCTCCTCTCACATTTACAGTCACAACAGTATTCATTATATAAAAGCGAAAAGGAGAATAATTATGAACTCCAAGCGCTAGATTTGAATTCAGAAAAACTGAATTTGTTATATAATCCTTTTCATTTTTGTTCTAATTTTTTTTTTGCCACTTAAGGGTGTATTTCATAAACACAAGAATAGTGTTCCAATGTCAAAAACAATGTATGACAAACCACACTGGCATTTCTAAGTGGTTGCTCTTTGAAAAAGATAAAATAGAAGAAATGCAAGTAGATCATTCCAAGTCATAATTGAACTCAGACGTGAGCCCTGATGAACACTTCCGCTGTTGAGACGTCTGAGATTGTTTCCTGCTATTCTTGCCCTGTCATGGTTTTATGACTTTTCAGTATCGTATTCCATATCATGTATGTGTCATGTATATCCAGGGTACTGGGAGATAAAGAGTTAATGTGCCAGTTCCGTGAGCTGTCAGTAATTCCAGGTACCTGCTCTCAGAAGAGAAGAATGAACTACAGCTCCTAAAAGAGTTAATTGTTCCATTTACATTTTCCATTCAGAAGGAAAGATAAAACTGACTGGGAATCATGGAATTGTCTCCCTCTCTGGTTATCTCTGCAGTGTGTGCTCCCCAACCATCTCGCCTTCAGCAGTAGAGTAAGGCCTTTGGTTTTCACACATTCTCTCATTTTATTTGATTTATTAGCTTCCATTCCAATTATACTGTATTGCATTGTGTTATCTCACATTATCATATCATATTTAGCAAATTAGTTTTCTCCCTTAGCTTGTTGCCACTGTTTTCCTCCCCTGGGCACATCTCCCTGCCTTCCCCCTTTCTTCCCTTTGCTCCATGAGTCACAGAACTAGGTCAAACCAGGTGGGATCCTTGACATTTTTTTGGTGGCATCGGCTGGGAAAAGCTCACTTTTTGAATGAACCTCTCTGTACTCTCAGAGAGCTTTGTTAGAAAGCTTAGCTTTTATCAGTATTGCAGGCCTTGTTTACAGACCTAGAAGTCTGGGCTTATTGCCAACATTCTGGAACCTCTGCAAAACTCTGCACCAATTTGGTTTTGTAAAGAAACCTGAGCCCGACCCCTAGGATTATGGATTCAGGCATACAGGGGGTCTGAAAAGTACTACACTCCAACTGAAAAGGAAACGTTACCATGTATGAGGGGATTTGAGTTTCTTCTGAAGCAATGGATACTGAAACATAGCTCCTTTTAGCACCTTGACTGCCGGTGCTGAACTGGATGTTTATAGGAAAGGTTCCCTCCACCTGTCATACTACAGGTTCCACTTGGAAGTGGATTGCATTGATTACACAAGTTCAGATGCGGAACCTCAGTTGTCCAGGAATCCTAGAGGTGATCATGGACTGGCCTGAAGTTAAAAAGTTTGAAATGTCACCAAGAGAAGAGGAAATGTGCTAAGGAGGCCCCACCATACAATGAATTAGCAGACAACAAAAAGAAATAGGCACTATTCACTGATGAATCATAGAATGGGCTGGGTTGAAAAGGATCACAATGATCATCTAGTTTCAACCTCCCTGCTGGGTCACCAGCCACTAGAGCAGGCTGCCCAGAGCAACTTCCAGCCTGGTTTTGAATGCCTCCAGGGATGGGGCATCCACAACCTCCTTGGGCAACCTGTTCCAGTGTGACACCACCCTCTTTTTAAAAACTTCCTCCTAATTTCTAAGCTAAACCTCTCCTTTCTCAGTTTAAGACAATTTCTCCCTTGTCCAATCCCTATCTACCCTTGTAAACAGATGTTCCCCCTCCTGTTTATATGCTTCCTTCAAGTACTGAAAGACCACAATGAGGTCTCCCCAGAGCCTTCTCTTCTGCAAGCTAAACAATCCCAGTTCCCTCAACCTTTCCTCATAGGAGAGGTGCTCCAGCCATCTGATCATCTTAGTGGCCCTCCTCTGGTCCCACTCCAAGAGCCCCACATCCTTCCTGTACTGGGGTCCCCAGGACTGGACGCAGTACTCCAGATGTGGCCTCACAAGAGCTGAGTAGATGGGGACAATCACCTCCCTCTTTTTTAATGCAGCCAGCCCAGAGCACAGTTGGCCTTCTGGGCTGGAAGCACACACGACTGGCTCATGTCCAGCTTCTTGTCCACCAAGACCTGCAAGTCCTTCTCTGCAGGGCTGCTCTCAAGGAGATCTTCCCCCAGACTGTATAAATATCTGGGATTGCCCTGACCCAAGTGCAGCACCTTGCACTTGGCCTTAATTGAACCTCATGAGGTTTTCATGGGCCCACTTCTCCAGCCTGTTCTGGTCCCTCTGGATGGCTTCCCTTCCTTCCAGTGTATCAACTGCACTGCACATCTTGGCCTCATCTACAAACTTGCTGAGGGTGCACTCAATGCCATTGTCTATGTTGTTGATGAAGATGTTGAAGTACACCAGTCCCAAGGATCATGTATTACCTTGGGACCATCACTGCAAGAAAGACATTGAGGCCCTGGAACATATCCAGAGAAGGGCAATGAAGCTGGTGAGGTATCTGGAGCACAGGCCTCATGAGGATGAGCTGATGGAGCTGGGATTGTTTGGACTGGAGAAGAGAAAGCTCAGGGGAGACCTTACTGCTCTCTATAATACCTGAATGGAAGTTAAGTAAGCTGGGGCTCAGCCTCTTCTCTCTTTAACTAGTGATAGGACTAGAGGGAATGGCTTCAGGCGCACATTTTCCCCTTCCACACTTTACCGGAGCTGCAGCTCTGCATCATAGCCTAGAAACGTACAAGGTTTCTTGAAAATGAATTATAGATTTCATTAAGAAAAATAATTTTAATGTTATCTATTCACTTATTGTCACATAGAGCTATTTTTTTCCAGTGCTGAAATTCTTCACTGATGAGGTTTGAAAATTCTTTGCTTTCAGATAAGTCAAGCATACATTTTTGAATATATGATCACAGGAGCATTTTCAAAGTCAAGCAAGCAGTAAAATTTGAAACTGAACTTTTTATTTACACATGCATTTTTATTAGAGACGTATTTACCAAACCAAAGAATAAATATTGGAAAGTATAAATTGAATTCACTAAATAATCTTCATTTAGTGCTGAAATGCTCCATCTGTACTTTTACTGTTCAGCCGTGCCTTTCAGGGCTCTAAGCGATTTTCAGTTTGAATTTCTGGTGTTTACAGTAATACAACTGACTAATAAGCTTCTGTTGCTAAAGGATAAGCTTCCAGTATCATGTTCATTGGTTTAACAGACTCCCTGTGTTAGAAAAATATTTCTAATGGATAGGAAATGCTAGGAATAAGCCATTGTTGTTGCTAGTGTTATTAATAAATAGGCAGACTGTTTTTACAATTAGCAGCTAACAGTGTGTAGTAGTAATATTGTTTTGGTCTTTGAAAAGGTTTACTCCATTTTCATGTATTATCTGGGTGAATATCTCAGCTTACTTCTATTTATTTCTGAAAATGGTTGTGTAGTTTGAAATCGGTTCACGTCTTATAGCTTAGTTTCCCTACATCAACTGGGTGTTCATACATCCTGTGTTAAAACATATTAGCTACTTTGGAACTGATTGGCAGTGTGAGTTAATAAGCTGTTAAAGCTGCCACAGCTAACTTTCCTCTGAAGCAGATAGCTGCAACCCCAGACTGCTGCTCTCTTGTTGTCTTTACAGCTGATTCTGTCTTGTAGCTGGTTTTGCCGTGAAAGTTTGACAGCAGTCCAGTAGTCTGACTCCTTTATCTGTGATTTTAGTTTTACGTCTGGAAATATTCTTATATCTTACTTGCAGATAAGAAAATAGTAAACAGCGTTCTGACTGAGAAAGTGATATAATTTCTTATCAAATTAATATAAATAATTATAACATCTTCAGAACAAATAACAGTTTAATAATTCTGAGTTTGCTGCTGGAAAGTTGCCAACTAGTAACTTAATCTTGCTTAACTTAAACTTAATGTAGCTGAAGATCCTGCTAGTGGAATACACTTCCATCATGATTATACATGCAAAATGAATTGTGGCTCGTGTGTGACTAATTCAGATGAAGAAAACACCATGAAAATTACACAGAGATTTAAATGAGGCAAAAGAGAAGTCAGTTTTGAGACTAAAATCAGGAAAAAATATTGGAGAAGAAAAGGCAGGTAACTCACTTGAAACTTCAGGAAGAAAAAAGGAGGGGTCAGATGAATAGGTGTAATACTGGAAGTACTTTATCTGAAGAATGCCATAGGCCATAAAAAGAGAAGGTAATTTGAAACAGTAGGAAAACTAAAGTAGGTGTGAAGACAAAATAGGAAAGATATTTAAGGAATGAATTGCTCAAAGCTCTGAAAGATCTCCTTTGTGTGGATTCTTTTTTTTTTGTACATATCCTTTAGAAAAGGCTCTCTATTATATATGTCTAAAATATAAACAGCTCCCCTGTCCCCAGTATGTGATGAATGGCTTTAAAAAGTACGAAATAATCATGCATGCTTTCACATGTTGTTGGAGCTGGATGTGCTGCCTGAAGCTTCATGTTCAGTTAGTGGTTTAATTAAGGAGACCTCCTTGCTCTGAATACAAGCTCTGAATTAATTCTAGGAAGCATGGGGTACCTGGAGTAAGACACTGTGTAGAACCTCATGGAAATCAAAATTCTCCTGGAGCTAAAAGCTTTTGAAAGTTCAGAGAAGTAATAAGTCTGGTTTACAGTACACTTCATGCTTTCTTACAAAAAAAAAAAAATCAAACAAAATAAAGGATACTGACAGTGAGGAGCATGCAGCTAGTCTACATGACAGTAGGTATTTCTGAGATGTTAATATTCCTGACACTTTACTGTAAATTCAGATTGAAGGAGATGACTAGAATTAGTAGTGCTCATCTTTCAAGAGTATTATGCTTCAAGTAACTTAAAAGAAAGTGGAAAATGTGTATTAAAAGTGGGCAAATGTTATATTGCTATTCTATACATGAACTGCCAGGTTTGTAATTTCAGGAGCCAACGCTTAGACTGTCATGCTTAAAGTAAAAGGAGTTACCAAGTAACCTAGAGTCTACATAAGCCATAACAATTGAGAAGAGACAATTGTCAATCCAGACTGAACTATCTTTAAAGATGGTTGTGCAGAAAAAGGAAATTAGTATGTTTAGTAAATAAACTCTATACAGTGTTCAGCAAAGAAAGTAAATGCGGGCTACTATGAAGAGAAACTTCAGCTCTATGCAGTAGGGAATAAAGGGTTTCATATCCTAATTCGTCAAGGTAGAAAATGACATTAGAAGATTCTTATCCATGTTATGACATTGTAGATATGAATACTAATGAGACTTTATACCTTACTATAGAAGCATATATAATTGCTCAAGAGGGGATAATTATTCTTCACAGTGTTATGGTAGTTTTTATGGTCTGACTACATTAAAATTTTTTTAGAAGTTGTACAAGAAGTATTTGCTAAAGATCATAAAATATTTTTTCATTTCATAACTTTAAGGAATTTCTTCCAACATACACACACGTGTGCATGTCCATATGTTCTTAAAAACAATTTCACTAGAATTAATTCAAGCACCTATATTTGGAAACCTGTTGCTTAAAGGATTGAACAAATTTACAAAAGAGCTTTCGATCAAAGGCATGTATAAAAGTCAGAGGAAAGTGAAACAGAAAAATTCTTCATTGGGTTATATGTGTATTTATGTTCATTAGTTTAGATATTTAGAATAAATAATGGCATTATTATGAATAAGAAAATGTTGATCAACCTAGTTTTGTACAATTGTCTCAGGATGTGATACTGCTGCAGAGTTATCAGATGTTTCTTCTGCTTGTAGGGTTAACAATCTTGAGTTTATAGTAAAAATAATCATCAAGAGTCAAATTGTCATTCTCTCTCAAGAAAATAAGGTGGTGTTCTTTTCCAGTGACTTAGTTGAACTTGACATTAGCCCAAACAGAGTCAGAGGTGCTCTGTATCTCTGACAAGATCTGACAGATCTTTTTATTTTTCTTTTTTTTATAGTCCTGTAGTTGACAGGGCAACTATGTTTTATGGGGTGTGTTTTGCAGAAAATCATGTAATTGAAGACAGGTTTAAAATAACGGAACTCTACAACTACTTCGTCTGAAACTATTTTGAATGGACAACAAAAGAGAAAAGAAATTATGGGGCCAGTCTGCTGCTTGTGAAAAACAACAAAGATTATATCAATCCATACTAGATCAATCTAAGCATTTACTGACATCTGTGAAGTTTTTAGTAACTGATCCTGCCATCCTGCGAGATAAATGAGGAATGGAAGAATTTAGTTACGCTCTGCTGTGAAAGAGACTGGAAGAATGCACTATGGTTTAGCAGTATCTAACAGAAGATGTTATTACTCAGACTAATTCAGATAAGCATCTACTATGCATCCAACATTTTTTTTTTTTTACTTTTGCACAAATATGCTGAGTAAATTCTGATATTGAAGAAACTCTGAGACCATTCTCAGTTGTTTTAGTTTTACAGTGTTCTACCTGGAAGATACCTGATTTTCTAATTATTTTTTATGATTGTGAAGTTCTGGTAATTTTGCGAATCTCCAGTGTAATAAGACTGATAATGGGTTTTGTTGAGGTTCAGAGTCCTGTTGCTTTTTTTTATTTATGTTTGTTATTGTTCTGTGTAAATATAAAAATGATACTTCCTTAGAGATGAACCGAGGGTGAGATCACTATTCCATTTCCAAATTCTTTAGAAGCAGAATGATCAGACATAAATTAGTTGTGGTTCTGAAATGCATACAATATACTTCAATGTAGTTTTATGCCAAGCCTGCAATCTTCTGCATGGTCATTGCACTGCTGCTATTGCAGCAGCTTTATGGAGGAGATGCTGGAGGTGCTCAGTGCTATTGTAGCTTTTTTTTTTTTAAGGGGGGGGGGGAGGGGAGAAGGGGTAGAATGTTGCATTTTTGTATTGTTTTGTTTGTTTTTTTCCTTTTTTAATTCACCCCCAGTGGTATGGCAAGTTGTCCAAGGTAGCAACTTCTGTATTAGTGTCTAACCAAGAACGGGCAAGATTTGTTCCAAGAAACCAAATTACCATAAACCAGTTCCATTCTAACACTTATTTTGGCACTGTGCAAAGAGAAGAGACATTTGTACTACTGTACTGCATTGATTTTTCTAGAAATTAGAGATATTTTTTAGTATTAGGATCTGGCAAATACCAGAATTAACACTTCTCGAAAGTTTAAACTTAAAATAAAGCAGTCACTTAAACTGCACATAATTTTTTTTGCTATAAAATCAGTGGGACAATGACTTTTTGGTAGAAGTGTAACAAAATAATTTATAAAGTTTATGTTTAAACTTTATTATGTAATCATTAAATGTTATTACTACAAACTGCTTTATAGATATTCACTATGTAAAGTTAAAAAGTATAGGACGAAAGGCAAGTTGTGAGAAGAATATGTTAATCTCAATGAGAGGACAAAAAGTGAGCAGTTGTTAGAAAAATGATGTGACCTTTCTTTAATCTATCATCTTTTTAAACGAAGTAATGAAGGAGTTTTTTTTTTTTTTTTTTTTTTTTTTTTCATATTTGGGCATATCCATTTGAAGTTATGTTTCTGGTTAGCCAGAAAGGTTTCTGTTATGTATACACATATCTCTTCAAATGCAAAGATGATCAAAACATAATTACTTTTATGTAACACTGACATGCAGCAATCAAATCAATCTTTTAATTGGGAAGCTGAAGAGCTAAATTAGTAAAATCACAGTTTTTCACTTCGCATCTTACATCTTTGTGAAAATGTATTTCAAAAGGAACCACAACATGCTGTGCTGCCACTGAAATAATATCCACGTTTCTCATCTGTAAAACAGCATTGTTAGAAATACAGTAAAAAATACTACTGTTTTCTTTTACCTTGACAAAATGTTAGGAAGACTCTAATCCATGTTTATGAGTGGAGATGAGAAATTTAAAATAGGATTTCAGGTACTTTTTATCCCAATAAACAGTGGAGAGTGTGCTCTCAATTAACCGCAGCACTGCATAGGATGAATGGTCAGAAGCTCATTGATTTTAAGCCTGGATGGTGTTTATATTTCTGAAGCATTTTATATGGGCATTAAAGCCCTATCAGTCCTGATTTTATTCCCTGGTCAAATGTCTGTCCAGGAATTTCTTCGTAAAACGGTGAACTTTACCACTTCTTCTTAGCCTGTGTATCACAGAAGTTAATGAATGAGACTACAGAAGAGTTTGTAAGTCATTCTGTGAGTTGGTGTACAGAGTTTGTCTCAGAAGAGTTAATTTTCTTCTTTGCAGACCATATGGCACTATATTTTTGGTTTGTGACCAATTTAGTGTTGACAACACATCAGTGTTTTATCTGTTGTTAAATGATATTTGCATGTTACCAAGGCCACCTGTGTACCTTGCTGTGTGCCCTTAGCAAGTGGAAAAGAAAGACAAAATCCTGGGAGTGGAAGCAGGCAGGACAACTGACCCAAACTTAACAGAAAATATATGCATCTTTGCATCAAAGAAGACTAAGGTCAGCCAACTGCTGATCAGGGGGTGTGATCTTTCCCCCTTACTCAGCACTGGAGAGGCACTGCTGGAGTACTGTGTTGTCATGGTTTTATGATTTTTTGGTATTGATATTCCACATCATAACAACACGTAGTGCATTAAGAGTTAAAGAGTTAATACTCCAACTCCATAGATCATTGATATTTCCGGGTATACCTGTCTCAGAAGAGGAGAACTACATTCCCCAGAGGACTTTGCGATGCTTTACATTTTTACGTATTTTCCGCTCAGAGGGAAAAGATAAAAACCCTCTGCGGTCACGGGACACTCTCTTTCCTTCGGGATCGACTCAGCAGTGGGTGCTCGCTGCCGTATCGCCTTCAGCGTTAGCGTAAGGCCTTCGGTTTATCGGACACTCTCTCTTGCTCATTTTATTTGATTTAT
The DNA here is from genome assembly GCA_036925125.1 of Oreortyx pictus. NCBI lineage: Eukaryota > Metazoa > Chordata > Aves > Galliformes > Odontophoridae > Oreortyx > Oreortyx pictus. The sequence continues at coordinate 8,972,006 of JAUPFR010000004.1, read as the reverse complement.
TAGCTTCAATTCCAATTATATTGTATTATATTGTGTTATTTTGCTTTCTGATATCTTATTTAGTAAATTAGCTTTCCTCCTCAGATCGTTGCCGCTGTTTTGTTTGTAGGCCCATCTTCCTTTTTCCTTTTCCCTTTCCCCCTTTCCCTTTCCTGGGGCGTGGGTCTGTGGGTGCCCCACACCAATTGTCACGGAACCGGGCCGATCCAGCCCGGTAAACCGTTGACGTGTCCAGTTCTGGTCTCCTCAGTACAGTACAGACATAGATACGCTGGAGAATCCAACAAAGGCCCACAGAGAGTATGAAGGGAGTAGAGCACTTCTCCTATGAGAGAATCATAGAATCATCATGTCTTGGATTGGAAGGGACCCCAATGATCATCAAGTTCTAATCTCCTGCCCCAAGGCTGGACAAAGGCAGAGCCAAGGCTGGGCACAGGCAGGGAAGACTGTGAGAACTTGGAGTATTTATAATAGAAAGAAGGCAGCTGAGGACGTGTTGATTTGTACACATGGGTTGCTCTGAAATTAACACCTCCTATTTCTTTCAATGGAAACTACGTCAGATATAAAAAGCACTGTAACAGTACTTCATATAGAAAATTCTCAACTACAAAAATCATTATTAGTCACCAGCATAATCAGTATCGAAAAAGAGACTGCGTACCACACTCAAAAATTTGCAGCATGAGAGCTGACCCGTTGCCACTTTCACCAGTGCTGAAATGCAACATCCACCAGCTCACTGTGCTCACATCCTCTATTTGGTCTCCAGAAAAGTTCAGCAAGTGCCTATGAATGTCAATGGGTGCCATTTTTTCCACATGGAGGAATTCAGTGACACACCTTTGCTTCATCCACTGTTCCATGTCAGACACTGTTTTGACAGACTGACCTTCTGCTGCCATCTGTTGCACAGCAACAAAATGTAATGGAGGGAAGCTTCAGCCTCTACTGCCATACCACCAATATCTGCCTCTGATAGGATAGGAGGCATTACACTCAGAGCCTTCGTATGTGAAGACCTGAAGGAAGGATGCAAAGAGGCTGGAGCCAGATTTTTTTCAGCAGCACTTGGTAATAGAAAAAGTGTGGTCACAAAATAAAACAGAATTTTTTTTCTAGACATCACGAAGCACTTTTTTAATGTGAACATCAATAAGTAGCAATGCAGGTTTTCCAGGTAAGTTGTATAAATTTAGATTTCTTTTTTTTAAACCATGCTCTAATCAGGTAAATTTAAATGACAAAGCAAGTACTCTAACTCCAGAATCACAGAGATTTTGGGTTACAACTAAAACTGCAGTACTGTCTTTTCCTGTTTATTACAATGTTCATTTAGATTTCTTTAGAACTCAGTCAACTCAAAGTATGTGACTGCTTGTTATAATTAAGAGTTAGGTAGTAGTCTGTTTACATTCCAAACAATCGAAGTAGAATTTAAATTGTATAAGTTTTTGCTTTTAAGTCAATTATCTGGAATTTTGAATTTACTAGTGTCATTGAATGTTTCCATTCAAGAGAAACAACTGAGCTGTGAGTATTTTGATTTTTAAAACAGCATTGATTTAAATTACAGTTTCTCCACACATTTTTTTCAGTATCTTGTCATTATTTTTTCTTGCTTTTTTTTCCCATTTTTAAATTCAATAATGAATTTGTAGGTATAATCAAGGCTTTTTGCTTTGTAATGATTTTAGTGACTATTGTGTGTTATTTACATAATTGATACATAATTCAACTTAGAGCTTGACTTTAAGTCAAGGTTTCTTTTAATATGAGGGAGTATTTCAGTAGACAAAGCGGTTTTGAAATAATTCAAACGTATTTTTCAGTCATCACTCCTTCAACAGTTTTGTCATTATTTTTTTCTCTAGGAAGACAGAAGCTAAGCTTAAGATTTTCACTTCTAATAAAGGTCTCTGCTTTCCTGTAGATAATCAGAACATGTTGCTTTCATTAATTAAGAAGTAATTATACAGATATGAAATGCACTGAGTGCCAGATTCTGGTCACTGATATTTATGCACTTTGAAATTTCCACAGAATTTTCTTATATTCTATCATGGTTTTATGATTTTTGTTATCAGTATTTCATATCACAGTGTCATGTAGTGCACTGCAAGTTAAAGAGTTAATGCTCCAGTTTCATGGATTGTCACTATTTCCAAGTACCTGGTTCTCAGATGAGAAGATACATCTCCCAGAAGACTTTTACTATCTCATTTCTGTTTTCTTTTTAGAAAGATAGAACTGCTCACAAGTTAATAGATGTCCCCTTCTTATACTGCTCATCTCTGCAGTGTGTGCTCCCTAGGCATGACACCTTCAACATTAGAGAAAGACCTTCTATCTCTCATTAATTTGATATATTATCTTCAATTCCAATTGCATTCTATTTTATTGTGTTATCTTGCATTTAACCAGTGTATTTAGCAAACTACTTTTCTTCCTTAGCTCATTGCCACAGTTTGTGTGTTTTTTAGGCTCATCCTCCTGCCTTTTCCCCTTTTTCCCACTCCTAAGGGATGGGTCTGTGGTTACCTCTGCTCCATTAGTCATGGAACTGTGCTGAACTGGCCCATAAACTGTTGACACAGATATAATATGCAATCCTTCCAAAGCAATGCAGTGGGAGAGCCAGGCTGGAGCTACCTTGCTAAGTAATCAAAGCTGTGAAAAATCCTGTCCTAGTCTGGCAGATGCGCCTTGGCTGGTACAAAGAGGAAGTTATAGACTGAGGAGTTTTCCCTACAAAACTGGTCTCGGAAGGACAGTTTGCTTCATGATATCCCAGGCCTTTCTCACAAATCTTACCAAATAGTCAAGTCAAATAAAGACTGTACCAAATTCAAAGCCTTTATTGTCTAGATTTTTCATCATGTTTCTCATATGAGGAGAAATGTAGGATTTGAAGTAGTCCAATCAGAGGACATTGAAATGCTGCATATAATACAATAAACAGGAGCCTTCATGAGAAATTCAATGCAATCGACCTATATCCAACCTTCTAAATATTCTTTAAATAAGCAAGGCAAATCAATATCACCTTCTCCATATTATTATTAGTGCAAACCACCTGGATATTTGTCATACTTCATAAGCTAAATGACAAGGTATGAATAATTCCTCATAATGACAAACTTTTTTGACTCCAAAACATTTATTTGACTTACTATCATCCAGTTCTTTCAAATGGAGTCACTGCTAGAATTTCAGCTGCTTAAAAATAAATAAATAAATAAGGCAAGACATTCAGTTCAGAGAATAATGCCTATATAAATTTTATTCTATTTTTGTAACAATCCCATTGAATCTCATCTTCTGTCTTTACCGACTTTTTATTACTTCAAGTATTCATTAGCCAGATATACAATTTTCATTATACCTCAAGCAGTTGGGCTGAAAAAAAAGAGTTCAAAAGAATGAGAGTTTACATGCTTGTGACAATTCGTGTTTTTCAATCCTGGTTTGTTTTAATTATTTTTTGGTTTGTTTGTTTGTTTTCCCGAAGTCACCAGATTTACATTTGTAGATTTGTTGGGGTAGAAAAAACAGTGTATTTTAGCTGTCACAATGGCAGCAATACAAATGCTAAGTTTCTTTAATGTTAGCCTGCTTCATATAAAATTTGCATTAAGGAGTGAAAAATGTCTTGATAAGAGCAGCAGCAGATTTATGTCAGAAATTTTATTTTACCAAAAATATCAGTGCAGGCATATGTTGGGTAGGCTTTCTTACTGTTTGCACAGCAGCCAAAGTTCACAAAAAGTCTTTATCTTGTTCATAAAATGGTGCTACCAGTATTTCTAATCAACAGAAAGGAGCTGAAGAGAGACAGTCATATCAGGTTTTCTGTGTACCTAATTTGGCGTTTGAAATTAAGTGATAATTTGAGAGCAGAAAGGAGAAAAGATTTGTGAAATGTAGGAAGGAGGATGACTACAGAAGATTTACTTAGTGAGTGTTAGCACCCAAGTTCACTTGAGTCTTTGAATAAAAAATGAAGAAGATGGTTGATAGAAACATTGGGGTACAAACCAGCCATGAGGTAGGAACACTGAAGAGGCGGTAAGACAGAATTAACTCAGGCTAAGTATAACCAAGAACTAATTTTGGGAAAAAAATAAATTAAAAATAAAAAGTTGTGAAGGACAGTATTTAAAGAATGTATCACAACATAAAAATAACTGAAAAAATAAGCACAGAAGACTAAAATAGTTTAGGCCTCAAAATAGGTGGTATGGGTGAAATTTGATGCTAGGAATTTGCCAAATTGTTTTGAGAAGAGCATAGGAAAAAAAGAATGTTAAGTTACTCAGAAATATCCTCACTTACAGTATCATTTGTGAAACATTGTATACTTTAATTTTACATTTCATTTAGATTCATTTGCTTTTTAAAATTTGTTAGAAAATCAGCACCTCACTTGCTGGGCATTTCTTCAGTCAACAATGGTTTGTAAGCCTGTTGAGGTATGATGCCATTGCTATAACTGTGAACTTTGCTGTGAGGTGGAAATTACTCTGAAGTACATATTCAGGTGAATTTCCATGTCAGAAAACACCATCTGAGAAGGTGAAAACAATGACTAAAGTTTAAGGAAGAGAGTTTTTACAGCAGGAATTGGTGAAAGCTGGATTTACCAGCAATTTTTTTTACAAATTCAGGCAGAGTGCTCTGATGAGAATAGGCAGATGCTATGCTTTATTTGTGAAGATGCTTGGAAAACTCTATTTGTGTTTCCTTCTGCAATTTTTTTTATTATGAAAAGCAGGTAAGGGAGGAGGGACTAGGTGAAAGAAACATCCAGGGTTGTTACAGAAATGAACAATAAACACTTAGATAATCACAGATGGTATGCTTATGAAGATATATGGAAAAAATTACACATATTTAGCATCTGTTTCCCTTTCATGGAAGATAAAAAAAAGTGCTGAGTATTGATCAAGTAAGCATGTTAACAATAAAAGTGCAGAGGTTCTCAAATTTTGGGATAGACCACGCACCCTTTGCTTCTATATCCCTTGAAAAGTGTCTCTTGCCAGAGAATTGTAAGCATTACTGTTCTTCTCTGTTGTTGTTCATCTGCAGTAGCTATCTAGAAGAAGGTAAATTTGGGAACAGTCTTACTGCTTGGGACAGATGTGAAAGGAAAGACATGCATCTTTATTTATGTATTCAAGTTCTGTATCATTGCAGTTTTTCTTTTTTCTTCTGGAAGGGATGTAATGATGAAGTATTCAAACTCTGGAGGGACAGATTCTTGTGCTATATTAATCATCTTGAAGGTCTTTCCAATGTAGATTGTTCTCTGATTGTATGTAAGTTAATAAACCATTTTTTTATCATCTAAGGGTCCCATTCTGGCAACAGTTTAACATAAGAATTAGTACTGCTAAGTAAATCAGATGACAAGAAGACAAGGGTACTCTGAGGAAAGGTGACCAGAGAACTTTCAAAACATGAGGAAAGCCTACTTTCATTTCTGCTTTTATTGGAGTGAAACTCATAGTCAGCTGTGCACTTCTTCCCCTGACCATGAATCTTATTTTATCTCTCTAACCAATACCACTTGTTCTATAAGTAGCTATTTAAAACATAATTATTCTTTAAAAACACGGTGAATTAAAACTATTCTAACAGTCAAGGAATACTCAATCTTTTCCAATATACGAGACGAGATAAGGAGAGGGCATAGCTGCATTCATTTTTTTTTTTTCCAAAGGAACTTAATAAAATCATATAGTTGATTTAACCTCCAGGACACAGGAAAAGCTCTGATTAAAAAAAACTAAGAAGTATGGATACAAAACTATGACACACTCAAGAAGGTCAGAATCTCAATTCTTAACCTAAGAAAATGCAATGTTGGCTTTCACAGAATCACAGTATTGTAGGGGGTTGGAAGGGACCTTCAGAGATCATCCAGTCCAACCCCCTGCCAAAGCAGCTCCCTAGCCCAGGTTGCACCAGGTGGGTCTTGAATGTCCCCAGAGAAGGAGACTCCACCACCTCTCTGTGCAGCCTGTGCCAGTGCTCTGTCACTGCACTGTGAAGAAGTTCCCACGCATATTTGTGCAGAATTTCCTATGCTTCAGTCTGTGGCCATTTCCCCTCGTCCTATCACCACACACTGCTGAGAAAGTGTCCAATCTTGTCCCTTTGCCTCCCACTCCTTAGATATTTATAGAAGTGGATCAGATCCTGTCTGAGACTTCTTTTCTCAAGGCTGAACAGACCCAGGTCTCTCAGCCTCTCCTCATAAGAGAGGTCAACAGGACAGAAAAGAGGTTGGGGATGTTGCAATTGTAAGAGATTGCAGGAAAAAAACCCTGGATCATCCTGTAGGATCTTGTGAGGACTCCTCAGAGGAGATACCATTGTGAATTCCCCACTTGAAATCTTGTTGCATCCCTTTAGGCATACCTGCACCTGTTGCTTCCCTGAAGTGTCTGTAATACTAGTGCATGCAGCATGTGAAATAAACAGAAAAAGTTAGAGGACTGCATACAGTCACAAGGACACGTTCTAGTAGTCAGCAAGGATTCACCAGGGGGAGGTTGATCTTGAGCAACCTTGTAGCATTCTCTGATGTCATTACTGGCCAGGTGGATGGGGAGAGAGCAGTGGCTGTAGGCTACTTTGATTTCAGCAAGGCATTTGACACTGTCTCCCACAGCATCCTTATAACAATGCTGCGGAAGTGTGGAACAGGTGAGTGAATGGTGAGATGGGCTGAGAACTTGCTGAATGGAAGAGCTCAGAGGGTTGTGATCAGTGGAGCAGGGTCCAGTTGGAGGCCTGTGTTTAGCCGTGTTCCTCAAAGGTCAGTGCTAGGTCTAGTCCTGTTCACCTTGCACCTAGGGAGGAATGACCGCATGCACTGGTAAAGTTTAGGGGATGAGCTGCTGAAGAGGAGCTCTGATGAGAGGGACCTTGGTGTCCTGGTGGACAACAGGTTGGCTGTGAGACAGCAGTGTGCCCTGGTGGCCAAGAAGGCCAATGGGATCCTAGGGTGCATTAAAAAGAGCATGGACAACAGGTCAAGGGAGGTAATCCTCCCCCTCTATTCTGCCCTGGTGAGGCCTCACCTGTAGTCTTGTGTCGAGTTTTGGGCTCCTTGATACAAAAAAGGCAAGGATCTCCTTGATAGAGTCCAGAGGAAGACTATGAAGATGATAAAGGACAAAGAACACCTCCCTTATGAGGAAAGGCTGAGAGACCTGGGTCTGTTCAGCCTTGAGAAAAGAAGTCTCAGACAGGACCTGATCCACCGCTATAAATATCTAAGAAATGGGGGGCAAAGGGATGAGGCTGGACTCTTTCTCAGCAGTGTGTGGCGATAGGATGAGGGGAAATGGCCACAGACTGAAGCATAGGAAATTCTGCACAAATGTGCATGGGAACTTCTTCACAGTGAGGATGATGGAACACTGGCACAGGCTGCACAGAGAGGTGGTGGAGTCTCCTTCTCTGGGGACATTCAAGACCTGCCTGGTGCCTACCTGTGCAACCTGGGCTAGGGAGCTGCTTTGGCAGGGGGTTGGACTAGATGATCTCTGAAGGTCCCTTCCAACCCCCTACAATACTGTGATTCTGTGAATATCTGATATTTAGCCATTAGTTCTTTTTGAGAATACATCATTAAGCTAATAAGATTTTCTGCCTTTGAAGAGAATATTTATTTATCTATTTCTTTTCAAGTAATCTCTCAGTCTTGTTTTACAAGCTTAATTATTAAACTCCTAAGCATTTTCACTATGAGGCATTTTGCCAACTCAAAAATTACAGAAATTAACAATTTTCTACACAATTTGCAATTTTCCAACATTGTTTAAAAAGCTTAAAAGACAGAACTGAATGCTTTCTAGTGTACTATTCATCTTGGTGATATGCAAAGATAAAGTTTGTTCATTTGTATAGTTGGAGAATGCTTTATCCAACCTTATTTCAGAATCATTTGAAGTTGCTTGTCTACTGTGGTCTATAAATCTGTACAGAATTGCTACTTACTTGGATCTGATCCTTCAGCAATTTTTATAGCCTATGTCCCCTGTCCACAGCAGTGGAATTTATTTCTCTTACCACTGCCAAGCTAATTATTTCTACCCAGTCTTGTTATGGTCTCATGTATGCTGTAATTTTAGATAGTATTGAAGGCATGCTTGCATGGCTGCGTGAGAGACAGAGAATGAGAATTTTTGGAAAGGGATTCATTTTTTACCCATCTGAATCATCTAATTTAGGATGGAATAAGCTGAACTAGTGAAAAACTCTTGTGATGTCAACTGAATATATACAAATCTTTTATATATATATAGTATACTAAATATAGTGGAATACCAATGCTATAATCAGCAGTTAAAATAATTTACTTATCCTTCAGTTACTGGAAGTCATTAGACACCATAATGTATAACTTGAAATTTCTCAAAAAAAAAAAAATCTTAGAGGTGAATGCAGACTACCGAATGTATCAGATTATTTTACAAAAAAAGACTTGAATTTTTAACTTTTTTGTTTTCCTGACAAATCTTACTTTAAAATGAGACAGTCTGTTCTGACCAGTGATGAGATATGCACCTACAAACCAATGGATTTTAATATCAGAGAGACCAGTTCTCACAGGTTTTGAGTGTGACAGTAAAATATGAAAAGGAAAACTTTTGCTGGTATTTCATCTGAAAAACAGATCACTGTAAGTGTTAGGGATGAATCCGTGTAATATCAGTCATTTGTTATCAAGGCAATGGAAGTATTTGCAGTCACAAATAGTATCTGAGTTTCTAAAAGCTTTCAGAAACATAGTTTAAAGTAAGTAATCTACAACTGTGTATCTAAAATTGACTGAATGTATGAGGGTCCTATTAAGCTTAAGGTAGCATATTTCTATATTTTACTTCTAAGTTATAATTGAACAGATTAAATTTCTATCAGATACTCCTATTTCCTCTCTGACTGTATAAGAAAGAGGAAAAAATCATGAAGAGTAAGAGCTTTGTTTGAACTATGATGGAGCATACAAGGGTTGCAAATATTTTAATACTTTGGCACATGATGTCAGAAGTGGATGTTGATGGTATGACAATAGAAGTTGAACCTTCCCACTAATATCCTGTTACACTTTGTTGCCATGTGACATCTGACAGCAGAGGGGCAGTCTAACAGAATGGTGATTGGAGTGTGAATGGAACAAAGGTGTGTCATTGAATTCCTCAGTGAGACAAAAATGGCACCTACTGACATTCATCACTTTCTCTGTATGTTTCTGGAGACCAAATATTTGAGATGAGCATTCTGAAGCAGACAGTGGTGCTTTCTGATATTGATGATGGCAGTGTGAAAGACACGCATGCCCTAGATGGCCATTCACAACTTTCATCTGTTGTAATTTCCATGGAAATAAATGGGAGGCATTACTTTCAGAACGACGTATGTATCTAAAATTTCCTGCTTACTTTTCACATCTACTTTTCAAGACATTGTTACAAGCAGTATAAAACTTCTTATAGCTACTTACAGGAGAAATCTGTTGATGTTTTCTTGGGTATTGTTTTAGTTTGTGGTCATAAAAAAATAGAAGTATACTCATAGAACTCTCAGCTATTTTTGCATACAGACTTATGAGGCCTTTAAAAAGCTTTCTTTTCATATTACCATATTTCATATTTTGAAATCCTTATTTTTATGCTTTACAGTTTATTTTTAAAATGTTATTTTTAATAAAATATTGACCTTTTCATGTAATCAAATTTCCTGATAGATAAAACAAACACCTTATTAATTCTTGTTTACTAAAATATACTATATTTTAATTAGCACTGAGAAAATGTCCAGCATTTACTCTGCAAAACTGCATAGTAATGCCTGTAAACAAGTGTTAGCAGTTTTATTACATTCCATTTCACATTAAGTATTATATGGTATTTCAATTTTCACAGTTTAATTAAGGACAGTAATGAGATTCTAATGCCCACTTAATTACTTGACTACATTTACCAATATGATTAATCAGCTGCCCATGATGCCCCACTTCTCTATGTAGACTAATAAAGAAGTGTCAGTTGGCAAAGCAACTTGTGGAAAGGAATGACTATGTCACCAGTTCTATATATAAGGAGTCAAAAATAAAAGCAAACTCTTTGCTGATCTTGCAGAACAACAGTCTTGAGGGAAAAGTAATTGACACAGAGTAGATACCTAAAATTAGAAGAATGTGTTTAGCTTTATTTATTTATTTATTTATGTACGTTTTCTTGCAGTCTTTTTAACTCTTTTTACTTGTACAAGTTGCACAAGTAGTAAGCTGTCTGCTTGGGCACAGTTGAGGCAAAACCAAAAATGTTTATATTTCCTCTGTTTATAGTTTTTTCCAAAACAAAATCCAGGACATCAGCATACCTATGTAGTACGTTATTAACTGCAAAATTGCAAAAACCTCTGCCCTACTTTCATGCCGACTCTTGTTACATGGATGCACCTGCACTGCAGAATACTAGAAATTTTTGAATCCTACATCTCCTGGGATGACATCAACCAGCATGAAGATATGGATCAAGATATTTCCTGCTACATCTGGTTTCTGTTGCAGTCCCTTCTGGAGTATTTCGAAGACAAGATGAAACGTGACTGACTTGCAATGTCCCAGAGCTTCTGAGATCAATCCTGCTGTTCTCTTGATGCCTTACAAAGCTGTGGTATTCTTCATAGAAACGAGTATGACTTTTTCTATTGTGAACTGGAGATGATGGTACGCATGAGATGGATATCTTCTGAATATGCTGTATTAGTTAAATATAATATTTAAATTACACATTTGTCATTATTTAAAACCATTGTAAGACCTATGCCAGTTCCCACCAAACAAGGACACATACACTTATATTGTCAGTTGTGTTTTGCTTGACTGCCCTATTTTCTCTCTCTGACTTTTACAGTAGTCATAAACAACTCCCTAAAAACTCCTGAGCACATTCTTTTTCTGAAACATAGACTCTTGCTCATACATCATCTAATCTTAGCTTCTAATGGTCTGAGGAATATACTGAGAAACTGTATTTTAAACTAGTAGAAAACTAATTTCTTCTTCATCAATTAACACAGAAACCACTAAAAACTTCCAATATGTAGATAAAACTCTACTATTTCACCTTTTCTTCGCCTTGTTCCCAGATTTTCTGTACAGATATAGTGTATATGACCAGCAATTACGCAGTAGGAAACATGTTATGCGTGGTAGTGGTATACTGGGAGATTATAGAAGCATTTTACTACACAGTTCTTTCCTTATGTAATTTTCAAAACTATATGAGAGCTACTGAAATCTGGCCCAATAGGACCCTTATATAGAACTATTAAGAGACTGCAGTGCTAATTAATTTGAGCACAGTGACAGAATCTAGTCCTCTCGGGTGTTTGAATTTAGGAATTTGGTACTGGCTACTAAAAAAGAGAGAGGAAGAGAGGGATAGTTCATCACTTTAGAGAAATTATATATATATGATGCTACATAAAAATCTAATCAACATTTTGGGTGTGCTTCAAGTTGTTATTTTTTCACTCTGAAAACATTATCTGACCATTTGAAAAACAAAATTATTTTTGAATGCTTTTCCTCTTTTACTCTTCTTCTAAGCTGCATTTTAAACTACATTTCTAGTAACAAAAAGAATTCATTAAAATATAAAAGTGTTTTTATTAAAGGTCTGTTTCTGTATTCTCAAATTCAGAAGGGCATGAAAGAAATAAAATTGTATTGTACAAAGGAAGTAAACATTTCTGATTTGACACTGCCTAATCCCAGTTTGTCCAGGAAATAGAACGCTTGTCATGGAATATCCAGGTAGTTGGTAGGTTAGATGGTTGGTAGATAGTAGGTAGTTGATTGGTAGATAGTAGATTTTAGGCATACTGTGTCAGTAATAATAAATTTATCTACTACAGATTCTTTTCCTCTCTTCTCATTAGGTTATGCAAAGAATTTGCTATACAACTTAACCAGCAAAGTCCAAGTCTACATTTTCCTTCTATTTCAATTGAAGGCTTATGTAACAACTTAAATGGTAAAATTTCATGATATCAGTTATTCACAGGAGATTACTGAATGACCTCATTAACAGCATCAGCCTTTTCCTATCATTTTCTACCTAATTCTGTAGATCTGTAGGAGAAGATATGAGCAACCTTTCTTCCTTTTTTTTGCCTTGCTTCACCTAACCTCACCTTTCTTCTTTTGCAAGTCAAAGCATCATAAAGGTTTGGACCAACTGCAGCAAATTATGCTAGAGAACTGTAGAGTCTTATAATCATTTAGTTAAGGAAAGACCAAAGTTAAACCATTCACCTAACACAACAGATCCCTATCTGTACCTTGTTTCTAAGCACCACATACACTCATCTCATAAACACCTCCAGAAACAACACTAGCACTTTCCAGGGCTGCATATTACAATGCCTAACCACACTCTCTCGATGAAATTCTTCATGATATCCAATGTAAATCTTGCCTGGCACAACTCAAGGCTGTTGCCTCAGGTTGTGTCACATGCTATCAATACAGAGTAGGAGGAAGAAATTTAAAAATTGCTGTAAGTTTCTGTAATTTGTTTCACATTTAGATACTGACAAGGAAAGATTACCCTCAACATCTGGAAATAAAATAAAAGTAAGACAGCATATCTACTCCAAAAGTTTTTTCACTTTCATGCCTGCTAAAATCTTTCATTCTACTTGCTGTAAGTAACTATGCTATGAGTTAGTAGCAACAAGAAATAGCATTGTCTGCAGATAACTCTTTTGTATTACTGGGAAAAAAAGATTATTTAGTATTTTTCCTTTCATGAAATATTCAGTCTTCTGGTAATTGAAATAATTTAACTACAGTTTTCATAGATATGGGATCATAAAAGCAGGGAGAAAAAGCTCCATAATTTTGATTTGCTATTATATTGTATTAGAATTTGCCTGCTGGCAATATTTCATGAATGCTTTAAGTACCATCACTACAAGACAGCAATTCTGATTTGTATCAGGACTCTACCCTCTGTACCTCAGCCACAGCTGCTGAATAATGTATTATACATCAGAGAAGCATGGCAGGAGTTCTGTTTCTATAACTTAGCAGCCCTATATTCAGTGTACAGTGCTGAAGGGAGTAAGCCCTTGTTAACTGTAGGCCGTGATCTCTCGCAGTTTCCAGGTGTCTGACTCCCATTTAGTCTTCTTCCTCGTTTGAATTCATTCACCTTGGATAGTTCTTCTGATTTGGATGTTTAAGTAAAAATGCGAATTACCTTTTAAGAATACAGATATGTTTGGATTTTCACAGCTTGCAGCTACATTTCTTTGGAACCTGAATAATGTATCACCAGTGCTTCCAGCAGGTAGAAGTAGAAGAAAAAAGGAAAAAGTGGTGCCCTGTTGGTCATAGTTTATATGTCTGAAGTCTCAAGTTCAGGATCTGACATTTCTTCATGAAATTGTATAAATGAAAGAGAAAATTTTACACGTGTTGTATTCAAACATATATCCTTTAACAGACTATAAGGCAGTTGCCCTGAATTATTTCTACGTTAACTCCACAATTCCTAGAAATAAGATGAGTAAACTTGAAAGAAAATTGCCTTTATATAAGGATATTGATGTGATAACAATAAATTCTGTAATTAAAGGTAAAATATTTGTAGGAAAATTAGAGCAGATTTTGTAAGAGGAGCAGTGATTTATTCTTACAGTCAAATATTCAATAGAAAATTCCCTGTACACTCAAAATAGCAAAACATTTTGGAAAAGAAGGATTTCAAGAAAAAATCGATAATAATGGTCATTCACAAATGTTGCCGTATTTACAGTGTGAAAGCAGTGAACCAACAAAGTGAAGGTAAAAAAGTGCTTTATTTTTATATAAAATCACACTAGTAATGCATAGACAACTTAAACACATTAGGAATTAATTACATTTGGAAAAAAAAATTATAGATTTGTACCAGAAAAATGTGACTAGACTTCCTAGACAGAACTTGAGATAGAGTGATCAGTTTTAAGTATGAAGTAATAGTTCTGTACCAGCTACGAATTAACTTATTTTTCAGATGGACCAGAACTAAGATGAAATGGGTTAGTTTCCATTAGAGAAATTTAAATAAAGCTAGATAAAAATTCAAATTTCTGCAGGAGACATATGATATAGTTTGTTTTCATGTCTGTTGTGTCAGAGGAGACTTGCTGGAAATCTCATTCTCAAAAATTCCAGCAATTTGAACAGTGTTCTCCAAAACAGAGGAAAATTCTCTAAGGGAAGAACTAGCAAAATTGGCATTGAGAAGGCAAGCAGCCAATCTGTTGAAGAATTTGTCTGAAGACATTGTATACCTCAGTCTAACACAAGGGGACTAATTAGCTTGAACAACCGTATTTATCTCGGTCCATAACAGTTCAACATCTGTGTCAGGGGAAATGTTGTTTCTCACTTGTAGGAAACAATAATTAATATTAATTAAACTGCTCTTGCTGCAGTCTAATCTAATAACTTCTACCAACCATTACTAAGTCTTTAGTCTGTTGATCCTTAAATTATTTCCCTTGTTGGATCTGTGTAAACTGACGCTCTGCTTAAAACTTTGTAGGGTGGATTGTAGAGAGAACTGCCCAGGTATGACTGACATGAGGGAGTGACACATGTTAGACACAGGATTTCTGCCTGTTCATTTATTCAACCATGATCATTAGTTTCTAATAGTAAGCAATCTAAACCATAAATATACTTCAACTATGCACTAAAATACTGCAAATATAATGGGTCCTGCATTAAAATATTTCTGAGTTCTCAAAGTTGTAATTTTTGCTTATATTTCACTGAATTATTTAATAACAAATCTTTCAAAGAGAAGCTGAATTGATGTGAATTCTGAGTCTGGTGATTTTTTTGTTCTTCAGAGTTCATTGAAATTCAAACATAGAAACCTTATGAATTATGTTTCCTTTTAACAGTTCCTTTTTAAATTTGTCAATCTAAAATGCATGTTTCATAGAATTGTAAAATAGTTTGGGTTGGAGAGGAACTTAAAGATTATATAGCTCCAATTTCCTGCCATAAGGCAGGACTTCCACCCAAAAGATCAGGCTGCCCAGGGTTCTGTTCAAACTTGCCTTCAAAGCCTCCAGAGATGGCGCATCCAAAGCTCCTCTGGGCAGCCTGTACCAGGGCCTCACCACCCTCTAAGTGAAAAATGTCCCCCTTATATCTAATCTAACTTCCCCGTATTTGAGTTTAAAGCCATTGCATCTTGTCCTATCACTATCACGCTGTGCAAAATGTTGGTCTCCCTCCTGTTTATAAGATCTCTTTGAGTACTGAAAGTTTGCAATGACATCTATCTAGTGCCTTCTCCTCCCCAGGCTGAACAAGCCCAGCTCAGCCTGTCTTCATATGAGAGATGCTCCAGCCCTCTGGTCGTTTTCTTGGCTCTCCTCTGGACCTGTTCCAGCAACTCTACATCTTTCTTGAAGCAGTACTACAAGTGGGGCCACAGGTGGGCAGAATAGAGGGAACAATCCCCTTCCTATCTCTACTGTTTACATCTCTTTGGATGTAGACCAGGATACTGCTGTCCTTCTGGACTGCAAGCGCACAGTATCTCTCCTAATAATGGAAGCGATACTTTCACTTTTTCAGTCATGGGAAATTTTGCCTGACTGTCATGACTTTTCAAATATGATGTAGAGTGGCTTGGAAGCCACGCTAACCTGGTCCTTCAGGACTCTGGGATGCATATCATCTTTTCCCATAGATTTGTACACATTCAGTCTCATAAGCTGGTCTTGACCTTGCTCTTTGCTTACAATGGAATGGATTTTGCTTCCTCAGCTCCTATCTAAGGGTTTCAGGTACATGAGAGATGTGGGAAGCCTGAATGCCAATGAAGACTGAACCAGAGAATTTGCTGAGTACCTCAGTCTTTTCCACAGCCACCACTGACTGCTTTTCCTTCTCAGTTATCTGTTATCAGGCTGTACTCTCCATTGCCTTTTTTTTTTTTTTTTTTTTTGACCAATGTAACTGTAGAACCTCTTCCTGTTATTTTTCACATCTATCACCAAGTACAGTTCCATTTGTACACTGGCTTTCTTTATCTAATCCTCACACATCTGGAGAGCATCCCTGTTGTCTTCCCAGGCCACACACCTCTGCTTCCACTGCCTCTACTTTTTTATCTCTCAGTTTGATCAGCAGGCCCCAGCTCTGCCATGCTGGTTTCCCGCTTCCTCTTTTTATTTCATTCATCGTGGTATGGAGAACTTTTGTGCTCCCTGTAAGGCATCCTTAAAGAACTGCCAACTCTACTCTGTTCCTTTGTTCCTATAGACAGCTCCAGTAGTCCCTTAAACAGCTTGTAGTTCACTCTCCCAACATTCAGAATTCTGACTTTGCTCTTAGTCAGACCCATATTCTTTGAGGTCACAATCTCAATCAGGGCGTGGTTGTTACAGTCCAGTCTGCCTCTAATCTTAACCTCTTTAATGAGTTCATCTGCACTGGTGATTACAACATCCCATAGCACTTTTCCTCTGGTTATTTATTTTAATACATGGACAAGAAAGCCACCCTCTATACACACCCAGGAGTCTCCTGGATTCCTTGCAGCTCACTGTGTTGCTATCCCAGCAGACAACTGAATGGTTGAAATCCTCCATCAGAATGGGAGTCTTCAAACACAATGCTTCCTATAGTTGAAGCAAGAAGGTCTTATCAGTGTGATCTCCTTGATCAGGCAGACTGTAGTAGACCTTGACCACAAATATCCTTTACTAGTCTGGTCCCTGATTTTACCCACCAGCTCTCAACCCGATTATGTCTGTTTCAGTGTATTGCTTCTTGGAAGTGCAATATACAGTCAATCCAATCTATTGATATCTAGACACATATTCAGTTTTAGACAGTGTCTAGTTGTGGATCCTGTACACTGGAGCTTACTATGTGGTTAAAAGGTACATACATTGCAAGTAGAACTTATTTGACCTCTAAATCTGAAGTATCTGTTGTAGATCCAATCTTGAGTTTGCACTTTTAGGCTCAGCAGGTATGGTCAGCATACAGAAGCACCTGACAGAGTGTTGCAATCCAATTTTGGAGGCAATAGTTTGACACATACATACCCAGAGGAAGATTAAGGAAACAAATGAGGCCAAATGCTGTCCAATGATTTGTTACAAATTCTAAGATACTAAGGAATGGGAAATCCTAGAGAACGATTTATAAGGAAGGATAGTCATCATCAGGGATCCAGCGACATCTCGTTGGTCCATAAGGAGGCAGCAAGTCATTCAGCGACATCTCGTTGACCTCCACAGCTGCAGTTTGGTGGAGAGGGTACCTGTTCTTCCTCAGAATTCTTTGGAATTTTATTATCTCCATCAGCAGCTAGTTGCCAGGGCACTCCTGTCTACCTCAGTTATCAGGGTCATCATGTCCTGTTTGTCATGGTGGCTGTCGCTATCAGGTTGCCCACATTTTGTTCATCAGAAGGAACAGCATGTCTGTCTTCTTACTGCTGTGTTCGTGGTAGTTAACCATTAACTTCAACAATCTTGTCGATCAGATTATATCTCAGATGGGTGTCACTGAACAAGCCAGAAGTTGTTCCAGCTTCTTATGCCACTCCATGGCTCAAAGCTTGTTAACACTGTCCCATTGAGGGGAATGAGGGGAATGAGGGGAAAAGGGAAAAGTATATGTACTTGGTTTCCAATGATCAAACATTCAAACAAATCACATAACATGAAGGATCAAACAAAGTCAAAATAAAGCATCACCAATGCTCATAACAGTACTCACCTTACCCATGGATCACCAGAAGCTAGGCTAGTACCTAGGCCAACTTTCAGATTCCTTGGGTAATTTGAGTTGGGTCAGTCACCTTAGCATGTGCCAGACATTCACATGTTATATGATTACAAGCAATAGACATATCGATGTTAGGATCAATAGGATCACAACTGGGTGAAGCACAGAACTAAAAACTTGTCTTGCTCTTGGTGATCATCCAAGAAGTGTTTCCCACTAGTGGTGTTCTCCATACTTCTTCATCCTCTACACTACATGGTGTATCTTTTTTTTATCATCGTGAACAGTAATTGGAGTTTTTGTGTCCATTGTCTTGGATGTGTTCTAGCAGTTGGTACAGATCATCATGTTCCAGTTATTTATTTACTAAAGCAAGATTAATTATAATCAGGGCAAGTATTAACTCTTGGATCAATGTACAATTGGATTGTAATAACTGATATGACATAACTGAAACTGAATAATTAAACTCACATCTCATAATGTTAGAAAAATTACACAAGCATTTGAATGATTGCTTGTATCTATCATAAAATTATCTAGAAGTATAAAATTACAAGACGTTCTCATACAGACACATCCTTTTTCCAATGCAGACAAGCACTGTTCCAGGGGGCTTATTGGGATACATCTCAAAAGGACGAATATTTTGCTTACTGCTGATACAAATGTTTTGAGCTTTGATGGTATTACTCTCACATATAAATTATTGTTGTTCTTATACAGCACATGAACTAGCATCAACAGTTTGTCGTTTGTTTCCATTTTGTTGGGCCCATACTCTGTGTTCTAATGGATAGAGTATAGCCCCATTGTGCTTCAGTCCCAGTGCAATGACTGGATATATAACATATACTGAAGTACTGTGTATTGTTAGGACAAAAGTTGTAGCATAGTTATTAACAGGATCATAAGTAAAATTAACTAAATGGAACTAAAATGGAAATTCTCTTTCAAATTTGTTTGCATTGTCCCAAATCACCTTTCAAATTTCCATGTATGAAGTGTTTTCTACATCTTCTCTAACTAAGAGCTAGTGAGACATTAATTAAGTTATGGCAAATGTGTCTACAACTAACTGGTGATCTTTTATATTAGTTCTTTCCCATTGAGATAATGCATATGATAAGAGTCACTGGTTGATATCCAGTGCTGATAGGAAAGGCTGCAGGGGTGTTGCAATGCATATTAATCAGTTCTCATTGCATCTGACACGCTATGTTTATTCCCTGCCCCGCATTTCCCAGGAGCTGGGTGAGTTGGCCAGTACTGTACTGGTCCCAGTCATTTTCTGACTATATTTCTTTACTATGCTTAACCGTGATTGAAAGGGTTAAGCCTCTGATAGAATTAGAATTCAGTCCCAGATGCCTAGTATGCCCAATATGGGCATGGGACCAATGGGACCTTGACCAGCCAGTGAGTGGGATAGGGTCAGCATAAATAATTACAATTATTAATTGGAAGAAGATGCCTGCCCAAAACAATGGCACTAATGATGCCGTAGGGATCTTATGAGGCACAGCAACAGGATCACTATTCATTAGCATGTGGAAAACGAAAGACAGAACTTTCTGGTTCCAGAGGAACCAAGGTTAGAGGAAAAAACCTCCTGGACTCAAATGAACCAAGATCAGAAGGAAGGTGAAATCCAGATGGCTAATTCTATACATTTCCCCCTGACTGTCTTGAGCCTTCCAGATGTTCAGAGGCCCTTTGAGGACTAAAAGGACAAGACCATTGTGGCACAAATCAGTCAACACTTGTTGTCCCAGAGGGTAATTGTCCCAGTAAGCAGCAATTTGAGTAGGTGACCACAGGGCTCATTGGTTGCCAGTGGTGAAAATTATTCCAGGTCCCCAATAACTCTCTGATTCCTTTTCAGTCAACAGGACCTTAGCTTCATTAATCAGTGGCACTTTCCATGCATACTTGTTTCTCTGATTTCCCAGGGGTATGACCAAAATCTTTTATTAATTTGGCGAGCTTGGAAGCAGAATAGAGACCTCCTTGATATTAACATCAGAGTATCTACCTTTGCCTTCTTCATATACATTCTCAGTTTCTATCAAAGGGCAGAGAAGAGTAACCAGATTTTCTAATTTAACTTTTACGGCTCCCATATCTTCCAGATTTTCTCCCAGATCCAAGTCACTACCTGGGGAACTACTATTAGTCTCTCTCTCATTTACCTGCTGTTCTATTAAGGGCCTGTTGAAGGAGGACTTTTGAATGTTTTTCTTTCTCTAACTATCCCCTAAGATATTCTGCTTGGTCCTGCAGGTATTTGACCAATTTCACCAAGTAGTGAATAATTTGGGTTTCTGCTATGTGCTGCTGATTGCATATCGCTATGAAAACAGTAAGAGCAGATCCTGGAACTGCACAAATAATTGATTTTCCCTTTCCCATACGAGTTTGCTTGTGGAATGAATTTATATGAGCGACAAGGCCCTCTAAGTTGGACTAATCATATGACGTGCCCACTCCAACCCCACAGGGGAGGGTTTGACGCTGTGTTTTTCCTTGAGGTTAAGGAGTAGATTCCTGCCCTCATTCTCTTTTTCTTTAGTGATCGTGCCTCAAAATGCAGAGCAACCTCTTTGAGGGGAAAACACACAATATCAACAAATCAACAATTTGCTCCTTACACCCTTACACGATTTACAAGCATCAGCTATGTCTTTGCTTTTGTCTGATCATTATGTGCCTTTATCCATTTTTCATTTTATGTACCCTGGATGTATCAGTGTTGTAGTCTTTTTTTTCCAAATTACTACAGGGATCATTATGCATTCAATGTGTGGAAATTGCTTTCAGCCTAGGTCTTAGCATGTGATAAGCCCATATTTTAATGCCTAAACTGTATTCTTGAGCCACTATATGCAAAATACATCATAATAGATTACACTACTCTGTCTTTCACAGAAGCTGTTTTCAACTGTTCCCAATGACTAGATAAAACGCTATCTGAATATAATGATAATATTAAATTCATCCTTTTGGTCTTTAATATTCATTGTCTTGGTCCTTATGGTTAGTAAAATATCAGTCACAGTAAAATATCAGTCACAGTAAAATATCTTGATGGGTAGTCATATAACTGAAAATTCATTGGGAGTCTTGAATACTAGGCAGCATCATCCATTTTCTGTTGAAATCATTATTTAACAGCTATGTAAAGGTAAAACTATAGAAGATAACCTGTTTGTATCAAAAAAGATTCCAAAATTTTGCTGGGGTCTTTAAGTACAACTGTGGTTAGTATAAGTTTTATTCATTGTTTCAGTGTATATATATGAAATATCTGTATTCTTGTTCTGTCCTTTGAAGGGATATTAATGAAACATCCTGGGCTGAAATACAAAGATATGGAAGAGATAGGCTGTAAGGCTGTCAGTCTGTAAGTCTGCTGTGCTAGTGTTCCAAATCCTCTGTCAATTTCATTCTGAAGTAAATTAATACCACAGGTAATCTATTCATTTGGCATAAAACGTCATATGACATGACTTTTTGGAAACTGCTTTTGTTTAGCATGGGATCATAATTTGCTTGATTTCACTCTATGTCCTGAAAAAACTTTCTAATAAAAAACTCACAAATTAGTAAGTTCTGGTTTTCTTTTTCTTTGACTGATTTAGTGATTAGTGGAATTTTATTGGGAGGGAGAAAGAATGAGAATTCTGTTATTTTGTCTTTTCTTCTCAAACTGTTCTGCTTCCTATGAAATTCTTACTAGTATTTAGGTGAGATGACCTTATGGTTTGTTATGAATTAGTTACTGTTTCTCCAAAGTTGTAATGTGATTAGATTATTCATAAATATTTTAAATGCTGCACATGATTAAGTAATGCATGAGATTAAAAAAAATATATGATCCGTTCTGATCACTTTGGTGATATATTTGACATGCTTCCTAACCCCAAGGCTTCACAGCTGGCTGACAACAATTTCCTTGAGACCAGTTATGAATTCTATTAATTTTCGGTGGTGAGATATATCCATAACTTCTTATGAAAATCAAGAATAATTATATACAACTGAACACATTGTCAGTAACAAAAAAAAAATTACATGATAGTACAAAAAACCCTATTTCATCCATCTCTGAAATGGTGTCTGAAAGGACATAAAACAATCTAGTATGAAACAAGATGAATTTTGGAATGTAGAGATAAGTAATAGTTCAGCTTGTTTACTCTTTATGGTAGCTGCCAACTTTTTTTAAAATCCATACCCTGGATTATTCAATTACAAGTTGGCAGCAGATGGTCATGATAGTTGTCCAGAACATGATAGAATTTTGTAGTGGGGTCAAAATTAGCTGCTTTGGCTGAAAGGGAGGGGAGGTAGGGGACGGACTAAAAGCAAGAATTATAAATCTTTTTCTGCCTATTCCTGCATTTTTTATGCTCTCATCTTGAAAGGAGTTATGGCAATATTTTATACAGGTTTTTTGTTTGTTTGTTTGTTTCAGAAATAAAATCAATGATGAATCTCAAATTGTACTGTTGTGCATAAGCAAACAGTACAGGCTGAAATGAGTAAGAAAACTTAAAAAATAATGATAAGCAAGCTTCAAACATTTGCAAACAAAGCAATTGATATACTGAATCTACCTAAGTACATAACCTCAGAATTGTCATAGTTATTGCAAACAAATCTGGGAATCTGACTTAATGAATCAAATAATTAAAGACAAAGAAGTGGTTGGTGCAGATCTGAGAATTGAGGAGGCTGAGCATGAGTGGTAAGAGGAACATCTGCAGACATAGAGTGTATCATTGCTTTGCCTTTGCAAAGCCTTTTATGTCAATTATCCCCAAGAAGGGAAATACTGGAAAAAATTTGATCTCTGTTGAGAAGGGCAAAACAGTAAATTCAGAGGGAAATATTAATAGGAAAAAATTTTAACTTCCTCTGATTTTTAAGAATGTGCTGCTTCTGTACAATAAACTTAAATTGCTTAATGTGACACAAATTTTATTATTTTGTAAGCTTAATATGACTCCTGAAAAAAAAGTTTTTTATACTCCATAAATCCTTTTTATTCCAACAAGCATAAATGGTTTTTACTTCATCAAACAAATTGTTAAGCACTGCTAAATTAATTCATTTTCAGAAATCAATTTTGTCTAGAGTCCCATAATGTAAAAGAATGTTTGAATCTTTAAGAGCAAAGGTGACAAATTGTTCGTACAGATATTAAACCCTAAAGGAGAAATCAGAGAACATATGGTTCCTTTCCAAAGATAGAATCTTATACAAATAATTATATTTTTTCCTTAAATGAACCTTACCAAAATTAAATCTGATTTCATCTAAATGTAGAGAAACAATTAAATGACTTTATATCCAAGTGTAATTGCTTTATAATTTAAATACTCTTTGTTTATTACTTGGTAGATTTCTTATATGAACAAGAACTCCGTAAGTATAATCTGATCTGCTTTGGGAAAAGAGGCAGGGGAGCAGACTGAGTTTCAAAACAATATGCCCAAAACTTTGGAAATGCCAATAACCTGGATGGTTTCAGTTCTTACCCTTTTTAAGTCTATCTTTTGATAAGGATCGTATAATCATAAATAGAGTTCATTTTCAGTTTTGAGAAATTTCTGTAACAGTTTAAGTTTTTAATGTGTAACATTTTCTAATACAAAAAGAATAGAAAAAAAAAAAAAAAAAACATGTAAAACCACTCATTGAGTACATTTTTGTAGGGAGCCACTTACTCCTTAATTTATGCTTTTCCTGGAATTAAACAGTCCTCTGACACTTTAGAGTTTTGCCAGATCTGTCTGTGTTTACTGGGGGCAGGAGAAATTTGCTCGCCTGAAAGGTGAAGCTGGCTATGAAGCAGCCCTATTCCTTGCAAAAGTAGGACTTTGTACCACAGATACTGCCTGGGAGACACAACGTCATTTTAGGGATGCTGTCACTGTAAACAAAGGATTTGTATATCCATCTTCACTGTTTTTTATTTCTCAGTTGTTAGACCAGTTTGCAAGTTGATATCAGATACCTACTGATGATAGAAAAATTCATCTAAAATAGAAACTTCTTGGGCAGCAGTATATAACAGTCAGCAATCTCATTCCTTATCCACAAGTAATTTTTGATATCATTTTACTTAATGAGGGGCATCTGGGTATTGTCTCATTATTGCACAACCTGAGTATGTTCTGTGAAGTCCTTGATGATAACATCTTAGAGTAGCTGCTGGTTTGTAATGATACAGTACTGTGAATCACAACTCACAATGACCAGCTCCTCAGTACTCAGGGAGTATGTAAACTGTGAAGCTAGTTTAGCTCTTACCCAAACTGTGCATCTGCTTTCTTTTGTTGCTTCTCAATCAACAACCACAACATAAAACACAGCTGTGTGCCACACTCAGTTAACACCAGTCTAGGAGGTAAATGTACATACTGAATTTCATGAATTCATTCTCTTTTTGAAGCTCCTTTAAAACTTCAGTCATAACAAAAATGTTCTTCCCCTTACTGTTCTCTTTGGAAAATAGTTATCCAGAGAGAAAGAAATTTGGTGAATGTCTGTAGGTGATCGTGCTTTGTGAAGCAGGTCATTTGTGAATGTTTTTTCTTTATGAGGATTATATCATCCTTATTTAGAGATGAACAGCTTCTATTCCTAGCCAGACTTTTTGTGGAGGAGTACAAAACCATCTGGTCTATACCGGAAGGATTTTAGTAAAATGTTAAATGTAAAATGTTATGCATCTTTTAAATATCTTTCAGAGATCTCTGATGGTGATAAAAGACAATACATGAGAAGATTCATATCTTGATAGTAGAAATATTTGAGCAAAGCCCTCAGAATATATATAAGTTTAAACTCAGAAATGTAAAATACGTTACTGTCTGACTTGCTGCTGGGTAAACTGTTGCATCTAATGGTAACTGAAAGAAGCAGGAATAAGTAAGCTTGACATGTACTGGGAAAATAAATAAATAAACAAATAAATAAATAAATAATAAAAAGAAAAGGAAGCCAGATTTTGCTGATGGATTTCATATTTCCTGTGACTCTTGGCACTTGTAATGAGGTCTGTGTATTTCTGAATGTAAATGCTTAGAAATTTGTTGTGTGAATACTAGTGTCACCAGCATATTTCTAGTACCTTTCACCAGAATAAAAATTTATAGAAACTTCCCAAGCAGAAAGAGAAGTAGAAATCTTCAATTTATAGATCATTTTGTAGTCAAAACATTCTCCATTTTACATTCACTCGCATTATCCAGTGTCAAATATCACAATCCAAAGTACAGTCTCCTTCCTTCTAACCACAGTCAATTTATCTAAGTTGTGAACTGTGCTGTAGGTACAGAGGAGGTTTATCATCTGAAAAGCAGCATATTGTAAGCAATTCTGTACTTCCAAGACACCAGAGTGCTTCAGCTTATACTTTCATTTTTATTTTTATTTTTATTTTTATTTTTATTTTTATTTTTATTTTTATTTTTATTTTTATTTTTATTTTTATTTTTATTTTTATTTATTTATTTTTATTTTTATTTTTTTACTGGGAGGCCCTGACACTAGCATATGCTGGTAAGTCTAACAGGCTTCAGATATAGCCAGCAGAGAGAGTCTGAAATGTGCTGCTGTATGGAAAAAAACAAAAACACTATCTGTATATTGATTGGGTTATATACACATGGTCTGGCTTTTTTTCTTCAGTTTATTGACAGTCAGGTATGCCCTGGATGAGCAACTTGTCCTTCACAAGAACTAGTTTTTGTGTGCTTGAACCATTACTTTTTGTTGCCTGTGGTTTCCTTTGTGCCTCCCAACTCATTCCACAGTATACGTTCACATATTGTTGTCATGGTTTTATGATTTTTCTTGTATTGTTGATATTCCACATCATAACATCATGTGGTGTATTGGGAGTTAGGGAGTTAATGCTACAGCTCTGTGGATCATCGATAGTTATGGATATGCCAGTCTCAGAAGAGAGGGAGAACTACATTCCCCAGAGGACTTTGTGATGTTTTGTATTTTTACGTGTTTTCCACTCAGAGGGAAAAGACAAAAACTGTCTGCAGTCACGGGACACTCTCTTTCCTTCGGGATCGACTCAGCAGTGGGTGCTCGCTGCCGTATCGCCTTCAGCATTAGCGTAAGGCTTTCGGTTTATCGGACACTCTCTCTTGCTCATTTTATTTGATTCATTAGGCTCAATTCCAATTATACTGTATTATATTGTGTTATTTTGCTTTCTGATATCTTATTTAGTAAATTAGCTTTCCTCCTCAGATCGTTGCCGCTGTTTTGTTTAAATGTCCATCTCCCTTTTCCCTTTTCCCTTTCCCCCCTCCCCTTGTCCGGTGTGTGCGCCCGTGGGTCTCCTTTCTCAGTTGTCAGGGAACCGGGCCAAACCAGACCACAGACTGCTGACAATTGTACACAAATGCTTACACCTGATGAACTACAGAAACTCATAGCAGCTGGCAGTCTATTTAAATTTAAAATAGGCGTGTCTTCCTTTGTGTCAACAAGGGGACATGACAACTGTTTATTGTATTCTGTATAATATATGGCACCCTAAAGTTTTAAGTCAAATGTGGACTTCAATGATACTTGGCAGCTGAAATTACATCTGTGTATTTCTCTACAAAACTGCTTAGAATATGGTTGCGTGAATACTCCTAACAGCAGTGTAAACTAATCTTTTTGCATCTCTGCTTCCAAGTTCAGCAATCAAATGATCAAATTTCAATATGTATTAAAATTTTCTAATTACATTTTTATTCTTAGGATATCTAAAATTAATAAGTACATTTAAATTGCATATCTTTCACCTGAAGTGTTCCTACACGATCAGTTAAAGCACTTGGCCTGTGCAGCACTGGATGACCTGGTTTCTCTATATTGCTTCCAGTGTTTTATTTTTGCAACTTGAATAATTTTAGCTGTGGTGCAGCAATTCCCATGTCTTTCCAGCTCTTATCTGCTGGAAACCAGGTATGTAAAAATAAATATTTTGAAAATGAAAATCCTTTAATATTAATGATAATCACTATTTCTTTTGTGTACAGGCAGCAGCAATCCTTAAAAAGGTTATCATTCCAATGCACGAGGTGAATACTACTTTGCTAGGGACCTCCATGTTGGCGCTCAGTTCAGTTTCTCTGTTCCATTTCATGTCCAGAATCTAAGAGGTGAGCTGAAGATATGTTACGCTGCGCAGCTATTGCAGCAAGACTGCTTCTGCTAAATGAGACATCATGCAGCAGTTCTGTGGGCCTCTTTTCTGGCAACTCACTCATCCAAGACTTGGATAAGGAAATATAAATGTTAAATAGAAATCTCACAGATATCTTTTTTGGAACACAAATGTTTTTGTAATGAAGAAATATATATATTCTTTAAAGTACTTATATGCTGCTTTGTTCCATACAGAACTTTTTAAAATATTTGCTTTTATTTATACACTTAAAATTGTTAAATTTGTGATGGAAATTATAACTTGTGATTGGCAAATGGTTGGCAGTGTTATTTATTTTCTGTTACCCTTTGAGTGTTGTTAAACATGAAATTAATTTTCTTTATTTTTAGTTTGCAATTAACTTATAGCATTGGGGTTGGAATTAGATGATATTGCAGGTCCCTTCCAATTGTCATGGTTTTATGATTTTTTGTTATCGGTATTCCACATCATAACATCATATGAGGCACTGAGAGTTAAAGAATTAATGCTCCAAGTCTTTGGACTTCTGTATTTCTGGGTATCTGGTTCTCAGAAGAGAGCTACATACCCCAGAGGACTTTGTGATCCCATTTTCCACCCAGAGTGAAATATAAAACTGTACACAAGTCCCGAGACTTCCTCTTTTGCTGTTCATCTCAGCAGCGGAGGTTCTCTAGCCATCAGCCTTCAGCTCTAGCATGAGGCCTTCAGCTTTTGGACACTCTCATGTTACTAGATTTATTAGCTTCAAATTTAATTATATTGTATTATATTGTGTTACTGTGCATTCCAATATCTTATCTAGTAAATTAATTTTCCTCCTCAGACCATTGTTGCCGTTTTGTTTTTGGGACAGTCTCTCTACCTTTCTCTTTTCTGAGGCATGGGTCTGTGGGTCTCCCCCTCCATTAGTCATGGAACCAGGCTGAACCTGCCCATAAACTGTTGACACCAATGCAAACCATTCTATGATTGTGTGATTGGTTCATCACTGTTGAACTAAATACCTGCATTTATAAATTTCAGTAGATACTTAAAATTATTACTTAATTGTTCTGAAATGCTTGGGTGCAGATAACATGGGAGACGTGGGTTGCATTTCTATTTGATAATATCACTTTACACAGTACATTAGATTTTTAAAACAGATTTTATCCAGCTGCAGTACTTAAAACTCATCCAAGACATGATATTTTTTTCTAGTCTTCTTATATTCATTATTCTTTTTCAAAGTAAGAAGGCAGAAATTTATGCTTTTTATGTGTTCCATGTAATTTTTGTTGTTTCTCATTACTACCCATAGTTTCCATCTCTAGAAGAATTATCTTCTATATTTCCATTTTCACACTTTCCTGAATAAGTGAGCCATAGACTTACTGTCTGAAAATCACCTTATATTGCAAAGGCTTTTTAAAATTAAAAAATAAAATACAATCCTTTTGTTAATCTTACTTCCTATCATAGAGAAGTAATTGAAAAGAAGAAATTACTAATAAGAAATTCCATGAATCATTGTAGTTCATCTAGTTTGCCACCCCACTGAGCTGTTTCTGAAAATTTATTTTGTGCCTCTGTATATTTTTCATATTTTTGTATGTATTTTTTCTTCCACAAGAAAACCTCCCTCACTTATTCTAAGTCCATATCCTGATATAAATTTCAGTAAGTTTCTTTAGTTTTACCTAGATAATAAAGAAGAAGCATAAGGGTAAATAATTGCTTCCAATATTGAATCCAATAAAATGAAATTTTCTTTAGGAACTTTTTTTCCCCCACATTTAATCTCTATTTAAATCCTATTCTGTGATATTGTCTTCTTCCATCAAAACTCTACAGGGAATACCAGATCCATGTTTGGTAATTCTGCATCTGTTACTCCTAACTGTTTAACAGGTTCAGATCATTCTGACATCTGTAATCTTTGACTGTTTCTTCAGAACTTGTTATGTCAAATGACAGAGATAAATCAAAGCAGAAAATTTAATAAGGAAGTTATATTTATTCTTTTCCTCCTGATGTACTGTGGAGCAAGGAGTAGTAACAGTCATCTAGACCACCATCCTACCTCAAATTAGCATCAATAATATTTATTCCAGCCTTGATGGAGGCTTATCCAGCCCATTCTGAGTTACTTAGTTGCTTTCCCTAGACATCTCATTCCACTGTCTATATGTATCAGTGGAAGGTTTTTCCTCAATACTGAAAGTAAATCCTGCTTACTGTAGCTGAAGACATTACATCTGAATCTATATCTGGATATGGAAAATGAGCTGCAGTTTTCCTTGCCACATCTACTTCATTATTTTAAGACTGCAGTTGTATTCTTCATGTTTTCACATTAAACAGCCTCCAGTTTTTCTCATGACATACTACTTAAACTCTCATTTACTCTCCCTGACCTTTTCTGAACCTTCTTCACTACTGTCCCCATTTTCTCGTGTTGTTACACTCAAAAATCAAAACAGTACTGCAAAACAGGCTACAGCATCACTACATGTATAGGAAGAACCACTTTACATTTTGATGTCAGTGTGCTTGATTGTATCTTAATCTCTGATTAGGAACATTTACAAGTTTGTCCCACTGCACATGAAGTCTATCTTTGCAGCAGCTGAGAAGTGATACACCTACTGTATGCACTCAGTCTCCACCTTTGAGAATTAGTTTGCTGACCACAGATTTAGCTCACTTTATATTTGTATTTTAAGGTTTCAGTATTCTTTATAATCCCAAGCTTTGCATATGGAGAGATTACATCTCTTTAAAATCAGTGAAACAAAATGTGAAGTTTTTCCTTCTTCCAGCGGGTAACGAATTCCACCATCAAGAGCTCCAAAGCATAATTATCTGCAACTTCTTGCTAATCCCACATTGATTTATTCATTGCATTTTTTTTTTTATTTAACTTTCAGCCTTTAAGGAGGATTATATTAAACAAGCAGTTGTATGCAAACACAAAAATATTCGTAGTATTTATTCATAAGCATTTGCATGAACAAATATTTATTTGCTAGACTAAGCATTGCAGTAGTCTTAAATATTCACAGGATAGAGCTTCTTAAAACTGTTTTATAAAACTTATATTTTTATTGAAATTAGATGAATAAAAAAATGAAAAATGAAAAAAAAAAAGAACTGCAAATAGCAGAAAAATCTATTCGTGTCATTGACCTAGGGAATAGTACTGTTACACCAGTTCTCATCTGAAGGTAAATAACCAGGTGATATGAATAACTGCATTCACCAGTTTCCTGTTATGTCTGCAACAAATGAAGTTTTAAAACTAAAATAATATCACAAAGCTTGTTAAATCACAAAAAGGCAAGGATTATAAAACGTTATCTTTTCTTAATCTTCTGTTTCTAGAGTCAATGAATATTTCTGGTTATTATTATTATTATTTCCTTTGCTTAATCCATATAATACTGAATATTACAATTTTTTTTTTCAATTATCAGTGTTGTTCTTCAGAGCATCATTTACACATCGCTCAGTCTCTGTGGAAAATAGCTAGCATACTCCTGTTCTGCATCTTTCTGTTAATGACTCACCACCGACTGAACAGAATTTCAGAAACATAACAGACTCGGTATGACTTCTTCAAATTGAAAACAAAAAAATTGTACACTTTGTAAGCTCAATTACTCACAGTGACCAGATCTTCAGCTCTTCTCTGGAATTATACCTCATTTACAAAATGCCACAGAAGACTCTCAGCAGTAGGTAGTATGTTTCACATTTTAGGTAGGTGATATAGGATCACGGAATCAGGATGATCAAATTTGGAAAAGACCTCCAAGATCATCCAGTCCAACAATTCAGCTACCTCCAATATAACCCCACTAAACCATGTCTCTTAGTACCACATCTAAATGTTTCTTCAACAAATCCAGGGATGATAACCCAGTCATAGAATCACAGGACTGTAGGGGTTGGAAGGGACCTCTAGTGATCATCAAGTCCAACCCCCTGCCCAAGCAGGCTCTGTAGACCAGGTTGCACAGGTGGGTCTTCAATGTCTCTAGAGAAGGAGACTCCACAACCCCTCTGGGCAGCCTGTGCCAGTGCTCTGTCATTCCTACTGTAAAGAAGTTCTTACATACATTTTTGCAGAATTTCCTATTCTTCAGTTTGTGGCTGTTTCCCCTTGTGGCTATCACATTCCTGGGCAAACCATTCCAATACATGACCACTCCTTTGGTAAAGAAATGCTTCCTAATATCCAACCTGAACCTGCCCTGGCATATCTTGAGGCCATTACCTATGTAACTATTGCTAATTACATGGAAGAAGAGTCTGACTTCCACCTCACCACAGCCACGTTTGAGCTAGGTGCAGAGTGATAAGGTCTCTCTTGAGCCTTCTTTTTTCCAGACTAAATAATCCCAGTTCTCCCAGTCACTCCTCTTTAGACTTATGCTTCAGATCCCTCATCAGCTTTGTTGCACTTCTCTAACCATGATGTAGGGCCTCAGTGTCTTTCTTGTAGTGAGGGCCCAAAACTGAACAGAGTGCTCAAGGTACAACCTCACCAGAGATGAGTACAGAGAGACAATCACATCCTGCTGGCTACATAATTTACAATTTAAGCCAGAACACTATCGGCCTTCTTGGACACCTGGGCGCACTGTTTGCTTATGTTCAGCCAAGTGCTGATCAAGACTCTCAGGTCCATTTCTCCCACACAAACTTCCAGCCATTTTGGCCCAAGCCTGTAGCATGGCCTGGGGTTGTTGTGGCCAAAGTACAGGATCCAGAACTTGGTCTTATTGAACCTCAGGCCTCAACCAGATCCTTCTAAAGGGCTTTCTTACACCCAGGCAGATTGACACCTCCTGTTAGTTTAGTGTCATCTTCAAGATTATTATAAAGATATTGAACAGGACATGCCCCAGTATGAATCCCTGGGGACCACCACCATCCGTGACTGGTCATCAGCTGGATTTAACTCCATTCACCATCTGTGGGCCCGGCCCTCCAGCCAGTTCTTTACTCAGCAAAGAGTGTATCTGTCCAAGCCACGGGCTGCCAACTTCTCTGGGAAAATACTGTGGGAAAGAGTGTCAAAGGCTTTGCAAAAGTCTAGGTAGATAATACCCACAGCATTTCCCTCATGCACCAGGTGAGTCAGTTTGCTATAGAAGGAGAACCTGCCTTTCACGAGTCCATGCTGTCTGGGTCTGATTCCGCAGCCAGATCACTCATATCCGTAGCCTTAAATATGTATATTAACATGGGTGTTTTGGTAAATTAATTAATAAATACTGTATTTTCTCTGTGATTATAAACCAGAATGGCGCATATGATTACAACACAAAACTAATGTGTAACAATGAACAAAAGTCTGCAGACTATACTTCAGTACTCTATATTCACATTTGAAAAGACTAAAGCATTGACGATCCCACCTGTATTAGCTTTTAAGCTGCTTACAAATTGATCAGGTTGTGCACTCATTTTCTACTCTGGGCCTCATTAGAAACAATAGAAATATACACCATCCTTTTTTTTTATCAGAACTATGCAAAAGTTGCATCTTGCTTTTGTTTTCTGACAACAGCTAATTGCATAGATGAGTAGACTCCCATTCTTAATATTAATGGTATGGCAAACACAAAATTCCAATATATTTCTCATTTTAAATCTGATTTCTGGATTTTTTTTAGCCTATTATTTGAAAAGAATGTTGTAAATATAAACAAAACCAAATCCAAAGTTTTTAGTTTCCTGAAGCCTGTATTTGTTGGCTTACATCTCCTCACTAGCAACGCATATAGGCATTAGATTTCTCACTTATGTCATCCTCTACTGAAAATAATAGTGGAAGTCCACTGCCTTTGATAGAATTCAGAATTTGTCTTTAATTGTGAGTATGGTGATGAAAGACTGCCATCAGAGTTGTTCACTGCAGACTGCACTGTCATCCAAACTGTTATTATCCTTCATTTAGAAATAAGTTCTGCTGAATTTATCCTAATGCTCTGGAGACGTTTCTTACTCTGACTGTGGTTCCATATGTATACATATTCGTGAACAGAGAAGCTGAAATAGCAGCATGAATGACATAAACTGTCCTTTTATTTCCTAGTAGTCTAAAATGCAGAAATTCTATTCTCATAATGTTCTGTTTGGGGCAGAGGTAACGTTTAGGCAAGTGGACTGTTTTTATTTTCATTTTTCTCTCTCAAATGACTTGAAGAATAAATGGCTAGCATAATAGGGGCTACAGTTCAGCTAAAGCAACAGAAAATCTTTTACACTTTTCCAAACAAAAATCTCAAAAGTTCTTTACAAATGTTAATAAAACGAGTCTATTAACTTTACAGTAATGTTAGCATTATTATCCCACTTGACAAACAGGGAATATGGAGATGACAAGGTCACATGCAGGGTTTTTTGGCA
The DNA here is from genome assembly GCA_036925125.1 of Oreortyx pictus. NCBI lineage: Eukaryota > Metazoa > Chordata > Aves > Galliformes > Odontophoridae > Oreortyx > Oreortyx pictus. The sequence continues at coordinate 8,938,545 of JAUPFR010000004.1, read as the reverse complement.
GGATCTTCAGCCCATATATCATACGCATAAACTGCAGAAGACCTAAATTTCAGCTTTCTTATCTGTGAATGGAAGCATATCATCAAACTGCCAATGGTGAACTGGCAGAAGACAGACTTCAGCATGTCTCCAGAAACGGCTTTACAGGAGACAGAATGAAAGTTTTATGCCCTCCTGCCAGAATTTGTGCAATATTTTGTTTAGAAAGAGATTTCTGAATGCAAGTAGCAGACTGAGCCGCAGAGATGCCAAAAATCACTGCACTGTGGACTCCATCTGACACAAGTGTCAAGCTGCCTGCATTCATTCAAATTCATACAGCAATACTATACGAGTATCTGAGAAATTTAATAATAGGAATAGGGGATCTCACTTGTTTACTTTCATTTAAGGTGGGAAAATAGCAGGGCTCTTTTGTGGGGAAAAGTAGAGAGTAATGTAGCTCAAAGGGGTGGTTACATCTTCCATTACAGAGACTTTATAAAATGAGGGCTCTTACAGAGGTTTATTGCATTCAGTTCTGCCTTCCTGAGCTGTCTAGTGGGTATTTGAGTTGAGTGAAAGTAAAACATGCTGCTTATGGGAAACTGCAAAATTCTGTTGAATGGTTACAGCACAATGACATCTCAAACGTAACATAAAGAACAGTTATGTGATTAGCAAATACTTTTTGTGTTGTTGCTTTGTTGTTGTTATTGTTGTTTTTCTTTTTTTTCCATTACGCACCCACTCAACTTTTTATTAAGTTTCTGCCCAATCTGAAGCTGAGTGCTAAACACTGCAAAGGAATAGGCTGGTTTAGAATGAATGCATTATAAAAAGTTTTCATTTCAAAACTGTGCATGCATTAGAAGGACTTACAGTTCTTTCAGAACACGTGAGGTACCATAAGTATCAGATACGTATTTCAGGCATGAATAACATTTCAGGTGTAGTTTTATCTGGCAAAAATCAAACACGTTAGCAATGGCTGAAGAAATTCTTGTCTTTTGACAAGGTCACATACAAAGGTCACTAGCATGTAAGCTATAATGTTATAGCGTTGTAGTAGATTTTCTAATGGATGATCTTTTTGCGTCAGAAGTTAAATTCTTAAAAAATGTGAAACTTGCATGAAGTAAAACTATTGGATGTACAATACTTCTCCTTAGTAGAATAGATTTCTGACATCCAAGAGTTATCATTTTTTGCCCTGAATCAAGAGAAGAAAAACCTCTGATAAATACGACTTTGATCAACTTGTCAGGTCTATATGAGTTCTCAGGTTTCTATTTTTTACAAAATGCTGACAGATATAACCTCTGTATACGTTGATATACTCTTTCTGTCTTCAGAATGCTTCAGAATGGACCCACAATGCTGGTCCATTCTAAATTGGTGTTTATGTTGCTGGCTACATTGAAATCCTATGCAGGAATACCTATTGTATTCTGACAGAAGCAGGAATATTGTTTCCAGTGTCGGCATATTCTTGATCTGCCTCTGTAAAAATATAATTTCTCATCAACAGGTGAAGTGGTATGGAATACAGAAGACGGATACCTTTCTTTAAATTTCAACATTAGTTTATCATGTTCTGGACTGGCAAGTCATTGCAATGGTGATGTCTGAACTGCCCAGTTTGGAGCTGTCAGTATCCTGTTCAGTATGATACAAAAATATCTGCACTAATCAAGCAGTTCTGTAATGTGAGTGTATATACCCTAAGCTTATTTAGTGCCTTATTCTCTACAACAGAAAATTTGCATATGATGTATCATACATTCACTGCAAAAAAATTAACCTTCAAAAAAATAACATTTATTTCCTTCTGACTGAGAAGACAATTATTCAAAATAAATACAGAATGGATGTTCTTGTACGTTATTTTGGAAACTGCATAAAGGTTTTGTATATAATCTCAAACAAACAAACAAAAAAATCACTTTGAGATGGACATCCAGCATATGTAAATGTACTCTTTCCATGTAACTGTACAGCAGAGATTTTTTGCCGACCTAAATATGCAAGGCTAGAGATATTGACTAGACAAGATCTGATTTGTACTTTTCTAAAATACTGCATACTTTGTAGCTCTCTTCTACCTCTATCAACTTCAGCAGGACTGATTTCATGCATGGAAAATCACTTTGGTGCTAGGAAGTGTATTACCTCAAGTGGATTTTGTTATGTTTTCATAATTCATTTTATTTCTGATGTTGAGAAGTGCAGAGAACATGAGTTTTATTCTGTGTGGCCTAACAGGTATTCTGAAGATTTTAACTTCTGAATGTTAAATAAAGTAAATATAGTCCATTAATCCTATATCTTTATTAATGTAGAATTTTTTGTTTTCCATCAGTAAAAATAAATAAATAAATAGAGGAAAAATATTTTCTTTTTAAATAAGCAGTAATTTTTAAAAACAGTTTTCTATGTGTCCTAGTTTAATTAGTATTCCATATCATAACAATATGTGCCAAGGTGTTTAGTGCTGGAGCACAGTACCAAGGAGCTGCACTTCCCGGGTCATGTTCTTCTAGAACTCTCAGCTATTCTCACATGAGTTCTGTCTCTCTGAGAGGAAGATACACTCAGCAAGAGACAGACTACAATCCCCAGAAGTCTATCGACAATCCATGGTACTGCAGGATTAACTCTTTAACTCCCAGTGCACCACATAATGTTATGATGTCGAATAACAATAACAACCACAACACAGTTGAAAACAAGCATGTTGTATATTTTTGGTAACTGTAGAGCATAAGTTACATCAGCATATTCATCTTAAGAAGTCATGACTTCTTTGCTTCAACCTTTCCTAGTAAGACCAGCCTTCAAGGATCCCAGGTTCTGAAGACCAAAGGATAAGACTCAAGAAAGGAAGATATAAAATCTGTGACATGAGGATGAGATCAATAAATACTATAGCAAACTGGTACACAGAGGGAAACACATCTTGATGGCATGCACATGCGAATGTTGAAGGAGCTGGCTGATATAATTGCAAGGCCACCTCAGTAATCCTTGTTTGACTGTTTCTCTGGGGACTAGGAGAAGTGCTTGAAGATTAGAGTAGAGCAAAAGCACTCCAAAAATCAAGGGAAGAAGGAAAACCCAGGGACCTACGGGCTAATCAGTTTTATCTCAGTCATTTGGAAGGTGACAGAGCAGATAACACTAGAAACCACCTGGAACATGAAAAGCAAGAAAATTACAAGAAGGAATCAGCATTGATTCACCCAAGGAAAGACCAATTTGATGAGCTTCTGCAATGAAGTGACCAACTTGACAGATGAGGAGTGAGCAGTGGATATCATCTGCCAGGACTTTAGTAAGACCATTGACACTCTTCCCCATAAAATCCTTACATTGGGAGATGTATGAACTGAATGGTCAGACAGTGATGTGAATTCAAAACTATCTGAACGGCAGGGCCCAGAGGGCTTTGTTCAGTGAGGTGACATGATGATTAGCTGGAGTCCAGTAACTAGTGTTGTATCTTGGGAGTCAGTACTGACTTCAGTCCTGTTTAATAGTTTCATTACTGATCTTGATGATGGTGCAGTGTACTCTCATCATGTTTGCAGATGATGCAAAACTGTGAGGAGTGGTTGATACAACAATGTGTCATGATGCCATCCAAAGGGATCTAGTCAGGTTGAAGAAATAGGCTGATGGAAACTCCACAGAGTTCAACAATGAAAATTGCAAGGCCCTGCACCTGGAGGAACAGTTTCAGGCACCAGAAAATGCTGAGAGCCACCCATCTGGAAAGGAGTTTGGCAGAAAAGGACCTGGGGGTTGTCCTGGTGAACACCAAGTTGAACATTAGCCAGCAGTGCATCTTTGCATCAGAGAAGACTAATGGTGCCTTGGACTGCATAGGTAAGGTCAGCCAACAGCAGATCAGGGGGTGTGATCATTCCCCCTTACTCAGCACTGGTGAGGCACTACGGGAGTACTGTATCCAGTTCTGGTCTCCTCAGTACAAGACAGATGTAGATATGCTGGAGAATCCAACAAAGGGCCACAGGGACGGTGAAAAGAGCAGAGCACTTCTATGAAGGAAAACAAAGAGAGTTGTGATTGATTAGCCCAGAAAGGTGGCAGTGCAGAGGTGAAAGAAGGATGTAGTCATTAAAGTAAATAAAAACACAAAAGGGCATAAGGACGGTGGATCCAGACTTTCTTAAGTAGTGTCTGGTGACAGTAAGAGACTACGAGCACACAGCAGATTCCCTCTGTGCATCAAGAAGATCTTTACAGTGTAGTTTACACAGTAATGGAATAAGTCATCCAGAGAGGTTGTGGAGTGTCTCTCCTTTGAAATATTGAGTCACTGAATCATAGAATCGTCAAAGTTGGAAAATCCAGTCCACCAATCACCAGTAGTTCTCTCTAAACCATGTCCCTCAAAGTCCATCTGAATGTGTCCTCAGGCAACTGGTTGAGCTGATCCTGCTTGAGAAGGGTGATTGGGTCAAATGATCTCCAGAGGTTCCTTACAAATGAAATCATTCTGTGGTTCTGAGTTTCTGGGTTTTATGAAGTCATCTTGATAGTGAAGCCGGATCATGGTGAAGTCATCCTTGGGTTGAATCCCATGGTTGAACAGTTTCCTGCTTGTCATGGTTCACTGAAACTAAGAAGTTCAGAGATCAGTCCTACTTTTTCAGTACTACTTTTTTAAGTAGTCAGCAGCTACAGTGAGGACCAAGTTTGGCTAAAGGTCTCAAGGTTCTTGCATAGTTGCACCTAGTTAAACTGAGAATATTTTTAGAAGCATTGTGGTGATTAACACTTGTTCTGTGCCGCATTTAAAGAACAACCTGTGCAAAGACAAAGTACTCTCATTGAATAGCTCTTCTTTTGTTATCAGAACCTGCATTTTTCAACGCTAAATAGCAATTAAAACCTTCTTACCCATGTAACTGTCTGATCATTGTATTTCCTAGATTATTATTATACACATTACATGCTGTGTCTCTCAATTAACCTTCTGATGAAAGGACAGTCCAACTCTAACCAGTAATGCAACAGGACAACTGAATTAGTATGTAGCAGATGGAGAACTAGATTCCCAGGACTGTGCTCATTATGGTAAATAATGAGAGCTGTCCCTACAATATTCTCAATTTCTTGATGCATTTTTATGAGATATTTGAATATTCAGCAAGGTGCCTTCCATCTCCTGTACACGATATTGATCCCATTTATTCAGACTTATCAGATCCAACTGGATATTCCAATATTAATTAATTACTGTTGGAGTTACTGCAGGAAAATATAGCTCCCAGTGTTGTAGTACACCTTACAAATTTAGCACTGCAGATGTAATGCTATAAGATTCCTGTTTCTCTGCAGTAAGTTCCTTCAAAGAACGAAGTGGCTTATTTGATTAGAAGGACTGTGGAAAATCTATCTTTGGTATAACTACAGACTTTCTTATATCATTACCAGTAGATTTATTTTCAGCATTTTATCACTAAGTTAAAGGTAAAATTTAAGAAATCACAGGCTGAGATAAAGACAGTTTACTAGGTAAAGACAAAGCTGTATGTGCAAGCAAAAGAAGTGAAGAACTCATTTACTGCTTCCCATCATCACCCAGGCGTTTAGCTATTCCAGCAAATCTCAGTTCACCACACATAAAGTATTTTGGGAAGGCAAACACCATCACTCTGAATGTCCCCCCATTTCTTTCTCCTTTATACCAGAATTGGTAAGAAACCAGTATTTTTTTTTATGCTTGCCAAGGCTCTCTTCTCTTCACTCTGCTCTCCTTCCCCCTCTAATCCCAGTCAGTAGGTCAAGAGAGGGCAAAAAGCTGGAACACATAAACAGCATTTATCAATGGAGTATCTGTGACATATTCCATAGAATCATAGAATCCTTAGAGTTGGAAGGGACTTCCGAGGGCCATCTAGTCCAACAACCCTGCAATGAGCAGGGACACCGCAGCTACATCAGGTTGCTCAGGGCCTGAACCAGCCTGCCCTTGAAAATCTCCGGGGACAAGGCATCTACCACAACACTGGGCAACCTGTTCCAGACCCTCACCACCCTCACTTTTTTCCTTATATCTAACCTAAGATTAAGGTTAGATTTCCCCTTGTTGTAACGCCACAGATCGTGCTGGACAGTCTGTCCCCTTCTTTCCTCTGGCTCCGCTTTAGATGCTGAAATGTTGCTGTCAGCTCTCCTCACAGACTTCTCCAGGCTGAAGAGCCCCAGCTCTCTCAGCCTGTTCTCATAGGATAAGTGTTCCATCTGTTGGAGCAATTTTGTGGCCCTGCTCTGGACATGCTCCAACAAGCTTATATCTCTCCAGTATTGAGGACTCCACATCTGGATGCAGTAGGAGAGTAGGAGAGGTCTCATCAGTGTAGAGCAGATGGGCAGGATCACCTCCCTTGACCTGCTGGTCATTCACCTTTTGATGCAGTGCAGGATAGTGTTGGCTTTCAGGGCTACGGGGGCATATTGCAGGCTCATGTTAATCTTGCTGTCCACCATGGCTCATAGCACCATGCTCACCATGAAAGCCTGTGTTAGAGGAAGAAAAAGGCAATTTGGGGAGCTTCCAGAATTGGACATTGCTGAGATACTGAGTGAGAATTTCTTGGCTTATGGGAGATGGGGAGTGATTTCATTTGTGTTAGTTTCTTTTTCTTTTGTCCTTCCCTTATTCAATTATCTCTTGACTCAAGAGTTGCCTTCTGCTGTTCCTGTTCTCCCTCTTTTCTTGCCGCATGGTGGAAGAGAAAGTCTAAATTGCAGTGTGGGTAAAAAAAGAACCAAAAAACAGTAATATACAAGCAGTCATTAATATGTGAATGCACATATGCTCATGTGAAGTCTGTAATAATCTTTAGATAGTTACTATTAGAAGCTCTTCAAAGGGAGAAATCACAGTTCATTTGTAACAGAGGGTCTGAATTAGAGTCCCTGGACATGTCAATGCATCTTTCCCTGCTTTTATAACACATTTGACAAAAATGGTGTTATTATTTCTATAATCTCTGACAGATCTCTTGCACGTAAACAATATTTAGCATCTCGAATTGATATATGCACTGCAATGGTTTGTTTGCTGGAAATAAGTACAAATTAAAGAGCTGAAGGAACCAGATATTCTTTCCAGATGTGTGTGGATTAATTACTGTAGGCAAATGATCTTTGACCTTTAGAAAATCTGATTAAATTAAATGAATTTTTTTCCTTTCATCTTCAGTGGAAAAATACAAAGAATACAAATTTTTGAATAAATTTTATTAATAAGTCAATTCTCACCTGTTCCACCATTATGCAGCTTTTAATTAAATTAATTATGTTTTATCTCTGAATTTAATAAAAGATTAAAATAGTAAATTAAATATATTGCATACTTCAAATAAAGCTCTTTCTATATATAAATGTAAGGACAAGCAAGGAGGTTCACAGAAATTTAACAGCTGTATCCTACTTAATAGATGTTGTCTACTGGTTTGGTTTTTCTTTTACATTTGGGAGACTTTCCTTTAAGTGCCTCAGCATCCACCGCTATAACGATGAGCAGATGGCAAGTCTGACACAACTGTACTTGACTGCAGTCCTTTAAAATGCAAACTTAAGAGATGCTCTTGGAGTACTGCTGTGTGTTGGATACCTAACAGTGTCACAATGACATTGAATACTTTGCCTAAAGTAAGAAGAGGGAGTGGAGGACATAATTTCTGTGGGAAAAGAGTGAAAGGATAAGAAAAAGTTACAGAAAATGACAGAGCTTGAAACCAAGGCGTATAACAAGAGACTGTCATTCTTACAGCCAAAGACATGGCAGTTATTATGAATTGAGGTTAATTAGACAGAATAAATGACTTCTGAGAAAAACAGCTTGAAAAATGAACTTTTACATGTTCTTGTCAACTCAAAGCTATATTTCATCAAAGATTCTGAAGACTTTTTAAAGTAAATCATACCACTTAGGATATGGTGAGCAAGAGCATTTCAGTTAACACTGTTGACCAGATTGTGCAGTGTTCAGAGACAGTTTATATCATTTAAATTTTCACTTGATATTGAACTTTCCAAGTGTTCTGTGGCTCACATTGTCCTGAGAGAATTTCAGGAAAGGTTGTCAGAAACAAGTATTTGTTTAGTAATGGACACAGTGGACGGGTATCAATCTCCATTTGAAAGTATCTGTTATACTAGAAACATATGAGCCAAGGCCTCCAGTCCTAATGCATTTACAGCAGAACAGATAAAGGCCAGACCTTTCATGTAGAGCTCTCCCATAATAATCACCTCTGCTTTCTTTGAGTTTCCAGAAGATACCAGATTCAGCTAATGAGAAGAGCAGAGAAGATTTAATTGAAATCTCTCTTCTAAGCATTATATTTTAGTAGGCTTTACCCTGAAACAAAAATGTGAAAGCTTGATTGTATTTTCAGCTTTACAATCTTCACCAATCCCTGTTTTTGTCTTTGTTTTGTTTTGTTTTTCTTATTCATTGACTATTTCTGTCAGGTAAACTTCTATATACACATATAAAGCATATCATAATATTTTTTTTCCAAAATTTTTTACCAGGTAAGCAATTCCTCATGATCATTAGTGGGAGGGGAGAAAGGAGATAAAAAGCAATTGGGAAACAGTTGTATTGTAAAGGTCTTGAGACTTTAAATCTGAAGAAAATTGCTTTTCCTATTCTGAATTCTCAACTTGTACTGTTTTCAAAAATCAGGCTGTCTTTGTTGTCAGAGTCATGAGATTCACATTTCAAGTAGGAGTCAAAATTGAGTACTAAGGATCTGCCTGGGTTCAGGTTGGCCTATTGTTGCCATTGTGGTTAAATACCCAAGTTACCCCAGCCCAGGGTGCACAACAGAGTCACTCAGCTAGACTTGGATCAGTGACATTGCTGACTCCTTTACTTCAGTAATGGTTATCTGTTCATAGATAATACAGATGAGGAGATTCTTTGGCTAATGCTGTCAATGTGGCCCAGGTTGGTAAGGCAGGAGCCACCTCCTGTATTTCGATTTCATCAGTAGCATAGTTTTCTACATTAGGAATTCCAGAACAATAAAATGATAAAGATCCTTCAGTAATTTCAATTTTCAGTGTACAGATCAGGCACTGAGAGCAAGTTCTAGTTCCATCTGTGTGTGTTGCACTCCATTTTGACCAGAAATAAAAACAGGTCAACAGAATCTTTCATGTTGCAAAAGGTACCTGATCTGTTCTGATGGTCTTTGAAGGCTCCTTTGTGAAGCAAAAAAAAAACAACCAAGGTCACAATTGCTGTATCAAGGAATAACAGGATAAATCAAGAGTTTGCACAAGTCTTTTCTCATTTGTCTCTACAGTGATTCTCTGAGATGCTTCTACCTTTCAGTTATGACTTCCATATGAAAAATATCTTTGTTTTTCACAGAAGAATTATTCAGTGATCTCTCCCAGAAGTGGCAATACTATACCTTAATGATAGAGGGAAGAGATTCAGACGAGTTTTTGTAGTAGAGACAATATTCATTAACAAGTCCACCAAAACAGTGGAAAAAGACCATACATTTGATGAAAATAAATAATCAATAGTAATTCAGTGGTTGCATAGCTGCATCAGTGCTGTTCTGCCAGCTTCTATGGTCTGGGGGAGCACAGGATTGAGTTGCTCCCCACTCTCAATCCTGGAGCTTTGGCTAGATCAGGACTTCAGCAGGGTGATTTCATTAGGCACTGCAGATGTGCTAGAAGTCTGCTGCAAGATTTTTCCATTAATATTCAGCCTTTCTGTTGAAAATTGTGAACATAGTTCTTATTATTCTATGAAAAACAGTAAAAGAAAGTTTTAGATAGATGTTAAAAACACAGAGGAGACAACTGAACTGAAAAGTAAGTGACCTGGGATCTAGATCTGTGTAGCTAGAAAGTGTGTGGAACACTATCTTATTCTTTTATTTGCAAATGTCAGTGCACCTTCTCTCTCTTTCTTCCTATCTTTTATAGGTAAATGGAAAGACGCATTTCACTACATGACTAATTTGTTGATATTTGGAGATGTTGACATTTATTCAGTACTTCTTATGAAAACAGAAAAACTTTCAGTTGAGGTCTCCCTGCAGGTGCGTTCATGACTCAAAAAAGAAAAAAAAAAGCAGATGAAATATAACGGAAATCTGATGAAGAGTTTTTGCTGTCATGGTAGGGATCATATATTAATCCTGTTATCCACATGAAGTTAAATTAGTGTGTCTTCATTGATGTGGATGAAGATACAGGATCTAACTTTTGTCTTTGCAGTGTGAGTAGGTTTACTTTTGATAATTTCATGTTAATATTTGCATGCCAAGTCTTACTTATATTTTAGACCTAGTTTGGATTCATTTTCCTGTTACTATTTACTATTACATTAATTATGTACAATTATGTACAATTATTTTATAAAGCATATTATCAGTGTTAACTCAGGTCAGAGGGCCAAGCAGAATTGCTAATAGATTCAGTATTAACACATTTCTCTTTGGATAGGGTTTTGTACAAGATTTATTATAAGGCTTATCAGTGAAGTTTGACATTGAGATGGTGCTCAGATAGTGCACCAAATAAAGCCGGTATTCAAAGCCAATCACAGTAAATGTCACCAACACAATTATAAAAGGCAAGTCTGATGGATAATTCTGTGATAGGAAAGTAAAAGTCATCCATGGGAACTTCCCACAAACTGAGACTGTAATTAAGATGAATAATTTGTTGTTTGCAAAACAACAAAGAGTTGTAGAAATCTTTCTCTTGGAGGCAGTGTCAGCTGCACACAGAGTATAAATATAAAACTAAAGCAACTTGACTGTTACCATAGGACCAAACAGTGGATATATAAGGAACGTTACAAGTTGTGATATTCATACAGGAAGAAAAATACCCTGATTCATACTTATGTATAGTCTGGCAGAGATTAAAATGATATTGCCATTATCCAGTGCTCCAAAAAAGCAGGCCACAGGTTCAGTTTTCCCTTTCAGCTTCTGGAAGCTCTGAAATGCACAGAAAAGAAAGACCTGAAGGATCAGAAAGAGGCAAAGCAGACACATGTTGAATTTGTCTTAGGAACACTGACAGCGATTTTTTTTCTGGTTTCTCAAGCTTTTTTTACTTTTAGTGAGGAAGCACTAGACATGTGTAGTATATGTGTTCTAGAGAAGCCCAGTTCTGCCTCCCTCTCAGATATCTGCTGTCAACACTGCGGCTAAGCAAGACCTTCTTCTGTCTCCATTTTCAAAATCCTAAAGCCTTGTGTTGTCAAATGTGTCAGCTGATAGCCTGAACTATCAGATTAGCTCTTAAGTGACAGAGCAGGGGAGTCCAGATGCACTTGTCCTCTCTCTCTTAAGTTGGTGCTGCCTCCAGCCTTGCTTCTGGGAGCATGTAGGTGTTCAGAGCCTGTACAGTTTACCCCCCACTCCTTTTCTGGTATGCCAGAGTTTGAACCAGAGAGGGCTGCATTTCTGAGCTCAGACTTTTTTCCCCAAATGCTCTCTTCTTGCCTTTGTTTGCTTTACGGCTTTGCTTCCACACATAGATAAAGATGAAGGGGTTGTGTTCAGGTAGAACTTCTCCAGCCAGGTGTGGGTAGGTATGAGCCCAGGCTCAGGCAACTCCCTATAGCGTGAGAGTCAATGATCTGTTCTCCTTGATCAGGGCTCAGCACTGAGATATTCAAAAGAAAGCATTCTGTATGTGACATGTTGTATTCCTCATAATATTGCTTGCATGTATTTATTTTGGCATGAAATAGTGTTAGCAGATTGATGTAGTTAAAACTGACAAGTCACTGATTCTCATTCAAGACATTTAATGATAGACTTTCTTCCCGTCTGCTGTGGTAATAAATTAATTAACATCTTCCATGTCACAGACCAGTAAAATTGTGTCTACAATGTATCTCGCATTTAAGGCAATTTTTCATCCAGATTACCCTAATTTTTATTTCTGCATTTCTAACATCATTTTAATAATATATAGGTACATCTTGTTAATGAATTTCTTTGTGCTGCAAGTATAAACATTCTTGATAATGAAAGCCAAATGGGAGAGAAAAGTAAACCTTGAAATATTAATTCGTATTATCTACTGCCACTTCCCTCAACTTTTTCTTTTGATTTTATTTCAAATTACCGTTCTGATAGACTCAATATTTCAAAGAGTATTTCTTCACAAATAAAACAGTGATCAATATTAAAATTATGGAAAAAAAAAAAAGAAAAAATCAAAGATTATAAATACTATTGGGCAAAATAAATACCATTCGATAAAAACAAACAAACAAACAAAACACTAAACTAAAAAAAAAACAACAGAAAAGGTCAATGTCCCCATGTCACTGTGGCTGGCAGGTATTACAAGCCTCGTGTTTAAAATATTCGTATCTTACATTCAGTAGACATTATGGTTCCACATAGATGTGATAGTTAAAATCCTGCAGCATAACATCAACCAGTTTCAGTATGGCAACAGACATATATCCTGCCATTCTGAAGAATGTGTTATTCAAGGCAGAGGAATTAATTTTTCCTTGGGTTTTCAGTCATACACCTTGAGAGTTCTCTGCTTTATATATAAATAAATAAATAAAATCAAAATAATAATAAAATAATAATAATAAGAAAAGTTTGGATATTTTCAGGGTATTTGAAATGAAAGCTCATTGAGAGTAGCTACTAGGGGAAAATGTCCCTAGCCCTCTTTCTTCTAAAGTCATGATCGTGTTTTTTAAAGCATGAGTGGAAAGAAAAGTTAGAAGTCCTTGAGCTGATGATATGATAACTGAGCATCATATATCCATTTGAATACCTTACAGGATGGAACAGTGACTAGAGTCATAGAATACCCTGAGTTGAAAGGGACCCACAAGGATCACTGAGTCCAACTCCTAGTTCCACACAGGATCATCTAAAAATCAGACTCTATGTCTGAGGGTACTGTCCAAATACTTTCTGAACTTCAGCAGGCTTGCTGATGTGACCACCTTCCTGAAGACTAGAAAGTTCTTTAGTGGTAGGAGATGAGACTGAGAAGAATAAATAAAGGAACTGGAAGTTCAGTAATCATTATTTCTGCTTTTTTTAACTCTCAATATATGCTTGCTACATGTGATTTGGTTAAAAGTTAAATAGCATTAACAACCAGAATGGATATTTACTATCCATGTTATATATACAGGTATCTATTATTTTGCTGTCATGTAGGTTTTCAAAGACTGTCTTTATGGTCATAGGTACTGTAAATACTCAGAGTGGCAGCAAACCATTCACACAGTTGATAGGGTGTGAGGAAATGGCCTCAAGGTGTCCTAGAGAGGTTTATTCTGGTTATCAGCAGGATTTTATTCATGGAAAGAGCACTTTGACACTGAAAGTTCTGCCAAGGGAACCACTGGACTTGCCATCTCTGGAGGTTTTTAAGAGATGTGTGAACACCGCGCTTAGAAACATGGTGGACTTGGCAGTGTTATGTTGATGGTTGAATTTGATGTTAAGACTTTTCCAACTTAAACAATTCTATTATTCTGAGACTCCCCATAGCACACTAATTTTGAAAAAGACTCAAGAACTACAAAACTTTTTCAATAGTCAACATATTTACCTTTGATTTTTATTCACTGTCTTGCAGTATACCTGCTATACTGAACAGAGTAACCACAGAGCTGAAAAAGCCAGGGAAATTAAGAACACCTACTAGCAAAAAGTACAGCTCTAAACAGTAATAAACATCCTGTGCTTCAAAAATCTAATTTCAACTACTGCAGTTGTTGAAATAGATATACATGACTTATTACCTTCCCAAGTTGTCTAACATAACACAGAGAGCCTCAGGACCAATTTACTTGGCATTTTGCTGACTGTAGATACTCTGACTTGCCATGTGACTCCGGCAAGTGAAAGCAGCTTTTATCCACCCCAAAACATATGGTCTTTTACTCAAGAAGATTCCTTGCCTTAAATCACGTTGCCCACCACCACACTATTTTAACTTCTGAGTAGGAAAGAAACAGATGTATAAAAACATTTATCAGATATTTTCTGACAGTTCAGAGACAGAAGACTATAAGCTAAATGTGCAAATGAAAAGAAAGGAATTTACTTAATATGTGAGTACCCACCCAAAAGGTGTTAATTACTAAAGTGATAACAACCACTACATAAAACTGCCACCAAAATTGTAATGGCTACAGAAAGTAATTTTCTTGCAACTTATCTGAAAAACTTTTGGGGTCAGTGACATTTTGTGTTGGAAATCTGCTTCTCTTAGGGGGCTTCTTTGGTAATATGGGATGGCTGTGTGTATTGTGTAAATGACTGTGTAAATGTCTGTGTAATCCTCTCAGAAATTTATACCATACGTGTGTGTGTGCATGTCCATTTATTATTTATATCTCATAAATATGGATCAATTCAGTTTGATTTCTACAAGTACATGAATGAGCAACATGGTCTAGGTGTAGATGTCCCTGGTCATTGCAGGGAAGTTGGACCAGATGTTTAAGGGTCTCTTCCAACTCAATTGCATCTATGATCCTGTGCATGGTAATCTGTTTCTTCACACTTCCTAGTTGTAGTCTACAATTAGATACATGCTTTAAAACGGCAGTAAGTCTTTATGTGTGCTCCAGTGAGAGCTATAGTCTAAGCTCAACAAATTCAGGTAGCAACCAGTTGCTGAAGGAAGGAATCTGCACCCATTTTGTGATGGGGAATTTTTTAGAGAGAAAAAGTATTCATTTCTCATGTAGGGTTTTAAGTTTCACAGTAGTTAACATTAGCAGACTAAAAATTTAAAACATTGACAGGTTCATCTTTTTTAAGTATTTAGAAACTCTTATTTCACATACCTGAGTGAATATGGTCAAGACTTTTCTTAAAATTCCTGCTTAAAAGAAGAGTTACATATTTCCTCTGCTGTGACTAACAGTATGTAGAATGCAAAAATATAAAGATTTACATTGTTGCCTATAATTCAGAGCTGCACCTTATAAAACTTATTTTTAATGAAATAATTCTTTATTATAAAAATTCGTAAGAAAATTACAATATAATGTATTTGTTGGTGATGATAGTGGAGCTCAGAATGGTGGTACCATGTACACCTTATGAATCAGAGTCATTGAATTGTCTGAGTTGGAAAGGCCATCTAAAAAACTCCTCTTCAAAGGATAAAGACATCTACAACTAGATTTGGTTGCTGAATCTGAGCCTGAAGCAAGTCTAAGCATGAAGTTCAACAAGGACAAGTGCAAACAAACAAACAAACAAACAAACAAAAAGGCTTATCAGAGAATGAGTTGAGCTCTGAGGAGAAGGACGTGACCGTGGTGACTAACAAGAAACTGAGCATGAGCTGTCAACATGCACTTGAAGCCCAGAAAGCCAACCACAGCCTGGGTTGAATCAAAAGCATGCGGGAAGTGATTTTCCTCACTACTCCAATCTTATGACACCACACCTGGAGTACTGCGTTCAGCACTGGGGTTCCCAGAATAAGAAGGACATGGATCCTCATGGACTAGAGCCATGAGTATGATCAGCACCTGTCTGCTGAGAGGGCAATACATGAAGGTGTGTACAAGAATGATGGAGAGTGACTCTGTCAGGGAGCTCGGTGACAGAACAAGTGTCAATGGTTTTAAACTACAGGAAGGTATATTGATAGTAGACAGTACGAATAAATTCTTCCTGTAGGAAAAGTGAGGACTGTTTGGCACTGGAACTGGCTGCACACTTCCTGGAAGAGTTCAAAGCCAGTTTGGATGGAGCTTTGAGTAACCTGGGCTAGTGGAAGTTATGCCAGCCCTCAGCAGGAGAGTGGAAATGAGATGGTTCTTAATGTTATTCCTAACCCAATCCAATATCCATCCTATGATTAACATCAGTTTGCTGTAAGAATGATAAGCACCTCTGGTAGATGCCTCTAAATAACTTCTGCATGGCGATACAACTGATCTTTTCCATAGCTCACATATAAGGACTTGCCAGTACTTTTGAGTGGAAGCCAAAATGAGTAAAATGTGATTTATTTTTTCTTAAACAAATTCTTTTTTTACACAGGAAATGAATTCAAAATTAACAGAAGGGATTTCTTATTCCAATAATTGATTGGGAATGTAGACTGTTAGAACCATAATTTTAAATTTTAAATACTTAGCTATGTTTCTAATTAATTATTTTAATGTCCAGACAGCACAATCTGTGAATAATAAAATAATGAAGATAATTCTTCTATTAATTATTAACAAAAATTGCTTGTAGATTATTTATCTAATAATATTCATTTTTGTAGGATGCTTGTGAAATGTAATAAATGAAAAGGGTGGGATTAAATCAGATCTAATTCTAAGCAATCAGTTTGATTCATTAGAAGGAAAAACTCTTAATTGCACTTACTCATTGGATTGCTCAACTCTGTTCATAAGTGCCAGTCTCTTACATAGTAAGAAATGGTGTGGTAAACAGGAAGGCTGCATGGGAAATAATCTGAAAATTTTACTTTTTCATGTTATAGGAACACAAATACCATTAAAAACTGTAATACTGAGGTGATTTCTAGGAATATATACTGCATTATTTTCTGAGGCCTCATGCACATATTATTCCTAATTCCACCTGGAAACCGTGCCATCATATTCAAGGGTTAGAAATCTGTTTTCACTTCTATAGATGTCATATATCCTACATCAACAGGTTATGGAAGAAATTGATACTGTGACAAAATTCCTCTGATAGATTATCTTGCCACCTAGCAAGCAAAATGCACTGACATCTGTAAAATCATCCTGCTAGTTTACTGCTCTTTTCATAGGAGTAAAAAATAAATTAAAAAAGCCACCATGAGATTAGTCCCACAGCCTCCTTTGGAAGATTACCCTTATGTTTACCTAATTCCTCTGCAACACAACATCTGAATGTTCAGATGCTGATGGTGGCATGTTGCAATCTAACAAACCAATGAAAGAAAAAAAATAAATATCATGCTTTGTCCTGATTTTATGTAAGTAGTACTGCTTTCTAGTCTATTCAAGGACAGAGGAGAGGCTTTGCTGACTAGCAATGATGCTTCTTCAGTTTAAATTCATCTACACATCAGTAATGAAGACTACTAGGCTGTCCTGGAAGGAAGTACGTAAGGATCCCAGCTAGGAACTAGGAAAGAGCACTGCAGTTTTATCATCTTCTGTGTACAGTATATTCTAGAGTTCTTGACAATAGACTTTACCATTAGATCTCATACTTTCATCACAGAACTATCTCTAGATCTATCTGTGCCCATGACAGGGGAACAGCAGGCCAACAAGTCCACTGGCCTGAAAAAGGGTGGTGAAGGGGGAGAATCAACAGCTTATGGGATGGTTTGACCCAGTTCTGTGACTAACGGGGCAGGGGGACCCACAGACCCACACCCTGGAAAAAGGGTGAAAAGGGAGAAGGGTAGGAACAATGGGAGATGGGCCTAAAAACAAAACTGCAGTAACAATCTGAGAAAGTTAATTTACTAAAAAAGATATCAGAATGCAAGATAACACAATATAATACAAAATACTTGGAAAAGAGGTTAACAAATCAAAGAAAACAAGAGAAGGAGTGTTCAAAACCGAAGGCCTTACTCTAATGCTCAAAGTGAGATGGCTACGGAGTACACACTGTTAAGGCAAGCAGCAGAGAAAATAGGCAGTCTCAGGACTTGCGAGCAGTTTTATCTTTCCCTCTGAACGGAAAATGGGAACACAAAGTCCTCATCATTGTTTGATATTTTTTTCAGCAATATCAGTATACACTGCCCAGTTCTTGCTAGTCAGTGAGGCAAAACAGTAGCCTATTCTCACTGACATATGCTGCATTTCTCAAAGAAAGCAGATCTCTGGAGACCAGTCATATTTCATGCTAAAATTTGTTCTCTTTTCAGCATTTGTTCTTAAGGAAGATAATTTCTGAAGAGCTTCCACTGATTCCTGTTCTGAGTGCAGCAAGTAATGAAGAGATCTGTTCATAGGTCACTGAAAGCATGATTTTTCCTCCAAGCAGAGGGTTTCTTTTTCTTTCACACGTACAGTTTCTGAACCCTTTGGAATACTTCATTCCTTATGTTGTCATACATGGCACTGGGAAAAGTAGCCTACAAAACTTCTACAAACTGCGGATTCCAAATAATTGTGCAAAAGAAATGATTGTAGTAGACCTCCTGCCTTGTTCTATCCCAAAGGAAGTAGGATATCCTAGACATGTAGATTCATCTTTCAAATATTAACATAAGAATTTTTTCACCAAATTTGTAGAAGAAAAGGTCTGAATATGTATTTCAGAGAGTCAAGTAGTCACTAAAATCAGCAGAGAATACAGTGGTTCACTCAGTACGCATATGGGTACCAGTTCTACAAAATAGACTATATGGATACACTGTACACTACATCTATCTCCCTTGTATTTATTTTGTATGTATTACTTTGTATCACTGAAGAGATACACCAATTTTAATTATTTTTCTGTATTCTGAAATCAGTGCATGACACAGGCTGATACATACTAAAATTGAAAACAAAAGGTTAGTCGCCCAGGTCATATCTTTTAAGTAGAAAATAGATCTCGGAAATTTTGCATTGTCAATTGAAGCACCTAATGGTAACTGACACGGGGCCAGGACAATATTATCTGAAGCTTAATCTGCCTTGTTCAGCCTGTAGAAGGACAAAGGCCAAATGCCACAGGATAATTACTCTGTTTAGTAACTTCTGTTGAGACTACATTTTCTCTCAATGGAAAACAGATAGCACTGGAAAAGTACGCTGGCCTTGTGAAAGTTTCTTGAAACCTTCTCATTGTATGATCCTCAAAGCAACCAATGTCCTGAAGGCTTCTAATACAACTAGTGTTCCCAACAGAATTTGGGTTCAGAAGCTCTGATATAAGTTAATATTTCATACTTAGTGTTCTAACATGCACTTTATTCCAGTAATGGTTGAGAGTAGCACCATATACCACCCATTAATTCGAAGTAAGTTATTCCAAGAGAAGGCATGTGAATGGTGAGATAGTTTCTGAATTGTACTAGGACTTGCAAAACAATGTGAGATGTCATTCTTTGCTATTTGTATCCATACTCACAGATTCATATGTATAAACCCACTAATAAACATACATTCTAGACTTTTTTTTTTTTACATGAAACATTACATAATGATAAATCAATGGGAAATTTAATAGTGGATTTCCTTTCATCCATTTTTAGAAGTGCATAATTCTCTTCTTATGCTGACATCTCGCATGTAAATATAATTAGGATTCTCAGTTATTTTTCTGGTGAAGGCCAGGTGTGAGCTGTTATTAGAATCAGTGAGGCCTCCAGATTCCTCACTCCTGGTCTGTCTGGAAATACTGAAAAACCATAACAAAACTTATTTGTAGAGTTGTCAGTAGTATACTCTTTTCCCTCTGTAGAGTTCATCAGGAGCATCTTTAACATGGCTTTATCATTTTCCTAAAATGTTGCGCAGACTTTGTCTTTCCCTGTTAGAGACAATGTTTTCATACTGTTTATCATAAGCTGTCATGGAAAGCTATGCACATAAGTGGGTAATAGTAAATGTTGACTATAAAATTTACTCTTTTTCCTGCTCATGCTTTTAGTAAGATAAAAGTTTTTGCTTTGGAAACCTTGACTTTTGGCAATGCCTAGCTAATTGTTTGTTTTGCAGCAGATAAGACTCAGGGAAATTTAGCTATTTTGAGTAAACCTGAAGAATTCTTAGGATGCTGCATGAAGGATCAGAAAAATCTCTGTAAGACTATGAGGATTTCTATTGTTGGATCTCTGGAATAGGAGTCTGCAACTGATTTTAAGTGCTTGTCACAAACAAATAGCTTTTTCTGTACTCCATTTTCTTCAAATCTGAATCAGGAATAAAGACATTCATTTTCCTTTATAAACGCAATGATAATTTTGGTTTATTATTAGAAGTTTCATGTATTCAGACCTTTATCCCAAGTGAGCTACACTATACTTCATGAAGTTAAAACCACTTCCAGTCACAAGTATGGAATTTATAGTTTGTTCTGACTTCTCTGAATTCCTTTCTTAGTTCAAAGGAACCACCACCCACATTTCATGTGTATTTATGGCTACTTTGCATAACCAGATGTCATAGTTTTAAGATTTTTGTTCCTGGTTTTCCAGATCATAACATCATGCAAAGCACAGGGAGTCAAAGAGTTAATGGTCCAGTTCCGTGGACTGCTGAATTTCTGGGCACCTGAAGAGAAGAAGATCTACATTGCCCAGATGACACTGCATTCCTGTTTTCTACTCACAGAGAAAGTTAAAACTGCTCGCAAGTCCTGAGACTTCTCTCTTTTGCTGTTCACCTCAGCTGTGGAGGTTCCCTGGCCATCTCACCTTTAGCTTTAGAGTAAGGCCTTCATGTTCATACACTTTCACATTATTTGATTTATCAGCTTCAATTCCAAACATGTTGTATTTTACTGCATTACTGTGCATTCTGGTATCTTATTTAGTTAGTTAGTTTTCCTCCTCAGATCGTTGCTGCTGTTTTATTTTTGGGCCCATCTCCTGACCCTTTTCCATTTTCTCCCTTTCCCTTTCCTGCGGTGTGGTCTGTAAGTCCCCCAGCCTGACACGGAAACAGGCCAAACTGACTCATAAATTGTTGACACCAGAGCCAGCACCAGACACCAGTAAAATTTCATCTGTGAGCCTTCTCCAGACTATATTCATTTCTCTTTCCTAAATTGGAATTACAGGATTTTTCTGTGATGGTCCTTTAAGTGAACTTTGAATTGAAGAGCCCTGGGATATCTTTATACCGTATCCATCATCATATACTTGTTTTTCTAAGTCTGGTTTATGCTATGTAGCAATTTCAAACAAAAGGTTTGAAAATGTGCCCAGTGGGAAATGTCTCAACATTATGTTGCTTTGTTCATTGTTTAAAGATATCATTGTGATTTTTCAATGGACTAATGAACTAGTTTCACAGACTTTTTGCATAAAGCATCTGAGAAAGCAGTAATGATAACAGCTTATGTTAGTTACTTGTGCCTCAGACAGTTCTCATGGCATACCTATCATGAATTCTTATATTTTATGCATGTCCTCAGAGCATGGATTTATGATTTCTGTGAATAAATAATAACAACAAATCTTTTTCAGATTGAATTTAACTTGTCATGTTGCCTGTCTGTACAGAAAAAGACATCATACAATTACTATTCATTGCAAAAAATTTTAGGGCGTAATGGCAGGATTTTGATAATGGATGACAATAACTCCTATGTTAACATGAAAAAGAATAATATACAAATAATTTGGCAGAGAACACTCCTGTACTATGTTTTTGGAGAGTCTTTTTTGTTTGATTTTTGACCAAAAAAAAGCATGAATTTGCTTTTTTTGTCAATTCGAGATTTTGAATCTCATGGAAGTAGAGAAAGACAATTGTGAATTTTAAGCTGATGTGCAGATGCTGTTGAAGAGTTAATTGTCTGCTTGTTCTCCTGGTCAATATGTCAAATCTCTGGATGCCATGATACAGAAAAGGGCACATTCTTTTCATTTTCTCCCAATACAACAGCTCCTACTATAATAAGGAACCTTGGTGCTGTTGGATGGTTGCCTCTGCTTTGCAGTATACATCTAGCAGTACAAAATCACAGAATCGCAGAATGAGAGAATCACCAAGGTTGGAAAAGACCTGTAGGATCATCCATTCCAACCATTCACCCATCACCAAGAGCTCTCACTAAACCATGTCCCTCAACTCAGTGTCCAAACTTACCTTGAACACCTCCAGGGTAAGCAGTTGCAGTTATATTAGTATTTACACAGACATATCCTTAAGGCTAGAAATGGTCAGTAGCTTGGCATAAAGACACTCCTCTCCCCAAACACCAACAGCTTTTCTCTGCAGTAACCAAGGAAAACCAAAGAGAGGTACTAGTACTACATGACAAGGAAAATATATCATCAGTTATTCAGCGTACTGTATTATACCAACAATGCTTAACTTGTCTGATTTTTAATTTTCTCTTTTCAAGGGCAGCGAGTTTGCTGAGGCTTGGATATCTTTTGCATAACTATAGACAATCTGTGTTTCTTACTGAGGATGCATAACATAATATCAGAATGATTGTTTGTTTGTTTTGAGATCTGCACAACACTTCAATGGATCTGAAGGCAGAAAACTCTCACTGAGCTTAGAGCAATGTCATCTGGACTAGTGCCACTGGCACTTCCCTGTGTGAATTACAAATATAGCTCGGTGGTGTGTTAGCTTTTTGCAGTAGATGTTGCTATGCAGATTAGAAAACATCCAAATAAAACCCCAAACAAAAAGACAAAACAAAACAAAACAAAACAAGAAAAACACATAGAAGACATTGCTTGTCTTTGATAAAGGACTGGATTACTCTATAGAAAAGCACGTAACGATATGCAAAAATTGAGAAATCTACAACCCCAATCCTATACCATGGAAATAACTGATTTATTCTCTGAACTATCTCAAAAAGATACCCCGCTTCTATTATTTGATAATGACAGATATATTCTGATCTTTGAACTTTATCATCAGAAGGAGATATACTTAACTAATTCTCAGTTCTAACATTTACCTACTTTTATAGGTTCCTTTGATTGACCTGCAATGAAAAGGTCAGCTGAATGTTGAATATTTTAATGCTTAATAGTATGCTAAATGCCAGACATTTTATCACTGAAATAAATGTTTTTCTTCTAACCAGATGAATATCTGAATAAACATCCCCTACCTTGATGGAAAGAAAAGCTAAACAGTTGGACAAAATTCTTTAAGATAACTGCTTGCTATAAAGCCAGCATTCAGAGCATCCTGGGTACTCTAAGTAATTGTAGTTACTGATAACAGAGCCACCTCACTGCCTGAAGATAAAAACTAACTTTTCTTTATCAGAATAAATCGTAAGTTTTAGCAGACTCATGAAATAGATTTTGAGAGGATATAAATCAAAGGGATCTTCTTTATGATGCTAAGCTTCTTTACAATGCTAAACTAGTATATCATAGCAGTATGCTATACAAAATGAATTTTGGAGTCCAACTTTTTCTTCTCCTGCCTAGGTTTCTATCTTGCAGTGGTAAGAGCCATATCATTCAAGCTGAGTTTTGCATCATGACTTACTCTGGAACTTTTTGTACTGACAAAGGGTGAAGGATTGGGTAAGTCACTTAAGCATTACAGGGCTTCTTGCTGCATGCTTGCCTTGAGAGCTATTGTTTGTGGTGGTGCTAAAGCTATATTTCTCTCTCCCCTTTTATTCAGCCCTCAGAGCATTACAGTAACAACTGATTCTAATGAATATCCGTTATTTGATCAAGTCAAACCACAGATGGTATAATTTGACTGTTTTGTAGTAGCAGTGTCAAGAGATTTACTACACATTTTTTTTCAATTTCATGAAACATGAAAGATTATGATAATACTATTAGAAGATGAAATTTAGAATAGAAGAAAGCTGGACTTTAGAAACACAAATTGGACAAAGCATGCTGACAGAAGCTGGAAGATTAATCTTGAGATTGTGCCATATCCTGTAATATGTAATATGTAACTGTTCAGATTACTTTGAGTTAGTTATTTTTTATTGATAAGTTGCAGAAGTACTCATTTTCTTTTATCATTTACACCACAATCTAGATGGTCATAAAAATTTATTGTACTGTACCCAGACTTGGAAATCTATAGTTGCCTATTTGTCAGATGACGATGTCTCCTCCCTTTCAAAGAAATCTGGCTCTGATTATACCAAAATACTTAAAAAACCTAAAACTGCAGGTGCTACAGGGAGAAGGAGCTTTGACAATGCACAATATGCTTTTTTTAGTCTTCATATTTTGGTAATGAAATCTTTTTGAGGGGCATTTATTTGTGGAGTATATCTTATAAAAAGAGTGGTAGGTATGCATGTTAATGCATGCAAGAATGACTTGGACAGTTAAATGTCAATAACAAATAGTAATTTTTCTAATGCAAAACACAGTGTACACATTTGGTACAAAGAAAGGCTGAAGTGAATTAAATACAGGAGAATATAGGGCCATGAATCCCATAGGCAAGCTATTTCCCTCATATTTACTGCTGCTCCCTTTTTATCATTATTTTTTTTTCCTGGCTTGGTTTGGAAGGGACTTCAAGGATCACCAGGTTACCCTTGCCACAGGGAGGGTTGTCAGCCCCTAGATCAAGTACCAGATCAGATCACTTACAGCCTTCTGGTTGTGACCATCCAACCAATTCCTTATCCACTGAATAGTTCACCCTTCAAATCCATATCTTTCCAATGTATAGATATGGATGTGGTGTAGGACCATTTTAAAGACCTTGCAGAATTCCATGTGGGTGATATCAGCTGCCTTCCCTTTGTCCACTGATGTCATTACTCCATAATAGATAGGCCTTCTTCACTGATGACATGCCCTTACTTCCACTGTCTGTACTTGCCCTTCTTTTCTGCCAGGTTGACCAGCAGGTCCTTGCCAAGCTATGCCATTTTTCTGCCTCCCCTTCCTTCTTTCTTATTCTGAGGTCTGGAAAGCTCCTGTGCTCTCAGAAAGGCATTTTTAAAGAGCTGACAGCTTTGTTACATTCGTCTCTGAGGACTTCTTCCCAAGAGATCTTATTCAATTTCCTAATCAACCTGAAGTTAGATCTCTTGAATTTCAGCATCCTGACTCTACACTTTGCTAGGCTCACATCCCTTGAGATCACAAACTAAATTAGAATATGGTCTCTGCAGCCTAGGCTGCCTCTGATCTTAATATCTCTAATGCTCTCTTCCACAGTAGTGGGAATCAGGTCCAAGAAGGCTTCATCTCTGTTCAGTCCAGTACTTGAACCAGGAAGTTATCATTAATATACTTCAGGAATCTTCTTGATAGTTTACAGCTCATTGCGTTGTCTTGCCAGCAGCTAACCAGGTGGCTGAAACTCCCCATCAGGCTGCGAGTTTGTGAGGGTACAAATTCCTGTAGCTGACATAAGAAGGACTTGAACACAGGCTACTCTTCAACAGTTGTCTGGCAGTATGCCCTGACCACCAACTGACCTTAATCAGTTCCATCCCTAATTTTAACCCACAGGCTCTCCAATTGTTCCTTTTTTTCAGTGGGATCTCCTTGCAGTCAGACCATTCCTTAACACAGAGTGCAACTTTCCCACCCCTCATACCTTGCCTACCCTTCTAAAAAGATTATAGCTTTCAGCGGTGGTGTTCCAGTTATGTGAATCATCCCACCATGTTTTCTTGATGGCAATAAGACCAAAACTTTCCAAGTTGTGTGCGTCGGTATAGAGGCACTTCATCTAGACTACCACAAGGAACCTTCTCTGGGACAAGTCTGGAGTTTTACCTCACTTATTCCTAGAGTGACAGCACTCCCTGGTTCTTCTCTGTCATTCAGCAGTACATCAGCTGCTCTAGTTAACTAGTTAAAATCCCTTTTATGTTTCTTCTCTTTTTTTTTTTCCTTCTTTTTTTTTTTCCTTTTTTTTTTTTTCTTATTTTCTTTAGAATAATTTTTAAAAGATAACTCTTCGGTCTTCAGAAGTAGAATACGGTATCAGGTAACCTAATTGTTGGAAGATGAGATAGAGACTTCTTTAAATCAATGAGCCTTTTTTTCTTTTCTCCTAGCACATCTAATGATGATCTTTTAGGTAAGCACAAGGAAGCCTCACATAGCATTGAATGGCAAACTAGGGAGTACTTGATGCTTTCAACTCATGTTTTACCAAAACAATGTTAAAAATTCAAACAAGATTTTGTGCTCATACTAGGGGATTCACCATGGATTCTTACATTTCTGTAAACAAGAGTAACTATTTTTAATGTTGATATAGGGGGCAAAAAAAGTATCATTTAACTAAAGCTTTCTTTACAGAAAAAGTCTTAGAAGCTGTCTGAGTTGTTGCCAGTAGCACCAGAAAGCCTCTCAGTATTATGTCATTTCAGACCTTCCCTTTGCATTTCTACTGCCTAATAGAATTAAGTGAGCATACTGGGTGTAAGTAACAAGGCTTTTGTAATGGGATGCTGAAGGGGTAAACTCTGCTGGTGACAAGAGGCCTTCAAAGAGGCCAAAGGTTGCCACTAGGTACTACATACAGAAAGAAAGCTGAACTCACGTGCAAAGCTGGTGGCTTCTCTGGGTAATCAAATTTAGTAAGGGACAAAACACAACACAGAGAAACGAGGAAAAACAGTGTGAGAAACAGCCACACCTGCAGACACCAAGCTCTGTGAGGAGCAAAGGGGAAGAAGTTCTTCAGAAGCTGAAGCACAAATTCTCATATAGTCTCTGGAGAGGACTGTGGTGGAGCACGATGTCCCACTGCAGCCTTTAAGGAAAGGCAATGGCAGATAACAAGTTCTAAATTATCCTAAAAAGGATAATAGTACAATTCATTTAAAGAAATAAAGATTTATTTACCCATCCCATGGATCAGAGCTTGGTAGACACTTTAAAAGGAGCAATCTCCAGGTAGAGACCCACCCCTTGTGGCAGCCAGCCCATAAATGAAGCATAGGGAGGGGTAGAACCAAATAACACAGGGTAATTCCTTCAGCTGTGTTCCCAGGCCTGGCTGTGTCCCTTTACCAGTTTCTTAATCTTTGGTTCAGTTGACTTAGCAATTCCCAAATAGTAGACTGTGGGGAAAACCAGACTGGAACAGACATTTGCATTGCAGCAAGTGAATAGCTCTTGAAGGAAGCTGCATTTCCCAGAGGTGACCTCCTCTGTCAGAGAGGAAAAGCGTGAGGATGAATGAGTGATAGACAAGAGTGGAAGCGTGACAACAATGCCTCCTGGTTTCTCCTCTTCCTTGAGCCACTTTGATGGAGAGGAAAAGGAGCTGGCCAAGAAGGGAAGAGGTTGAGCTTGGAAAAGACTGGGAGGGAGGCTGTAATATTTTTTCAGGTATTTCCTTTGTTTAATAAAGTTCATGTTCTCTACCTTTGTTTTGTTTGTGATGTCCCATCCTGCTGAGAAGGGAAAGTGAGAGGCTGACTGAGCAGACCATGGCAGCTAGCCACTATCTACCTACCGTGTCTGATAATATCAAGTTTGATTTGGTTTATTTCTCGATTTTTAAATGGTTTCCCAGCCTGAGGAATAATATTGAATACCTGAGCAATAAAGATAGGTTTTCAAATAAATATGTGCCAAACACCATACATTTAAAGATGCACAATATTGTGCAATATTTATACAATATTTATCTGTGTGTACATATCAAGATTAGGAGGGACTGAAGGCATGGATGGGGACAGAATATGACAAGAACTACAACACGGTTACTGACCTGCAAAATGTTCAAATGAGGATTTGTTTATATTGATAGAACAGAAGAGATTTATTCCTCATTTCATAAAAGTATTTTCAAAAAGTAAATTTCAATGCTTAATGCTATGCAGTTACATGTCATGTAAAGAAACCTATGTTTTCTTCTGGACCAGAGTTACCAAAAATAAAGGGTTTTGAATCACACTTTGTCTTGCACTAGTAGAAGTGAATGGCTTAAATGAGACTGCAGAAATGTCATTGGTTAACACTTTGTTGTGCAAATAATGTTGTTAAACAGGAAATTTGGCATGCTTTTTCTAAGCGTCTTACACTGATTGTGACAGTTCCCAAGTGTAAAAGCAAGCAAAAAGTAAACTAATTCTAAAGAATTTAAATCACTTCATAGAGAAGTAAGCAAACTACACAAATAATGTGTTGTTGTTTTTTTTTTTAATGTGGTTATTCTCAGCATTGTGTTGGAATTCCCATGTTAGCAGAAACAATATCTACAACTAGTTGATCCTCATGGAAAGTTTATCCCACCAGTGTCTGTTCCACAGTAATTATTTTATAATCAGTTCTAATAACTTTCCACCGTGGCAGACCATCCCCTTCTTCTTAGTTCACATACTGCACTAGAGAGTGAGTGGGAGGAGAACAGGGCACTGTTCAGAGAAGGGGAAGTGGGTTCTGCTTGTTGGTGGACATCTATTCTAATTTTAATCTCTTCAGCCTTGTATCCATGTGAGCAAATCAGTAGGCACAAAAACAAGTAGGGTAAGCAGATGACAAACCTGAGAAATACATCTACTAACATTTGAATTGAGAGGACAGGAGGTGGATATAATTGCAACTTTAAATATGATACAGGCATATTCCCTGCTAAGAAAAAGCAGTAAGTTATTTGAACTTGAACTCAGGAGTCCATTTTTTTCCAGAGCAAATGATATGATTCATTTTGAGGAGTTATTCACTCCCCACGCTCCCAACTCCCCTTTTGTGATCTGCTTAGTTTTAAAATACCACGGTGAAAAATACTGCCAAACTTTCAGACATTCTTCTTTATTTCCCCCTCTATATATTATGTCAGTCTTTATGCCATGTTTCGTTGCATGCCCAAGGAACTTATATTCCAAAATAGCTGTCAGTTTTCAAAATAGTGTTGAGTCTTTGAAGCCTCTACAGAGAGTCTTCAAATGTCTTTAGACACTTGAGAGTGTTAACTACATGATTAGTCGTTGTGATTTAATTGGGGTGGGAACTAGAGAATATCTGCACCTCCAGGTACAAACGATGACATTGTGGTGTATGGGAAGCAGCTTGTCACTTGGGGGCAGCAGTGGTAGCCCACACCGCTCTCTCTGCCACTGTAAAGGACTGTAAAGAGATCTAAAATAACATATCATGCTACAGATTATTTTGCAAAAAAAAAAAAAAAACTGTTGAAATAAATTCCAGCATCTCATGGACTTGAAGTCCACTAAAAATTTTTTAGTGGTCTATTTACATGGTGATTTTTACCTTTGAAAAAAAAAAAAAAGAATTCTACAATTTTCAATTTATTTCAAAATTTATTTCTAGGATGTGATGGTAGTACTTAAGTATGACAGCAATAAAAGTGCATGCAGTACTAGAAAAATATAACGGGAATGCAGATGAGTTATGAAACTATGGACTTTCTTTCCTCATCCATAACTGCCTGATTATGTGGCCTTACTCTAGAATACTCATGAGCTGACATACCCCATTTTTATTCAGCCCCATTATTATTGTCAGTTTCAGTAAGATAAATATATGTATGTGGGTATTGACTTTGATGTATACATGAATCTGAAATAAAATGTATAAATGAAAAAATCTAGAACAACGGGAAGTAAAAAATATTCAGCATTTTCCACTTTCCGTGAAATGCAAGCATAAGAACATCTAATAAAACACAAAGGAGAAGCTTAAGAATTATGTAAATAGATGGTTCTTTTTCTAACGTATAAGATCAATTTATTTATTCATTTTCCATAAAGTAGTTAGAATCAAAGAGGAGATAAATATTTATAAGGTAATTAGGATATCAAAAATTTGATTGGGTAAGGAAGATAACAGAGATTCTGATAGAGAAGGTAAAGAAAGCATCAGGTGACTGGAGAACACTGTCATAAAAATGCATATGATGCTGTAATTTCAAAGGTTGCTCCACAAGAACCTTGTAGTTTGCTCTGCAAAGCTGACAGCAGCAGAAACAGATCTAAACAGATCCCACACTGAGACTCCTATGGTGTTTTTTCTGTTTGTTTTGCAGATTCATCGTTGTAATTAAACTGCTGAATTTTAAAATGATTGGATTTGTTACAGCTGCCTACACTGCCTGCTCACAGTATTGGGGTTATACTAGCAAGATGCATTCTCTCTCTACTAAAGTGCTGTCTATTAGTTGGATCCCCATATTGTTATATCCCATTCTTGTGAGGAAGCAGAATTACTTCTGAGTCTGACTGACATCTTTGCCAGGTATTTAATTTATTTTTCTCTTGATGAAATATAACATTTCCATTTTGTTCATACCCAGGAGAGATAGCATATAAAGAAAGCAAACCATGGAGCTTGAGTATTTAGTAATTCACTGAATGATCCACTGAATACTCCCTTTTTTAAAAAAGAAGCCTGGCAGAGCTATACGGATCCCAGCATTTCAGGACTATATAACTGAATGTAAAGTTTGTAACTATGTAAGAACTAACTGCCTTACCTTCCCTTATCTAACATAGGTTTTCAACAGAATTTTCTTCTCTTATTCTTACACTACCTGCTCCAAAAATGCACAAAACAGTGTAAAACTGTCACGCTATAATGGGATGGAAAGTACTGTGGTAACAGCAGCGTGGCAAAGTCTTTGAGTAGAGCAAACGAGAACAAGCCCAAATGCAGCAGACATAGGCACAGAAACAAAGGAAAAATGCTTGCATTTAGAAGGCTGGGATCTCTAGCCCCTAACCTCCCCTCCCAACCGTTAAATGAGATCTGGGAAAGGGTAAATCCCGGCTGCATGCCTTCCAGACATGCAGGTGTACTACACGCACCTGAGCTCCCTTGGGTCAGCCCTGCCTTCCCACCATCACTGCCCTAAGCCATGACTTAGCATTTCCACTACAAAAACCAACACAAACCTCCTGCGTTTTCAAGATGCCTGGAGTGGCAAATGAATAAATGAATTGTTATATAGTGATGCTGTAACACTTATGCGTTCATTTTTACCTGGTATAGGGAACCTGCTTTGGCAGGGGGGTTGGACTCGATGATCTCTTGAGGTCCCTTCTAACTCTTATGATTCTATGATTTAGCTGCACATGTATAAACATTCTGAGTCAAAATGCTGAAGATTTAAACTAATGTTTTTTGTTTTGTTTTATTTTATTTTTTTCCAGTGAGATGATGGAAAGCCCTGGTCTTGGTGAGCACTCCAGATAGTCGTTGCAGTGCAACCTGAATTACCAACGTCAGAATAGATTTCAAGCAGCAACTTTTGCTTTTTTTTTTTTTTTTTTTTGGTCTATGTTATTCTGTAATCCTATACACACATAGATTGCCAACCAAAGCAAGGCCTGTTAGTGTAACTGACTTTTGGCTGCAAAGCTATGGAGGACATGCATCAAACTGCAGCCCAACATGTCTGTGGTGATTAAAATTCTACACAGCACAGCTAATGAACTGAGTACCCTTGTCTCAGAAACAGACCAGCTCTCTATATGCAGTTCACAGCTCTTAAAATCAAAGAGAATTCAGAATATATTCTTCTACTAATATAAAGCAGAAAGAAAATAAAGCTTTTTAGTTGTTGATTTATATTATGACACGTAACATTATTTTTCTATCAAAATGAATATCAAAACTAAGTTTCAACATTTCATACTGTGATTTTGCTGAGCTCTTCTGCCCTCTGCTGATTAAATAGTCATACCTGATTAAAGACAGCTATTTAGCCAAGGGAAAATGATCCAGCACAGCACACAGTACCACACAGTCATGCTACCTGGACTGGAACATGTGTTCACCAGAGGACTGCATGCATGGAGGTGGTTAGAAAATGCTCAGTTCTGTTGGTTGGCTAATTTTGGCAGTTTAAATGGAGCAGCTCCTGTAGAATTCTGAAGTGAGGGATGAAATGAGAATTACTACAGAAACCCCAGAGGGCTGGCGACAAGGTGATCTTTATCCTGCATGGCTGCACTACTGTCCCTCTCGATGGCATGTCAGGAGAGGGCAAAGCTTGTATGAGGCAATATCAGTACACTCCTCAAAAATACCTATGTACCTTTGTGCTTTATCTCTTAAGTATAATTGATTTAGAAATATTTTTGTTAAGATTCTGTTTTTATTTGTTTGTTTGTTTTGTTTGCTTTGCTTGTTTTCATTGTTTTACCTCCTTTACTTGTAAATTAGGTTCCTAGTAATTTGCAAATGCTGGTAATTGAGGATGAAATAATATGATGGCTTTTTCTATTGTCACGAGGGCCAGAGATTCCATCTGAAGTCCCAATGAAGTAATTAAGTTCAAGCAAACTTTGGTCATGTGAAATTCAGCATTTAGTAACTGCATAGTGATAGTGGAATCCAGGAAGTGGAGTTTGACTAGGTTCACAGTATAACTAAAGCCAAACTATAGCAGACTGAAGCTGAGTTTGCAGTGCCTAAATTTCTCATCAAATGACAGAAGTCCAAGAAAGATTTTACGTCAGAGCACTGTTCAAGAAAAAAGCAAAACTTATTCTGTGAACTTGAGCAATGAGACTAGAGAGGAAAAATTGTGTGTGTGTGTGTATAAATACATCTACAATACATCTATAAATGTATTTTCAATTTTCATTTTCTAACGGGAAAGGAAAGGCGTATTGTGAGAAATTTGGGCATTTAGGGAACATTTTCCTGCATAGCTCCATTCCTAAAGTCTAGGGAATGTACACAGGAGTTTTGTGTACCCGATATAAGCCTAAATCAGATACAAAACATCCATTGCCTGATATTTGCTCTAAAATGTATGGGGATGTGCAGATGATTCATTTTACTGTTTTTATTAACTGAAAACAGAAACATCAAGCAGCTGTTCTGCTCAGGTTTAGTGTTATAGGTTAGTTGCACAAATTCATCCCACAGTATAGCGCAGATTTTGTAGCCTGCTTTCTCCCCTGTTTCCCCTCTTTATCTTTACACAGTTTTTAGATATCACGTAATACCTGGTATATACTGAAGTTCTTATTGACATTGTAATTCTCTCATCTTGCAGTGATACCTGTATCAATCTGTATCTTAACATGGATGGATTGATTTGTGTTCAGTGACAGGATATGGTTACCTTTATGTTACATCTCTCTTATTTGACAGGCATTGAAAATCAGTTATTGTGATCTTTGGATGGTGTTGGCCTGCTCTGTACTGCATTTGTGAAAAATGGTGGTTACTGCTGTTGAATAAGAGTCCAGCATAACATGTAGTTTTTTTTCTTTCAGTAGGACTATTAGAACTATTTATGGCTGGTGTTTAGAGACCTGTTTTTGAATGAAGGCGAGAAATGGGATAGTGAACCAAAACCAAGATTTTTCCTGCCATTCTAGTTCAGTAATTACTGGCTGTCTTTCCAAAGGGTTATTGGTGTTTCTCTTGGATAGATGACGGTGTAATAACTCACAGAATCTAATGAACAAGGTTTTAGAACTAATTGTCTTCCCTTCTGGTTGTTTAAAGATCTTCACTTTCGGCTACAAACACTGTCCTATTAAAACAACGGTTAGGGTTACATGTTTTCATTTTCAGGACTTGCTTCCTTTTTTCTTCCATTATCCAATTGTTTTACTTGACATAAACCCTGATACAGCCCACAGACTACTAGATCTGTTCCCACAGATTGATCTGTATCTCTTCTGCGACTCAAATGAAGATTTTTCATAGGTCAGAGCTTCTAAAGGGAATCTTAACATGTTTTGCTTTGCTGTTTTTTCTTTCTATTTTTTGAACATTATATAAAATATCCAGAATATTTTACAGTAATGTGATTGTGTAAAACTAGGGAAAAAAAAAGGTTTCCTTCCAACTCCTTTTCCACTATTGCATGGTTGTAGTTAAAACTGATTGTAGTTAACACTATTCTACAGAGGTGATCTGTACAGTATATCTACAATATGTTCACTTTAACTTGCCATTGCAACAGAGATCAGTATTTTCACCCATTTCTTTTCTGCTCTCTATTATTTCCCAAGAAGTACTGACACAATTGCAGTCTACAGGAGCCATAAAGCACTCCTGGACAGCAGTGTCTTTCAAATCACAGGTGGATCAAGGTCACATTAGTGCGCTAGCTCTCAAGGTAGAGATGGGCTTCTGGGTGATGTAAAATAGCTGCTAAAACTGAAGAAAACATTTGTCTTGGTATAAGCAGGTAATTAGTTGAGATAAAATCCTGAATGCCACATGCTTGCAGTGCACACAGACTCAGTCTTGGCTTAGTTTAGCATAGAGATGCCCAAAGTAGATCAAACAGATTAGCATATTTTCCAGCAGCCTTCCAGCTGCTCAGTGTTATCCTATCTCTAGCTTATCCCCATCTTAAATATACTTTGCTTCTGGTACCTACGGAGTGCTTTTGAAGTCAGTTCAGATGTCCCTCGCAATTAGACAACATGCAGTGTAGGCATACTCACTGAAACTATATTAAAGCGCTGCTTTTGCTCTCAAGGCAAACAGAAGCGGTATTAAATTCTCTTCCTCTTTTTCCCTTTTTACCACCTTTTTGCAGCCTTTGGAGACTCTTCTCACTGGTATTTCTACAAAACTTTTAAAGGATCAGTGGTCTTTGGGTAGCTTTTTTCCACTACCAGTAGTGCTATATCTCCAGCTACTTCGAGTCCCATCTCCAGAGAGTGAGCAGTTCTGGAGGACAAAAATGACCTCTATTTCATAATTTGTTTAAGAAACAGATTTTGAACTGCTTACTGAGACAAAAAACGTTAGTGACAGCTACCCTTCTTTATCCTAGAAGACTGCTGCAGAAGCATTTCTTAGAGGTTTTGTAATCTCCTTTGCCTCTGCAAAGCATAAAAGAATTAATCAGTCTTTCAGACCTTAAAGGATAGCATAAAGGAATTTAAGGTATTACTTCTGGTCCAGGAATAAATCTGGCTTTGATGCTGCCAGGTGGGCATTTAAGGGTCTGACTGATATGAAAAAATGGTGATGTGTTACAATTTTTACAGTATAGAATTTGTCACTGTGTCCTGACCAAGACAGGCAGACCTGCTTGGGGAGATGGAACAGAGATGAAAGCGTTCAAGAAAATAAGGCTATGTTTATATACTTTAAATACTGAAATTCCATTTACAGGCAGTGGAATTGAAACCTGTCTGCTTTTAAACTGCTATAAAAATTCTTGTATTTTTTATTCTTCTATTTCTCCTGAGCCTGTGTCAGCTATGGCTTTGTCTTAATCTTCCTGTGAGTGCCTTGGATGTTAGTGTGGGATAGGAGGTCATTTATAGTGGGCAGCTGTGAAACACACCCTTTTAAAGAGGGTTTTGTGATGTGGACACAGGTTGATCAGGGCTAGTTGGCATCAGTGTTAAGAAATGGTCTTGTGTCCAGTTTGCTAATAAAACTATTATTTAGCATGTTCTCAAATATCTAACATCAGAGCTAAGAAATGATCTTGTGGCCAGTTTGCTAATAAAACTGTTATTTAGCATGTTCTCAAATATCTAACATCAGAGCACAGATGGGACTCTCACTGTAATTTTTCATATACTCTTGAGATTACGACAATGCAAAATATTTTCCCTCATGGAGAACTGTCTCTGGAAGTACAGAAATGAAATTGCACTCTTTCTGTTAATGACTTGGACTAAACATTCAGTTATGGGAAATTGGTCTGGTGGTATAGCATGAAAGGATGCAAAACCTTGGCACAACCACAAGGAAATGTTCACAGTAGAATTAGACTCAACTGTTCATATTGACAACAGGGCTGTAGAAAGGGCAAAGAATGAGGCATGTTTGATTTGAGTGAGCTTGAATGTTCAAATATGTCTAAGACCCTTGAGAGGGACAAGCTCAGGCATGGAAGCTGGAAGATCCCTATTCCTCTTAAGGAACAGAACTAGCTCACTGGCAATTGCCAGGTGGAAATTTAAGCTCAAAATTTAAATGTTATAGAAGGAAACGAGCATATCTAGATTTGACAAAGATTATCTTAGTTTGATAGTAAGAGGAAGCTACACCTGGACCATTTTAGGGATGTTGCTGTTGCTGATGGAATACCTGTAAGGAGGCAGCTGCAAGTGCATCCTAGGAAAAAAAAAACAAATTTATTGTAATTAGAAATTTTGTAATTTGATAAATGAGTTAGTCACCAGAAGGAAAGCTTATTCTCATCTGTTTATTGGAAAGTCATGCTCCTTGTACCATTTTGGTTTTAGAACCTGGCAATCTTTATAGAGGGTTGATGTTATCATGTGAGGAAACAGGATGGGTGGATCATCACAGTTCCCAGGAGCACTGCAATAGCTACAGTGAGTCCTTCAAACTGCCATTGGGTTTTGTTACTACTCTGTTACTTCAGCATCAATATCCAGTGCTCTATTTAATATTCTTGTCAGTGTACCTAAAAATATATGCTAAATTTTGTGCACTTTTTTTTTTTTTTAGATTTTTTAGAATTTAAGTTTTATTTAGATGATTGAAGTTTGTTCAGAGGAATTGAAGATGCATTTTTGCATATGTATTTCTCAGTATGTTTTCCAATAATGGAATGGCATTCCCTGCTGTACTGTGGAATGCAATTATTTTCTCTTGTTTTCTGATCTTAAAATTGAGTTCAGCAATGTAGAGCTATATTACTCTTTATGTGCACTAGTTAAACTGTGGTATTAAAAAAGAACGAAAAGAAAGAAATCTCTAGCTCATTTGTACGAGCTTAAGAAATACCGTATTGGCCTCCAGTTATGCACCTTCTGTTTTGCAGTGTAAATTACTGGTGAAAATGCAGAGGTAATAGTGCTGTCTGTATTGAAAACCAGTGTTTTGTAGCTGAGCTCTATCAAATAGCGTTCTTGCTCTCTGTAACTGCTGTAGGAATTAATTTCAGAGAGACTTCTGTATTTACTGATTGATTAATGTTCTCAAATAGAGGAGAAAAAATGAAGAACCTTTAAGTGTCTAAACACACTTTACTGGGCTAAAACAGGATACATGTATATGTATTCGTTTATTCATTTAAAAAAATTTCATCCTTGTATAAAATGGAAAGGAACTACTTATCATCATAATAGAAAAAGGAAACATAAAGTCTCATCAGAGTGAAATCAGAGTTCTACTCTAAACAAATAAACATGTATCTTGACCCTCTCAGAATTTGCATTAAAATTCTGTATTCCAAATTCTAGTTAAAGGTCTAACAAATTAGAAATATTTAGAAAGAGGATGTTAGCCTTGAAAACAACATGCAATTTTTTCCCCAGTTTTGGAGTATTATTTAGATGTTAAAAATTGAGACTAGTCAGTGAAAAATCTGGGTTTAAAAAAATTGTCACACTACACAACTTTGAGTGACGCAGTGAGCAAGCTGCTGAATATAGGTTGTGAAGATTCAGAGTTATATTTAATTTAAAAGCAAACAAAAAATAAAACAAAACCAAGAAAACAGAACTGCAACAACAGACATACACACACACAAAAAAAAAAATAAAAAGCAATCAGAGATGCTCTTAGCTTGGGGTCATTTTTTCACTTGTTTGACAAAGTTTCTGTTATTAGGAGAACTCTGATAACAAGATATAAGTATGCTCACTACTAGGTGAAATCAACTAGTATTTTCAGGTGGATTAGAGACTTCTGTGTGAATAGTTTGCACTTGTCCTTTCTTTTTAGCTACCATGGAAGAAATAGACCTTAGAGCCACACAGTAATGCTGGGAATCTTTTGAACATCAGATTTCTGTTTCTGCATCTACAGAGTGGCACTGTTACTGTGAAAAGTTTAGATCCCTGAGAAACCACAGAGCATCATTATCTGACTGTTATATAAAATAGCAATTTCTGGAAAGCAAACAAACTGGGAAATGTACACTGCTGTTTTTTGTTCTGTCTTGTTTTGTTTTTAAAGTAAAACTTATTTCTTTGGTTGAAAAACTAAAAAAACACAGAAATGTGAAAAGACTTATTAGAACAAAAATGATTTAAATAGGACTAAGTTGCTCTACAAATACACATTAAGTTACTTCCATTTTCATAATATTGAAAGAAAGTTATCAAGGAATAAATTCTTGCAAGGTGCTTTAAAAGCAGCCTGAACATAAGAACTTGTATTGAACTTTTCTTATTAAAGGGAAGATAAGCCAAAAAAAAACAGAAAAAAAAAATGAACAAAGAAACCAGTAATGATATTGGCAAAGTAATGTGATGTTTACTTTTGCATTAATTCATTGTATGTTTAAATCACAAGATGTTTCCCGTATAAAAAAAGAAATAAACAATTGGGTGGAATATGGTATCTGTGATTGATACAAACCGATGTAAAGTCTCTGCACCTGTGTATCTTAAATCCTCCTCTCTTTTTTTTTTTTTATTAGATTAATTCTGGACCTTGGAAAATCAACTGAAAGGACATTTTCTCAGCTTTGCAAAGCTGTCATGTTATTATCAAACTTGATAAATTACTTAATACAGAACTTTAATTTCATTTGATTATTTAAAATGTGCTTTCCATCAGAATTTTATAAGGGACCATTTTAAAACCATAGATTGCTCAGTTCTGTGATTTTAATCACTTGGGTGAACAGCAGGTATGACTCTCACAAATGAGGACTGAATTCTCCTTCCTACATTTGCATCTGGCACACTCTATACTTCAGAACTGCTGTTCAGATAAGTATAGAAAAGAGCCTTTCTAAGAGAACTAGGTCACGAGTTGGGTTAGAATTGTACTCAGAGTGTTTCCTATAAAAGAAAACTACATCTCAGCTATACAAAATGTCCAATCTAAGCTACAAAAGACAGTGGCAGCTGCAAGAAAAGGTCTAGCTTCATACAATAGCACTTACAGGCAAATAAAGGTATCAAAGTATAGAAGATGGTCTTAAACATAGTGATTAGCTCCTGTGGTACATTTGAGCACATCCTTCCCTGACTTTGGTATATTCATTTCTGCATGGTGGTTAGTTTCAGCATGAGATTTTCTCAATTGGTGTAATACTAATAGAACACTGTCCCAAAAGCCAAGCGTTTGTTTTAACTCCTCAAAGGGAGAAAAGAATGCAGTTCAGTTCTTGCTTTCTGGGTGAGCACTTAAAGCATGAACCACTCTGGTAAAGCAGGCACTTTACTACCAAAACAAACTACAGTAGAGCTGTAGTTTTGAAAAATGTTGATTCTTTCTCAGTTGTCTGAAAGAAATGCTGGAGATACTGTTATATGGCTTGTGCAAACTACTTCTGCTTAGAGGTTAAGGGGTCTTTCTGGGGTGACTAGTGCTCTATTTCTCTTTCTGAAACTG
Organism: Oreortyx pictus; assembly: GCA_036925125.1. NCBI lineage: Eukaryota > Metazoa > Chordata > Aves > Galliformes > Odontophoridae > Oreortyx > Oreortyx pictus. The sequence goes on along the minus strand of JAUPFR010000004.1, from coordinate 8,899,674 downwards.
TTCTACTGCAAGTAAATTCGGATTCTTTGATCAGAAGGAAGAAACTAGGTTCAGAGAAAGCTCATTAGAATCCCCAGAATAGAGGATACCAGAGTTTCCATGAAAACATGGAAAACCCACCTGGGAATGACCATGAGAGCAGGTGTTATTATTTATTTAATCTTATTTTTTAATAAACCCCTCTATCTTGCAATACATTTACATAGCTAAAACAGATTTTTAGGGCTCTAACACAAAAGGCTTTCTAATTCTTGCTTTGTATTCTCAGAGGTTCTTTCACTTGTATCATTCTAGCCTAATTCTTGCTTACCCATTCTTTACTGAAATTAACAGAATATTGTCAATACCTATTAGCAAGAAAATTGGCTTTCTGAAAAGCTAGGAGAATGGAATAGCTTCACTATTCTTTTTCTTAATGGCTCTGCAATGCTGTAAGCATTTACAGTACTGTTTTGGGTCAATAGACGGGGAGCTGTGAGTTGTGCTGAACATGAAGTTAACATTTGTTTACATAAACACTTTTCTCATAATTACAGCTTCTACAGATGCTTCTCAGAAACGACTGAACACAAAAATAAGGATGCCAAGTGGAAAAATGGTTCTGTTTCCTACAGTTAAATATCTCAGCTAGTAAACAACCAGTTAACACAGGATGAGAATCAAAAGTAAACCTGACTATTTTTCATATGTCAGAGTAAAAGTTTACATTAAAAGATGCCTTTCAACAGGTTACTAGCATAGGTTTTCCCTAATCTAGGTAGAAAATATTAACCAAAGCAACCTTTGGTTTCTTCTCTTTTCTTTAGAAAATCTATTTATTTAATTTGAATTAAATAAATTTCAACTTTGTGAAACTGTCTCAGTTTTAACCAAAAATTTCTGAAATTGAAAGATCTGAAAGTGCATAGTGTTACCTTCAGATTAAGGTTGGCTTTGGAATCTTCTGAAGTTTTGTATTAATGTGTGGATTTGGTTTTTAATTTTAATTTAAGCTATTTTGCTTTTAACATTACACTGGTTCATCGAATCACACTAAATTACTCTGTTATGACAAAGAATTCCAAAATCAATTTTCACACAGCATTTTGTTTTAAGTTTGTCAAATTATCTTTTGTGAGATATTTCTAACTACTTATAAGCTCTAGGATGAAAAAGCTGGTGCAAGACGGAAATTCTCCTTTTTGAACAACATTCTTTTTTAATAATTTAGAAAAATACAATTTCTGAAATAACTTTTATCAGTCAAAAAGTAAAAACTTTAGACAGCATGAAAAGTGCAGTGAAAACATCATAAAGTATTTGTAATGACTAAGATCTTTATTTAATTATTTTACATGTATAAAGAACAAGTAAGAAAAATGTGTTGTTATTATTATTATAAGAAATCATGATTTTCTGCTCCACATTTGATCCTTTCTGTGACACAATAACCTTCCCTATCAAAATCTCTTTGGCTGTGATTCAGCAGCTGAAGATTACTGAATCTTTAATAAAATTACCTTTAAAATAGAAAGTAGGCTATGCTCTCCCATTTTAAAGTGAACTCAAGCAGAGAGTGTAGTTTGATATGTAGTGAGAAAACATGGCCAAATCCTTTTATTGCTGAGGCTTTCAGGTATGAAACCAATGGCAGATTTACTATGAGAGCATTTATTGTTGTTTAAATACTGTACCTTGAAACGGTTTTATGAAAGGCCTCACAAGAGTATTTCTAAATCTGCATTACATCTTGTCATTTCCCAGACATTTGTTTTCCCTAAACAAACACATTTCAATCTAAGGCAAATTATTAACTTTCTTTTCTTTCTGCCACTGTTAAATACTTCTAACTACATTTGTAAGTAAAAAATCTTTCATGTAAATAATATTTTATAGTTGTGGATGAGAAGGCTTAACTTCTTCAGCTTTCTTTGATTCAGTATAGATTTAAATATAAAAGTGTGAGTTCTGTTTCTCATGCATTCTAATATCTTGAAAAAAATTAAAAGAAAATGACTTCCTGGGGAAACTGGCAGCCCATGGTGTGGACAGGTTCACTCTTCTTTGGGCTGAGAATTGGCTAGAGGGCTGTGCACAGCGGGTAGTGGTAAATGGAGTCAAGTCCAGCTGGCGTCCCGTTATGAGTGGTGTCCCCCAGGGGTCGGTATTGGGGCCCATCTTGTTTAATATCTTTATTGATGACCTGGATGAGGGGATTGAGTGTACCCTCAGTAAGTTTGCGGATGACACCAAGTTGGGAGGATGTGTCGATCTGCTTGAGGGTGGGGAGGCCCTTCAGCAGGGTCTGGATAGGCTGGACAGTTGGGCTGAGGTCAATGGGATGAGGTTCAATAAGGCCAAGTGCCGGGTCCTGCACTTTGGCCACAATAACCCGATGCAATGCTATAGGCTTGGGGCAGAATGGCTTGAGGAGTGTATAGAGGAAAAGGACCTGGGGGTGTTGGTTGATGCTCGGCTCAACATGAGCCGGCAGTGTGCCCAGGTGGCCAAGAAGGCCAATGGCATCCTGGCCTGTATCAGGAATAGTGTGGCCAGCAGGAGCAGAGAGGTGATCATCCCCCTGTACTCAGCTCTGGTGCAGCCGCACCTCGAGCACTGTGTTCAGTTTTGGGCCCCTCGCTACAAGAAAGACATTGAAGCCCTGGAGCATGTTCAAAGAAGGGCAACAAAACTGGTGAGGGTCTGGACCACAAGTCTTACGAGGAGCGGCTGAGGGAGCTGGGATTGTTTAGTCTGGAGAAAAGGAGGCTCAGAGGAGACCTCATCGCACTCTACCACTTCCTGAAGGGAGGCTGCGGTGTGGAGGGGGTCAGCCTCTTCTCCCAGATAACTAATGACAGGACAAGAGGGAATGGTCACAAATTGCGCCGGGGAAGATTTAGATTAGATTTGAGGAAAATTTTTTCTCTGAAAGAGTGGTCAGGCACTGGAATGGCCTGCCTAGGGAGGTGGTTGAGGCACCGTCCCTAGCGCTGTTCAAGAAGCGTTTAGATGAGGTGCTAAGGGATTTGATTTAGTAGCTTGGTGGGTAGGGATGGTGGTGTGAGGATGGTTGGACTAGATGATCTTGTAGGTCCTTTCCAACCTAATGAATCTATGAATCTATGAATCTATGATTTTCATTGGAACTAAGTATTCAGAAAAATAAGTAATTTGAATCCTGGTACAAATGTAGTTGATCAAATGCCTCTTCTAAAACTGTCAAATGTTTACTGTAATTAATGTTTTAATTGTGTTAAGCTTGCTTAGCAAGAAAAACAGAATTATTAAAAGAAAATTAACGACATTTCAGAATAAACCACTTTAAAGTTAGGAAACAGCAGAATGAACACAAACTATGGAAACATAGGTTTCCTGGTTGAATTCACATACTATATTTTCCTCAGGATTTCCCATTTTGTTCACTGTTTCACATCGATAGCATTCACTTTATGATCTCCAGTTCAAACTATGCTCTGTGGGCAATCTAAACAGCATTCTCTTGAAACTTTTGTGCTATTTTCCCTTATGATTGGAATACTAACTAACTATTGTTATAGCATAAATTTGAGGTGAGAGATTGATATTAATCCCATTTTGCAGAGATATCAGAACTTGGCCACTAAATTTTGCTTCTCAGGTTCAGGCACTCGCTTTTTACATAGAATTGTACATATATATTTGGAGCAGAACTCCTGATGACTTTAGCTCCATCCGTAAGAGAATGACATTCTAATAGATATCAATCTGTTCATATTGTGTTTAAAATTCTGTGTTAGCAGCTCTCAGTAGCCTTCCAGTTTTTTCTTACTTTCTAAGAAAACACAACAAAATAACAACAAAAGCCATGAGGGTGCCTCCTCTCCTGACTTATGCTTTCTTCTGGGCAATAAGCCTACACCAAAATCCACAAGGGAGGATGATATAAGCCTTGTATCACAGGACAGCTCATGGCATGAACCTAGGAATTTGGTTGCATTTTATACTGCAATATACACAGTATCTTTACTGCAGCTCCCAGGAAATATGACTGTGGTTGCATGAAGGAATCTAAGGACAAAGAAAAAGGAAGGATTGTAATTTCCAGAGCTGTTACTTTAACCAGATCTTAACCTTTTTCTTGCTTCATTCTCATACAATATACTGGACAGCATTCATTCCATTGTTCTGTGACAGGACACACAGAATAAGGTAGGATAAAAAGTCAGGGAGTAAACAACAATATTAATGGCCCGTCTTAAATAAATGGGAACTAAATAAAGGTGTAAGTAGAATCTTAGGAGCATAGAATCACCAAGGTTGGAAAAGACCTGCAAGATCATCCAGTCCAACGGTCCACCTAACTCCTGTATTTCCCCATTAAACCATGTCCCTCAGTTCAACATCTAAGTGTTGAACTAATCTGCTAGTGATTTTTCCTAGTATTAGAGAGCTTATCTCTACAAAAGCAGAAGTACTCTCAAAACAATGATAATTTTATTTCAACATTCCTTTCTGTGATGAGGGAAATTTTCTCCTGTGACCACTGTGTGTTGAAAAGACAGCAAAATTGTTGCTGGAGGCAAGAAACACTGCCATTTCTCTGACTGGTGTGGTTTTGGAATTACTTCACTGATAGCTAATATAACGCCTGAGCATCATAAGCTCTGGAAGTTTTGCCATTCAATTAATTTTCTTTTGGATCTAGGGACATAGCTATATTCTAATGGATACAAAAGACTAACACACCTTACACCTTCCACAAGGCAGCTAAAACAGGCAACAAACAAACAAACAATAAAAAAAAAAAACAGGCACCTGTTTAAATATGGTTCAGATGACATTTTACAACATATTTTGAGATGTGAAATTTACATTCATAAAATGAAAAGTGAAAGGAGTGATATTCATTTTTTTTAATGTCATATTAAATGCCATAAAATGTCATAAATCATTAGTCTTTTCAGGTTCAGGTAAACTGGAACTATCGAAGGAACTTTTGTTAAAAAATCTTTGTTACGCAATCAAACATTTCAGGCTTTGATTTCTTTATCAGGAATCATCCCAGAGAGATCTGGATTGAATGAAAATTAAATTAAATGCCTTTTAAAATAATATCTTTTTAAATACATCGTACATCAGCATTGCAGGGGATCGTTCTCATAGCTGATGCTTCTGTTTCTTTGTCTTTTCTTCAAAGAAAAGTTCATTACAAGCATTCCATCAGCAATGAAATCTGTAACTTAATTTTTTATTTTCAAACATGTCAGAACCAGAGAGAAAATAATAAAATAAACAGAAAATTATTACCTTGTAGTCATTTTAGCACAGAAAAGGAATCCAGCCTGAATACAGACTGTGAGACTGCAATCTGTTTTAACAAAAATTAACACACACACACACACACACACACACACACACACACACAAAAAGGGAATGGAAGGCAACTGAATTTAACTATAAAAGAGTATCAGCAAAGAAATGGTGTTAACATCTAACTAGGGGGGAAACGTATTTTCCTGCTATTTTAGTGAGCTTAAAAAATTCCTTCATACATCACAAAACTGCAAATAATTTCAGTCTTATCTCTCCTGTTTTGGAAACAGCAAGCCTGGCTACATCCTCAAAAGGGATATTCTCTGTATCATGGAATTACAGAATGACAGGCTCACAGAATAATTGAGTTGGGAAGGGAACTCTGAATGTCATCTGGTGCAACTCCTTGCTCTGTCAGGAGCAGAAAGACTATGTTGCCCAAGACCATGTCCAAGCAGCTTTGGACTATCTCTCCAAGACAGGAAACTCCACAGCCCCCGTGGGCAATGTATGACAGTGCTCAGTCACCAACACAGTACAGAAGTATTTCCCAACTCTTCAGAGAATACTCCCCCAACTTTCAGTGCATGCCCACTACCTCTTCTCTTATCACTGTGCACCTCTGAAGAGAATCTGGGTCCATCCTCTTCATTCTTCCTCTTCAGGCCTTCGTAGACATTTGAGTTCCCCCTGAGACTTCTCCACGCTGAATAGGTACAGTTCTCTCATCTTTCCTTGCAAAAGAGATTATCTATTCCCTTCATCATATCTGTGATCTTTCATTGGTCTGCCTCCAATGTGTCCATGTCTCTCTTGTACTTTTCCTTGCTACTCTAGTCTGGATTACAGCTGGGTAGACCCCAGCTCCCTGGAGTTACTTCAGTTTAAGATACACACAAAATTTTAATGAAAGCAATAGTACTTTTTTTTCTTTTTTTCACAGAAAAGAGTATACTTACATGCTGCATTTCATATGCTTAAACTCAAACAAAAAGAAGGAAGCATCTATCAAAATCTCTTGAGACCCCTGTAACCCAACAAATGTTTGTACCTCTGTTTTTTACTCACTACTGGGCATCGAGAGGTACATTTTCCTATTTTGTATCCAACAATATATAGTTGCATAAGCACATATGTATGTGTAGATATTTATTTATGTATATGTGTGTGCGTATGTACATGCATACCTACATATATATAGCCACATAGCATTCAAACTTTGGGAACTGTCTGGAAATAGGAACAAATCCTGCATCATAGTGAGCTGAAAATATAGATAATCAGTATTTCATGAAAAATGATGACACACCAGTGTCCTGCTTTGGTACCTAGACCTTGGACAGATTAACTGTAAATGGGAGCAAGAGATGTAGCTATGATTTTTGAAAGTTTGCTTTGAAGTATCAACATTGTATATGTTATTTTTATACAGCAAACTATAAATGTTTTTTCCTAGTGTAGATTTATCCCCAATAAAAATAATTCTTTATCTGATAGTATAGGATTATCTTATACTTTGCATTGTCATAGCTTTCTGCAGTGTCCATAGCGAGGCTGGTAATTTATTTTATTAATTCTAGCTTTACATTAACATTACTTGCTTATTTATAGTATAATTCTTGCACATGCTTTGTTTTGCATGTAGTAAAATGAATGGTTGGAGTAGTTCTGCTGGAAAAAAAAATTATATATATATATATATATAAAGATCTATACAAATTGTATATCATCCAGAGGGAGCAACAGATGCTCTCTGTCCTTTACTTGAGCAGACAGGCAACCCTAGAGAGGAATCCAGATTTGATGTAGTAGTAACTGAAAAATTAGTACTGATGTTACTCGATAAAGCCGCCCTATGAATTGAATGTAAGCTGCACAGGAGGCTTATTCATGCCACCTTTATCCCTCCCTTTCCATTTCTTGTTTTTAGCTATTTTGTAAACTATATATATTTAGAGACGTCTAAACTAAGTATGACTGTTCCAGATCTCTTTGACAGATAAGACAGTCCTTCTCAAAATGGTCCTTAACCCTACTGTTAGACCTATCTGACTTGACTCAGACAGATTTGATGAATAAGAGACCAAGTTTAGGTCCATTTTAAAATAACAAGTATACTCCAGTACTGACTGTTGAAAGCCTGAGCCCGTCTGAAGCACCATTGTATTTTCAGCTTTTCTGTTATCAGTCAAGTTACAATGCTGGCTGCTGTTGACTCCACTAAGCTCTGCGCTTATCAGCATTCCAAGACTTAAGATATCTTCAGTACTTCATTGCTCTTTCGTGGAACCATGAGGACCAGAATTTTTATTTCTATCTTGGATAGAATGTGAGGCTACATTTCTTCCCTTATAGGATGTTTTTAAGCTTAAAGACATATGGGAATGATGAGGATGTAACATGTTTCCTCTGCTTTACAGTCAACAAAAGAATTGACCAACAACAGAACCCAGGATGAGCTGCTTTCAGCAGAAGTGTACCGACAGAAGTCTATGTATTTGAGGATATTCCAGGCTGCAAGGTCTAACAAAGTGTTTCTCTAAGGTTATACTGCATTAGAGAGAGGATTGCTGAAAGAAGGAGCAATGAAGACACCAGAGTGAAGGGATGAGATATTTAAAATCTCTTAAAGCACTAGAACAGAAACAAAGCTGCATTCACCAACCTTAAAAAGGGCTGTAGAAGGATCAAGGGAGCTATACATCATGGAGTCTAGTTTCCAACCTAGAAAAAATTACTGTAATAACAAAAAAAGAAATAAAAAAAAGAGGGAGAAGAATTAATTGACATATAAAATTACAATTGGTAAGTTCTTTTGTAAGTTAAAATTATACTCTATAAATCTATGACCAGTCTTCCAAAGGAGACAATTATTATGCAATTAAGGATGATCTGGACAACTTACTGCTCCTATATTAAAGCAAATTTTAATACATTTTACACTAAAGACACTTAGAAAAAACTTTCCTGTCATAGGATGAAAAGATGATCATATATATTAACAAGAGATTAGGAGTTGTTATAAATGACGTGTCTGCACATTATAAGATCCGTACAGCCTTTACAAAAGAAGCTTCTCTGTGGTCTGTATCATTCATTGTCTGTGACATTGCCTGACCACTCAGGCAGGTAAGACCTTTAGAGGAAAAGTGGGGCCAAGCATGGTTGGTTGACCTCATGTGTCTGCAAAACACCCACACAGCCATCCATCTACTCTCTGCACTCTTGCTCCATGGGAAGAGTGAGAGAACAGAGAGAACACAACTGAAAAACTTGTGGGTCAAAGTAAAAACAAGGAGATTACTATCTAATTTCTGTGGATGGCAGAATAAAGGCTAGATTTTAAGAAAGTTTCTTGCCAATCCATGTATGCGATTACTAATTTTGGTACTGGGAAACAAGAAGACAATCCTTAAAACACAATGGGAGAAAAATACCTCGCACGTTCTTAGGCTCATTGCAAGGAAACCAGACAGCTTCTAACCAGGGCTGGGACACCTGCATCAAGAAGGTGGACTAAACTGGCTGCTGTTTAAAAATTATTCAGAGCAGTCAAACAACAAAGATAGCCTAAAAATAGTTACAGATACCATCTAACTACGTGACAGCATGGCAGATGAAGTATGGAGCTCATACCTGCACAATAATGAGCATAAGGAAAAGTGGTTGTCACTTCAGTTTTTCAATGAAGATCTCTAGATAAAAGGACATTCTTTATCAGCCACGAGGAGACTATGGGAAGGTTGTGGGCAGGCTGAACTTAAGTCCAGAAACGCAAGGAAGGGATAAATCAGAAAATACCACTATTTCACACCTGTATATAAACTGTATATAAAGGCAGGCTTTGTAACCTTATTTCTAAATACTAAAGTACAAAAACACAGGGAATAGTAACAAGGTTGACTGAAGTTAAGGAATGATTTTTACAGGAAAAGAAACTAATTAGGCTAGGACTCTTCAACCTGGAATAGCAAAGACAAAAGCAGGTAATGACAGGTCCCTTGAAAAAAAAAGGCATGATGAGAGGAAGGTAAATATAGACTACTCATCACTCCTTTTAGCACAAAAACTGGCAGGCATCCATTGAAATTAGCAGGCAGCAAATTTTATTTTTTTCTGGGCTTTTTTTGAGGAGAATTGCTTCTTCACAGCCTGCTTAAGCTGTGGAACTAATTTCCACAAAATATTGTAAGGACCAAAAATGTAAATGAAATTGAAATATATGTGTGTATATGTATAAGATAAATTAATGTAAGGTTTATTGGAGACAGTTATTTGAATCAGTATATCATAAAATCTCTGATCCTGAGGAAAAGTGCAAGGGTACATATCACCTTACATTTACCTTAGACAATGAATACTTTTGGCCACTGCAAAAAACAACATGTTTCCAGTGGTCTGACCCAAAATGACAGTCCTACAGGTAGGGAGTGACCTGACCTGGCCTAATTCCACTGAAGCATAAATGTTCTAAAATGGTGGTTCAATTTTAACCCTTTTTCTCTTATCCTTCTCCTAGTGATAAGAGATAGGCCTTAGTTATGCATTTAATTTACATTACATTTTCCTCCAGAGAATACAAAAGATGGAAGAATGATAATAAAGTTCTATGACTAGCTCTACTGTTACTCTAGATCACACACCCTTTGAAATCACCCAGCTGATGAAGCTTACCAAGGAGCCTGCTATACTTGAGGAATGTTTCAAAGCATTTATGCTTCGCTGCAAATAATCTGACACAGCATGTGTTAGTTTCAGTTTGGATGCATTTGCAGAAGCAGTATTAACTGCTACAGTACGCTTCCATTTATTTTCCGTTATACAGTCTGATGGCTGATGAATGTATATTGTACAAACAAGATAACAAAAGAAAATCTGAATCCTTTTTTTGCACATCAGTTTTGGCATTTATTGCAAAAACAAAGCTCGGGTCACTCTATCTACTTTGACCTTCTCTTATTTCACATCTAAATATTACCCAATATTATGAGCTTCTCAATCCTCTCCATGCACACAGTTGTATTCCAGGCACTCAAATTTTATTCTCAAATGCCAATTATATGCGCCTCTTCATTTTCTAGGTAATTTTAGAGCTCATGAACTGCTGAGCTCTCTGATAGTCTTAGCTTTGAAAACATGCTCTTTGTAAGATGTAGTACTTCTCTTTGGCAGTTAGATGCCTGTTGATGTCTTCTGAATTCTAATTTCCACATGTTAACCTGGAATCTGTAACTAATTGAAAATGCACACGTTTACTTTCATCTTTAACTTTCATCCTCTTTTTGACTAAACAAGTTAATGAATAAGTAAGTTGAAAATAGTTGCTGTTTTGGTTTATTATTTACTTTTGCATAGTCCACCTAGTGCACAGCTACTGCTGAGTGTATAAATTGATTCAACTGTTTTATTTATTTGATAAACTAGTATACCATTTCCATTGGAAGATACTAAGGTTATTATTAATAAATATGCAGTTTCAAGGTGATGACCAATATGCTTGAATTTTACTAGCACTAACACGCAGGGTTATGACAGCAGTGAAATGTAAATTTTGATTTATAATTCAAGGTTGCATTCTCTCAGCACTAAAGGTTGACAGAGATATTAACTTCATTGCAGAGAGAAAGTGTGGGCATGTATAATGTGTATGTAAGTGAACAAAAAAGTATTTGGAAGGACATGCATTCTTTTCAGCCACTTCATGGATGTGTCATAACTGTCAGCCTTTTCCTTCAGTAAATGGGAAGCAGAAAGAATGAAGGTGTCATGCTGTGGTTATCACCAACATTGTTTTGAAACTGCTCACTTGCTTCTGCCTGTACTTCAACTATAGAAGCTGTATAGTTAAAATACAGATGTATGCCTGTAAATTTCATTCTTTCAGAACCTTTCCACCCTGCTCCAGAGTGAACTGAAAATTTGTTCTCAATTCCGAAATTTTTCTGTGACTGTCCAGCATCAGATTTGAAAAAAAATCATGGGTGTCAGGTGAAATCCCTGGTGACCGGAAAAGAGGGAAACATTACTCCCATTTTTAAGAAAGTGAGAAAGGATGACCAGGGTAACTAGTAACTACCGGCCAGTGAGCCTCACCTCCATGCCTGGGAAGATCATGGAGCAGATCCTCCTTGTCACCATGTTAAGGCACATACAAAGTGAAGAGGTGATCCGAGACAGCCAGTATGACTTCATCAAGGACAGATCTTGCCTGACCAATCTGCTGGCCTTCTATGCTGGAGTGGCGGCAGTAGTGGACAGTGGAAGGGCAATAGATGTCATCTACCTGGACTTCTGCAAAGCCTTTGACATGGTCCCTCACCATCTCCTTCTCTCTACATTGGAGAGGCATGGATTTGGAAGATGGACTGTTCAGTGGATTAAGATCTGGTTGGCTGGTTGCAGCCAAATGACTGTGATCAACAGTTCTATGTCTGGGTAGAGGTTGGTCAAGAGTAGTGTCCCCCAGGGATTGGTCTTGGGACCAGCGCTCTTCAACATCTGTATCAATGATATGTAAGATGAAATTGAGTGCACTCTCAGCAAGTTTGCAGATGACACCAAGCTCAGCACTGAAGTTGATACACTGGAGGGAAGGGACCTGGAAAAGCTGGAGAAATGGGCCCATATGATCTGAATGAAGTTCTACAAGGCCAAGTGCAATGTGTTGCACTTGGGCCAGAGCCATCCCAGGTATTTATACAGACTGGGGGGAAGAACTCACTGAGAGTAGCCCTGTAGAAGAGGACTTCAGGGTCCTGGTGGACAAGAAGCTGGATGTGAGTCAGCAGTACACACTTGCAGCCTGGAAGGCCTACTATATCCTGGGCTGCATTAAAGAAGGGGTGACCAGCAGCGAGAGGGAGGTGATTGCCCTCCTCTACTTAGCTCTCGTAAGGCCCCATCAGGAGTACTCAGTCCAGGCCTGGAGCACCCGCCACAAGAATGACACAGAGCTCTTGGAACAGGTCCAGAGGAGGGCTGCTAAAATGGTCAGAGGTCTGGATCACCTCTCCTATGAGGAAATGTTGAGGGAACTGGGCTTGTTGGGCTTGGAGAAGAGAAGGCTCAGGGGAGGAGCCTCACTGTGGCTTCCAGTACTTGAAGGGAGCGTATAAACAGGAGGGGGAACAACTGTTTACATGAGCTGATAGTGATAAGACAAGGGGGAATGGTTTTTAACAAAAACAGGGGATTTATGTTAGATATTAGGAGGAAGTTTTTTACTCAGAGGGTGGTGACACACCGGAACAGGTTGCCCAGAGAGATTGTGGATGCCCCATCCCTGGAGGCATTCAAGGCAAGGCTGGATGTGGCTTGAAACTTAATCATCTTTGAGTTCCTTTTCAACCCAGGCCATTCTATGCACAGACAGTGCATATTTTTACCCCAAAGTTACATGAGGTTTAGTCCCAAGATGAACTGGGAACATCCATTCATCCTTGCAAGGACAGCTCTATTCTGGGACAAACCCTGACATCAGATGCCCTGCTGTCACATCTCTCTCATCCTCGCTACAGCAGATTATGTTACATTTTCCCATTATAATCACCACAGTTATGCTCCCCAGACTTGGCACTGATGCTTGCCATTTTTATAGATAAAATTGTTGGCTTGAGCTTGAAAGGCTTTTTTAAAGTTGATAATTGATCACATAATTATATGCAGCTGTTCAGTTCATACTGTCATTGATTTTATAGCTTAGTCTCAGCTTAAAACCATTAAGTTCCTAGACCATGATAAATTTTTCCGCTTTGGAAATGATAATAAATGTTATCTCTGAGAGAAAACCATCTTACCTCATAGCCACATAAAGATTTTTATTTTTTTTACATTTTTCATTTCCTATCTCTCTGCATTCATTTATTCCAAGAACTTTGTCTTTATATTCCTTCATTTATCCTCACTGCCTGCATGTTTTCTGTTTCTGTATTCAGTGATTTTGTGTTCCCAAAATCCATTTGTAGAGTTTATTTCTCCTTTACTAACTGATTTCTTGAAGGCCTTTGTTATTAAGTTTCATCAGTCTAGCAAACAAATTGTCAATTTTTTTTTGTTTTGTTTTTTGTTTTTTTGTTTCTCTATATTCTCAAGATGAGCATTTGACCTTACACTCAATCTTCTGAGGATTTAGTAAAATTATATATTTTTCTCTTTTCTCCACCCTATCATTTGTATTCACTTCCCTATATTATTTTTATTCAGTTCCTATGTTATGAAATTCTAGTTTTATATTTAGGTACATAATTCGGAGGATTTCTAAGTAGCCTGTTTTTGATAACAGATAACACTATTCTAATTTGACACAACTGAAAGTTTTCAATCAACTTTTTTTGTTTATTTGTTTGCTTGCTTGTTTTTTTTAACTCCTGAAATGATTTTCAGCTACTTGGACTCCCTTTGAAAATTAATTCTTAATGCAGATGATGTCAGCTCTCTGGCAAAAAAATGAACAGACACTTTTGGCCTAACACTGAAGAAAATTCTTTTTGAAAATTACTGTCACTGAAATTACCTGTGCACAATCTTTCTCAATATATACATTTTTTTTTTTTAACTGGAATTGTCTCTAATAGAATAGAAGAAACAGTCTTTAAAACTGCATCACACTGACTAAGAAAGATGGAATAAGACATGCTGTAGAAGCCACCATCCAAGCCAACATAGAACAATAATAACCAAAGTTTCCATCAGAACCTACAACATTTCCAGACAGGGATTTTCTCAGTTTGTTCTGAAATACTTTTTTTTTCCCTCTATATTATTAAAAAAAAAAAAAAAAAAAAAAAAAAGAAGTGAAAATTGCATAGAACATATATTTCTCCCAACAAAATTTTTCATTCAGTACAGCAGTTGTCATTCACGTGGCCCTAAACACCAGTCATGAACATCTTTAATGTTCAAAATGCATGTCATGCTCCTATTGTAATAACTTTCAATGAGAGTGTAAAGAGAATATTAACCAGAATGCATTAACTTCATGACATATTGTTATATGAAAGTAAAGCAATTGAATTGTTTCATGACTGTGCATCATATCAAGTTGCAACTCTCAAGCAGATGTTTTACTGCGCTCAATCTGCTTATACTTCATTGTCATGGAAATAAATGAAGTTTTTAAAATGTGAACTGTGTAAGATACATAAAAAGGATTACTACAGATTTTAAAATATAACTTTATGGATAGTTAACTTGGTAAGTGATGATATAATAATGACAAATCCTAATATTTTTGGCGAGTGCTCATTTGTGACAGTGCTTTGCAAACCTCCCTGTACTTGGAAAAAAGACAAAGAAAAAACACCAGCAAAACAAAATAAACAAAACAACAACAAGAAAAAGAAAAAGCCTTTGTTAAGCTGATATATATCTGTTTTATCTCAAATCAGATTCAAAGGAATACTTATCAAACTGCGCTAATTGCAGTAGAAAAGCACAGACATCTACATGTTTTTAATATAACCTTGTTCCAAAGATTTTTGTGTGGTGAGTGTATTTCCACTCTCAAACTGTATGCAAGTAGATAGGCCAAATTGCACTGGAACATGGTGAGATCTCTGCTGAGAACAGGATTCTATTCCTGGAGTAGGAAAAAAAAAATTGAAAAGAATATTTGGGGCAAGGCAGATGCATTCAGATTGGCTGAGGTTGACATTTAAAAATCTGACCACATCTTGCATTCAGAGCAGGCCATGCAGAGGAAAACTTTGCAATAGTATGGATGGTAACACACCCCTGGTTGATTCCATGGGCTGAATCAGTCTGATTGTAAGCCTGATTTGTTTGTGTTATGTGCTCCCTCTGGTATCAGCACTGTCACTCCCTTAATTCATCAATAATGTTAAAATTCCAAAAATAAGATCAGAGAAGTTAAAATTATTTTCACAAAAACGAAAGGTAAAGTAGTTCCCAAAGTAGGTATTATTCTGCCTTTAAAAGGTATGTTATTTTAGAGCTTATTATTATAACAGCTAAGAATAATACAGGCCCTGATAAATCATAAAACGATTGGCCTTCTTTACGTATGTTTCAGACAAAATGATAGTACTTTAAATTTACAGCAAGAATAAATTTACTTTTCTTCATTCACTGAAAATAGACCTCATTACTTAAATGTCATTGCTAGCATTATATCTGCTAAGGTTTAAATTAGTTTTTTTTTTTGTTTGTCAACATGTGTACATATCGTTGCATTTCCAGATTTACATGGAGGGAAGAAGAAACTTGCAGCATTTTTAGCAACTAAAGGATGGAGTGACACACAGAACAGATGGCATTAGAGATTATTTTTATCCAAAAAGAGAATTCGTACTTAATTTTGGATTTACATATAAGTTGAAGTTGGTTAGTGAAGTCAAATATATACACTTCACTTTTTGTATTTTTTTTTTCTTCTGTTTTCAAACATCAAGAACTAAATACTGCCTAGAAGATGTGACCTACCAGAAGTCTTGTAATTCTGTGATTAGAAAAATAGAATGGTGATTCTTTCTTGCAGTTATTAGACGGATGAAACTGACAAAGGGAGTGAGAGACCTTTCTCCCTTTCCTGTTTTACTCCTTGAAAGCTTACTGCAAGTTTCTGCTGCAGGTGTCCACGATATTTTTGCGCATTAGTACAAAGCTGCTATTTATTGACATGTTAATTCATCATTATCAGTCTAAAAATTAATAATATATAGATAGAAAACATGCTTACATTAGGGAGGGTTAATATTAAATAATACAGCTATCCTGTATGTAGATTTTTATTTTCTATTTTTCTCTGGTCTTAACTACAAAGACTGTCAGTGTTCAGAAACCTGTTGTGCAAGTCACTCTTTGAATTAGGGCTACAAAGAACAAAAGAAAAATGTTATGCAAGCAATCAGTTCTAGCATATTAAATGTAAAATACAATATGAAATTTTTTTGTACAAAAGATGGGTGAAGTAGAAATACAATAGGATTTAGATGCTATTTTGGAAGAAGAGTCAGTAAGTTTTCAAACACTGTTTAAACTCAAAGTTGGGGTTACTAGGCACACCTTAAAATTCACTCAGATGTACATTTTCTGATCAGATATGTTACAGCTTAAAGCTTAGGTATGTTTAGTGTCCAGGGATGTAGTTCACATACTAAAAAGTAGTCTGCTTTGCTTGATTTTTAAGGTCTGACACAATAGATACTCCGAGAGTGTGCTGTCTTGAAAACTGTCTATATGAAATGCTGTATTCAATCAGAATAACATTTTCCTGCAGTGTTAGCAACATCCTACAAGTACTTCTATTTGGTTTTTTTTGTTTGTTTTTGTATGTTTGTTTGTTTTTTTGAAAAAAAAAGAAATAATAATATGAAAATAATGAAAATAATATTAAACGACTGCAGCCTCCTGTCTACTTCAGTGTGTTCATTAGATGCATTATTCCTTTTTCAAACACAAGACTTGATTGTGGATTTTTTCAGATTCCAAGAACTTCCAAGATCAGACACTTCTTCTTAATCTGTATCATTTTCTAAAAATATTAGTCAACATGTGAATCCTATTAGTAATTTTAGATTGTGAATAGGACTATGCAATTTTAAAAACATCTCCATCTGTTCTTGAATGTATCCCAAAAGTAGAATGACTCTGAAGAAAACACAGATACATACAAATAATAACTGTAAGAACTAGACAGTATCCTAGACATGAGTAGACAGAAATAATTTCAAAACATTTGTGATTAAAAAATTCCCTGTATCCAAAACATGAAGAACTTATTATGAATGTTATTTCTGAAGTAATAAGATAAAAGTAATATAAGGTAGATGTAGTCTTGCAGCACATACTGCACTGCAATCCCAGGGGAAGACTCCCTCTATGCCTTTGCTATTTTTACAGGGAGTCTTAGGAAACTCCTGAACAAGACATCTACTGAAGATTATTTTATTCTGGTTTTCTCCATTGCCTCTATAGAGTGATGGAGTCCTCTCCAAGGAAGTACTTCGTGCACCACTTTGAATTGCAAGGGAAAACATCTGCCCCCATTCTGATCATAGTCCAACTATAAGCATGATAAAATGATTTATGTTGGCATAGAATCAATCCATAAAATGAGCTTGCACGTACTGGTCAGTGCAAAAAAATCTAACTACAGTGTCTGTAATACGCTGTTGATCTAGTGCCAAGGGACAGGTAACGGCTTTCATAAAGCCAGTCATCGAGAAATGCCTTTTAAAACATTTCCTTAATACATGTTGCATGTGTGCAGGAGGGTGGTGGTATATTATTTTTTGCTCTTCAATTTAATAAATCCAATTGCCATCAGTCTAAAAACCCTTCTGGTCATTGTCTGAGAATCTCAGCAAAGAAGGTAAAAAATTTGAGTTGATCAAAGTAATATTCCAGCCGTGTCAGATATTATAGATTCAGTTACTGCTCAGATTAAAAATCAATTTGAATAAATGTTGAGTAAAAATTAGTCTGTGTTTTACTATATATGTAAAAATTACTTAGTGGGAGAATGGATTAAATTTTTTAGGTGGGCCAAATATAATACTTACATCATTTTTTTGTGAGGTATTTCCTAAAACAGAACTTTTCAAATTGTGAATTCTCTTCAATTATTCGTGTGGCAAACTGATTTGTAACAGTAAAAAGCTGTTTGAGTGGGCTCTGGTCTGGAAAGCTAAGTTTTCTCAGCTTAAAATGTTAAATAATTCTGAAATACAGTGTGATAAAACAGCTCAAGCTTTCACAGAAACAAAACAAACAAACAAAAAAAAAAAAAAAGAAAAAAAAAATACAGGCAAAAAAGAACTTTGTTTTGGCTCTGTTCAAATTCCTGAGAACCCAGAATGATTCCAGAACTCCTTAAAATGGACTCAAGTACATGCATCTTGGGACAACACACATTTTAAATTATGGAGAATAGACCTCTTTCTATTTTTCTTCTAAATATTTTGCAAAATCAAGATCTCCATTTTCTCTTTTTGATCAGATAACATGTCAAAAGCCATTTTCAAAAAAGGGTTTTGTTGGAAATTTATCTTATTATTCAGTCTGCCATAATGCAGAAGCTCATTATAGAACATATCCATGTACACATCTAATGACTCTGACAAATAACAGCCTGAATCACAACCAACCTCAGATTCCTTATTTACATCAGCACACTGTCAATGTTGCTGTTACTGTTTGAGTGATCTAATATCTCTCGTCCTTCACACCTTGGCATTTTGCTTTAGGAAAACATTCACTGCACAGACAGCTTATTTCAGTCAGTGATTTTGCCTTTTATGTTTCTTTCTGTGTTATCTGTGTTTAATTAAATTGAATTTCTTTCTTCTTCTGATTGCTAACAACAACGTTTGTGAAACACAGTTTCCACTAGCCCTGAAGATTTTCTTTGGATTTGGCATTGTAAGTGTCCTTTCCTGCACTAACTGTAATACGACTTTTATGACATGCTGCACATGAAGGCTGATTAGCTCCTGACTGGAACATTCACATACACAGGAACTAGCTTTATTAGAGGCCTGTAACAACATGGCCCTGCAGTTTACGGGATATCCTGTAATTTCCTCAAAATCAGCCTTTCAGGCATGAATCAATTACTTAAATTCTAAATAGTCTAGCAATTTTTCCTGATCCTGGTGAACACATCATTGCTTCCTGAACTTTCAAATGAGGAGAATTTTACAGATCTGATTTATTTGTTCTTGGGTTAGCTTAAAGAAGAAAACAAAAGCTTTACAGAGGTTCAGACCAGCAAGTAGGAGAGACTGTAAAGGCTTTACTTCACTTTTTGCACATTATTTTTTGATTTCTCAAACTACATAACAGATATGTGATGTACAACAGTGATGGTAAAAGGAAAAAATTTCTTTTCTTTCTCAGATGTCTCATGACTTTAGCCCCTACTCCTACAGACCTCCATAGCTGAACATTCTAGAGTCTTAATGAGAAAGGCATAACAGATTCTGCGTTATTTGGATATAGTCAAGTACATTACTGGGGAGTTGAAGTAAGCTTTAAAGATTAAGGAACTGAAGTTTCAAATTCAGCTTCCATTTTGTTTTAGAAGAAAGCAGAAGCCCAGACATTTGTTGTGGCTTCTGTTGTGAAACTCCCCCTTCCATTTAAACCTCATAAACCTAGGAAGACTAATAGCTAGCAGACAGGTGCAGCTTCAATTGAGAACTCTGATTTTAAGTTGTTCCACGTGTCCACAATACACGTACATCCACGTATTCCACACAGAATCTTTGAGGAATGATGTCATCAGCATACAAGGTGTGTTACAGAGAGACAGGCAAATTCAGGTCAGTGCATGAAAAAGGTCAGAGCAGCCGGGGCCACAAGTGAGAACTGACTGCCCACAAAAAATCATGCCATAAGGGTACACAGAAATAAAGTGTTTGGAAGGAGGGGTCAGATATTCATTGTAGTTGAGATAAAATAGGGTGATTGTAGTGAATTTACTGAAGTGGTGGCTTCAGTTAATGTTCACTTAAGACCTGAGACAAAAATCAGTGATCAGCATGAGTTAATATGAAAGTGAAACACACGAAAGTAATGTAATTCAACTGTAAAATCCGGAAGTACAAATAGAGAATAGTTAAGTCTTACAGTCTTGATTAAAATGAGTCCTTCCTCAGAGAGATAGTAGTAGTTGGAATATGGAGCAACACATTACTACTGATTAAAACCCTGATGACTTATTGGACCAAGAACAAACCTGGACATTAGAATGAACGGTACTTTAATACAGTGATTGCAAATTCAAATTACCTTAAATAATAAAACCTTGATCCAGAAATGTAAATGTTAGAATCAAGAATATGAAGCTACATGCTATGAGAATCAGAAGAAGCCAAGGCATTACCTGGCATTTGGTGAAAAAGTGCAAGAAATGCAGAATGGTTTGCATGAGCTGATGAGTACCCATAGCAGATGTACAATATGGGGAAAGAGAGGGACAGCTGAAGAGCAAGACTGAGTGCAAGATTTTTACTTATATTTTCATCTCCCTTTTAGAATCTAAGAATGAGATGTGCTTAAATAAAGGAATATACTGCCAAGCTGTGTTATTCAACATGGTTTTAAAATGAAAATTTTTTTATGAAATGAAAATGAAACTTTTATTTTAACAGTAAGGGGTCAAATTCATTTTTCAGGAGTTTTAAGCCATTTCCCAGCACTTGGGAAGCCTTCAGTAAGATAAAATCTGAAGCCAAAAGTAAGTGACACACAATTTGACTGTTAGAATAAGTTCCAGTGTCATAAAGCAGACAAAGCAAAACAGATAGGCAATGCTTTGGGTAATTGACTGGACTGTGGTGGTGGGGGAAGCATGAGGGGAGGGAAGAACGGTGGGGAAGTGGCAGTGAAACGACACAAAATCAAACAGTAAACATTCTCTACACAAACTCGTCTGTGTCCGTCTGTGGGAAAAGATGTATCTACTGAGGCGAAAGAAAAAAAAAAGAATAAGGATCATAGTGTGGCAAAGGATTTGTCAGCAGAGAAAAAGCCTGTGAACATGTAGCTATGAGAGGTTCCATTTCCTCAGATTGCTTTTTGAGTCACCGTATGGAAAGACTTCCACAGGTAAATAAAACAAAATAGCACAGCTGGGATAAAAGTTAATCTTACAAGGAAGAAGGAATATTTGCAGTAAGCCTGAGCTCATTCGTCACCAACTTGCTTGCTTCCCCAGGCTGCCAAAGTACATAGCACCCTGCCAATAAGCACACGTTTTTCTTGACAATCATTCACCTCAATTCTAAAATCGTCTAGGAATGCTGCTCTAGGAATGCTACATTGCCAGACACACACCACAAATCTTGATAATCTGACATACTGAAAGAAATGCTTGGAGGAGTCCTAAATTTGAACTATGTCCAACCCTACGTCATCCTAACTTGAAGAAAGGTGCTACTGAACTCACTTGCAATGGTGTGATCAAAATCTGCTAATGCATCACAGGTGCTTACACAAGCTGAAGGTCAGTGCTCCCAAATGAAGAAGAAGTCTCACACTTTACTATGAAATCTGCAAGCCATTTATTTTTGGAAAGGCACTGCCACCTGGAACTCATCTCAAGTGGTACAGTATTATTGCCAAAAGCGCTTCCCATGCTCCTCCTCCATCCTGAGGAAAGAATATGCCTGAATTCTGTACCAGAGTTTGAGTTTTATAATCATAGAATGGCTTGGGTTGAAAGGGACCTTAAAGATCACCCAGTTCTAACTCCCTGCCATGGGCAGGGTGTCCACTCACCAAAACAGCCTTCCCAGGGCCACATCCAACCTGGCCTTGAGCGCCTCCAGGGACACCCACAGCTTCTCTGGGCAGCCTGTACCAGAGCCTTACCTATCACTGAGTAAAATACTTGGTCCTAACATTTAATCTAAATCCTCCCTCTTTTAGTTTTAATTCTTTTCTCCTTTTACTGTTACCATCTACCCATGTAAAAAGTCAGTCCCCCTCCTGATTGAAAGCTCCCTTCAAATACTGGAAGGGCACAATGCTGTCTCCCCAGAGCCTTCTCTAACGGTTGGTGTGACTTGGCCCCAGAGCAATCTGAGTTCCTAGCAGGGGAGGACTGACACTAGACCCATCCACAGAGCTCTTCTGCCTAATCTTCTCTCTGCTTGGCAATGCTTTTTGTATTGATTTTGGAGGTAAGGAGGTGGAGAATTGAAAGAAGAAGCACAGACCTCAATACGGTCCATCTGTGCTTTGCACTGTGGACATTCTTCAAAGGGAGCAAATCAGAAGAGCACAGCACTTTACAGCAGCTGATAAAAAACATTTTAAATGACCTGTTTATGGGTACAAATTTATATTAATCACACACTTTCATCCAACCTAGGCCAAAGAAAGTTTTTGTCACTCTTCAGCCAGCTGAAATGGATATATTTTGCCTGCATTCTGCTCAGGTAGGTGGTGATTCCCTGTTTGAGCTCTTCAAACTCACATTTGTCACCTCTTCTGTAATTAGAGTGTTTTTACACCTTCTAATTTATAGCATTTCATGTGTATATGTGCACTTATGTGTATATATATACGTATATATAATCTTTCACACAATATTACATTTCAGAAAAAGTTAGAACACTGATTTAAAATCAAACATCTCTTTCACTCCAACATTAAAGCTCACAGTTGGTTATAAGCTTGGTAAATCAATTTTTCTTTATCTAAATTATAAAAAAATATATAGTAATATTCATTGTCATCCAAAATAGCTAAGTTTGGTTTTCTGGCATAATTATCTTTAAAGAGCACTAAAATTCAAAGCATGGAAAGCAGAAATAAAAAATTCATTTTATTTAATGCAAATCGTGTTTTTAAAAGTCAAAAGAAGAAGTCTCTGAAGTTGATACAGTGCTTACATTTCTTCAGATGAAAAAGTCTTAGAATTGAAAAGCTTTTAAAAGACTTCTATAACTGTGACCAGTTAAGATTTTGTATGCTCTTCCTGAGTCATCAAAAAATTGAAAGAATTATTTTCCTCTATACTGTCCTTGTGTTAACTATGAGTAACACTATTAGGTTATTAATGCAACACCTATGATACATGTTTGTACTTTTTGACATTAAAAAAAAGAAAAAAAGAGAAAAACAGAAGCCTAAGAAATAATATTTAATGAAATGTATGTTAGCTGCTCTGAAAGTAATGCCTCCTACTTATTTCCATGTAGACTACCACAAAGAGTGCAATAACACTGCTTGATGGAACAAATTCCCCGCTACAAAACACTATTTTTCAATGCAGTCACCTCCATTTGCTATAGATTTTCACCAGTGATGAATAAGAGCCTGCATGCTGCACTTGTAACAAACCTGCACCAGCAGACGTGACACTGCTGCTTTTTTCCCCTACTGAAATGCACCACACACCTACTTACTGTGGTCACATCCACGGTTTGGTCTTCAGAAATGTTCAGCAAGTGCTGATGAACTTCAGAAGGTGACATTTTTTTCCACAAGTTGTAATTCAATGACCCAAATGTGCAAGGGAACTTCTTCACAGTGAAGGTGATGGAGCACTGGCACAGGCTGCACAGAGAGGTGGTGGAGTCTCCTTCTCTGGAGATGTTCAAGACCCGCCTGGATGCCTACCTGTGCAACCTGGGCTAGGGAGCTGCTTTGGCAGGGGGGTTGGACTAGATGATCTCTTATCAGTCCCTTCCAACCCATACAACTCTGTGATTCTGTGATTCATCTGCACTTCCATGTCATGTCGTTCTGTCAGACTGCCCTCCGCTCCTACCAGTAACATGGCAATAAAATTGAATGAGGTATTAGTGGTAAGACTCAACTTCTACTGCCATATCACCAACATCCACCTCTGATGTATACACAGTATTATACAGTAAATGAACACATACACTTAGCAGCAGCAAACAGAATAGCATTTTGAGATAGGTTAACAGTCACAAAATAGGGGGTGGCCTGTTCATCTGTACATACAAGGCCTATAAACTGCTGGTGAAGACAGGTAGAGAATCTTCTCAAACCAGAATTTTGTCCAAATCATTTATATGCCAGGTGAGTGTAAAATAGACTTAATTACTTGTAATAGTAACCTCTCCCATCAACCTCAAATTCAGTTTTGGATATAGCAAACTGAAGTACAAAGATGACATAAAATTTCTCCAATTAGGAAAAAAAATTGTAAAAATAGTTCACAACAAGCTGTAGTCTTGATCTCAGCACATTCCTCAAAGTATTGCTGTCAAACCAAGATATGTAAGAAAGTACAGCCTAAGGCATATAGGAAACGTTTTCTGCTGTTTTTATTTTTTATTTTATTTTTTTGTAACACAGCGAGAAAAGTCAGGTGGTTTTGTACTATCTTTCTATGCACAGTTTAACCACCATTAAATTAAGCAAAATTAAAAATAGCAATAATAAAGTGGGAATTAATTCCCAAAGAGCAAATGGCTCCTGCTGCAACTGAATTCAGACAAAGCTTCCTCTTCTTCCTCCAAATCTATAATGCTTAGCTGGAAATCGTGCTGGAAACTATTAGGAAAATGATGGCTCTCAATGGGAGGTCATTCGTAGTTGTTAAAATATAGTCGAACCTTACAAATCCGTGAACCTCATAGCTTCTCATGAACAGAAAAAAAAAAAAATCATTCCAGTTGTCAAGACATGGAGAATTCCTGCAGTAATCTCTCATATTATTTTTTTTCCATAACGTGTGTGGAAAATATATTGATCTGCATGTAGTAATGAGTTAAGAAATGTTATAAATTAATGAAACTGAAGCATAGCATTTCAAATATATGAAGAAGTAACTTAATGTCGTACCTTCCTTGCTTCTATAATTTTGATTACTCACTTGAAAATATATAAATACTAGTATAATAATTTTCAACATGCAAGCTCTGCATTTCTGGATGCAGTATTATGTCTTTCAGAAACTTCCTTAAACTTCATTTCTGCTGTCACAACTGAGGAGTATTCTTGTAGCTGGTGCACTGACAACATTCCTTATTATAGCTAGGATGACTGAGCTCCTGTCCCACATGGTAAAGGTCTGTACTGGGATCCCTGAACTGAGGCTACTGAAGGTGTTAGAAATGTTTCGTAGCCAGTTTGGACTTGACCTTTACTTGCATTCATGAACAAGAACAAAGGATCAGGACTACATCAATGCTAATATTTGTTACCTTCCCTTCTGCAATATGCGCAGGTCAATTATCACCTTAAGAAGGTGTTCAGTCTTTACACTGCCAGGAAATTCCCATGACTTATAAGGAAATTCTCTGAAGAGCAGTACTATAATGAAGGTTTTCTTGATTAACTCCTACAGTTTCCCTTGTGGGATACTTAAACCATAGGTCTGGGTTTATAGTTGAAAGAAAAGGTGTCTTATTCCCCTTATGGAGAAAGGAGTTGGACAGTTGTTGTAATTAGAAAGAGGAATTTTTTACTGTAGTTGTAATAATTTGTTTTAATTGTATTTGCTATGTACAGATGGCTAAACTACAAGGATGAACATACAACCAGATGTTTTCTTGTCTTTCATTCACTTGACAAAAAAGGAATTTTTATGTAAGCAGCAATATCCTAGCTGAACCAAGCAGAATTGTATCTAAGCAATTAAGTGAACCTGGGGTTAGAGCACAGGCTTAAATGCATACAAGCAAAGAAGATAACTGTTTTGTTCTCCCCTTTAAAAATCAGCTTTTCCTTTGGCTAGCACAGGAAGGACAGATCAAGGAAAATAGACACAACTCTATATATTTCTTACCTCAGTTTTATAA
Source organism: Oreortyx pictus (assembly GCA_036925125.1). Lineage (NCBI taxonomy): Eukaryota > Metazoa > Chordata > Aves > Galliformes > Odontophoridae > Oreortyx > Oreortyx pictus. The sequence continues at coordinate 8,874,154 of JAUPFR010000004.1, read as the reverse complement.
GTTGGTCATGTTCTTGCATTCAAGATGTTTCTTGTTCTTTCTCCTTTATTGGTCTATATACATAGCTGTATACATTGCCAGTTCCCAAAACACTAATCTCTTCATCCTCAGCCTCCTTCTCATTTCTTTTTTTCTCTCTTTTTCTTCCATTACTTTCCTGGTGCTCTCTAATCCTTGTTTCTGCTTCCTGATCTTTTCTGTTCATCCCAATTATAAAAAAATATGGGGTGATCACTTTCCCTGCAGGCATTCTGTCTTGAGTCTCACTGAAAACAAAATATGGGAGGTAGTGCTCATCATTATTGAATTTCATGCATGCAGCCTCTAGGAATACAACAGTCATTTTGATTTAAAGCAGTGTGGTTTTAGCCTTTCTGAAAGGTGCAATAGCTGACAGACATTTTGAATTAGCAGAAATTTGCATAGATATACCAAGGTCTATAGGACATTTGCAATATCGCATGTCACAGAGGTAATGAGGTAATGACAACTGAAAATGTCCTGCTTTAGGCTGGCAGGTTGGCCTCCCTCTGTGTGATCACTCTACTGATTTATATTTTTATTTAAATATATATTATAAAATATATCTTATATTAATATGAATGCACAATATTAATAAATCATATCAATGACATTAGTATTGATAATTATTATATTTTATTGTAATAATTATATTTTGATATTGATGTATTAATATATTTTTTAAATTTTATTTATCTAATCTCATTTATATTTTACAATCATAAAAAATTGTGCCTGGATCAGGGAAGTCAGCACACAATACTCTGTGCTCCTAAACTAAACAACCTTTCTTGCTGATACGCTGCAACTTCATGTAGGAGCCTCTGTATTGGATACCTGACTGCACAAAAAATGTAAAACAGTGAATACGGCCTCATTGGGATTTAGTACTAACATGTCTAAGGAGATGCTGCAGCATTTCCTCTCAAAAGAAGTTCTCTTCCCATCACGCACAAAGAAACTGCTCAGAGAGCCGTGTAAGTTTATTGCAACTTTCTCCATATTATTGATCCTGAGGTTTTTCTGTAAGGCAACTGCAAAAAATAAGTCACCATTGCGTGTCATTCACAAAAACAAAAGTGGAGGTGAATCTGAATACAGATTCTGACCTGCTTTTTATGACTCTGAACGTTAAGAGAAATTTAAGCATCACAAACCCAAACCTTGAATCTTATACAGCAGAATAAATACACTTAACAACGTAAAAAAGTAATTTATTGGATCATCTTTAATTCCGCTGCATTAAGAAAAGCAACTGCTTAAGCTGACGTATTTGAAATGATGCTATTTGCAATGCCAGTAATGCTAAAAAGGTAATACAGAGCTGTTTATAATACAATAGCATGCAGATAACATTTCAAAGAGAAAGACATCTTTACAAAAGTATGTGTGGATAATGACAAATAGAAGCACAGAAAATATTCAGATTTTGACTGTAAGAGTATTTCTTTCTCAAAGTATTAGTGATTTGTGAATATTAAGCAAACAGTGGGGATGTCTGGTATCTTTGCTCAAGCCATCAATGAAAATACTGTGAGATATTGATGTCTGGGAGAAAACAGATCTAAGTAACAGCTTCACATAAAAATTTCTCAAAGAGACATTTAGTGTTCTACGTGGTGTTTCTTTTTTACAGCATAGCTTGAATACTATTAAATACGCTGCTTAAGATAGAGTTTAAAACTGTTAAGGAAAAGCAACTAAAAATATCTGACAAGACTATTCCTGAAACGAAAGATGGACAAATGGGATTGCAGTGGTAACTGAATATTGAGTGTTCTAGTACAAGTTATTCTTTATGAATCAGAAGACTATACTGTAAATTGAGCATATTTACACTATAATCATAGGGAAAAAAAAGCTGCCTCACCTATCCTTTCAACACGGGTTAAGAACAGATATTTATTTAGCTTCATCCTAAGGACACCCACTGATGGAAATGCTATAGTTTCCCCAGGCAGTCCTTTCTAGTGTATCTCTATTCTCACTGTTAATGAGGACAGAATTAACGCAGAAGATATTTTCTGGGCATCAACACTCAACATGAAATAACCTTAATGCAAAAAGGGCTTTATACGGTAATATGTTTCAACGAATGTAAATGTTTCAAGTCTTGAGCTGCTTTCTTCAGCATGAAATGAAGCCTTTTCAAGAACTCTTTGCCGTAGGAACTAATTAGCACTCTGAAATTTGAAATGCTTAAATGCATGATTATTTGTATTATTCACATTTTCACTCCTCTAGTAGTCTTCATGAAAGAAATTTTACTGTCATCACCAGCTGCCATGAAATAGGATTTACTGAACATGTTTCTGAGGCCACAAAACTAAAGCCATTTCTTTAATTCATATAAAATAAACCACACTACTTGATATAAACTCTATTCATTATTTAAATACCATTAGATTGTATGAGAAAGAGGAAAGCTTTTCAAAGCATAATTTAGATAGCTTGTTAAAGTTATGAAGTGCTGTTGATGATACATTAAAGAAAGGTAATTAAAAGAATTGCTGAAGTACTAGACATGAATGTTTAAATTCTTTATATGGTAAACTCATTCTGCGTTGTAATAAACTTTGTCATTACAAATGAAATGCACCACCTGGCTCAATTATGTTATATATATTATATATATGTATACTTTATGCCTCTGAGGCCTTTTCCTGATACTTGAGTAACGTAAGAGAGCTGGATGATAGAGGTACATCAGGAGAGAATCATGGAATCACAGAACATCCTAGGTTGGAAAGAACCCACAAAGACCATCTAGTTTGACTTCGGGCTCCACATAGGACCACCCAAAACTCAACCCCGTGTCTGAGACCACTGTCCAGATGGTCCTTGACCTCCGTCAGCTCAAGGCGTGCCCACTGCCCTGGGCAGCCCATTCCATGCCCACCACCCTCTAGTGCAGGTCCTTTCCCTGACTCCCAGCTGCCCCTCCTGTGACACAGCTTTATGCCATTCCCTTGGTCCAGTCACTGTCACAGAGAGCAGCGCTCAGCGCTGCCCTTTGCTCTGCACTCTCCATGAGGCCTCTGCTCATGCTGTTCCTCTTTAATATCTTTCTGTCCTTCCTGTACTGCAGCACCCAGCCCACACACAGTGCAGGAGGTGAGGCCGTACAGCGCAGAGCAGAGGGGACAAGGCCTCCCCTCGCACGGTGGCAGCACTGGGCCTGCTGTGTACCAGGGCATGGTTGGCCCTTTGGGCTCCAGGGAACACTGCTGCCTCGTGTTCAACTCGTTATCAACCAGAATCTCCAGAAACCCTTTCCACAGCACTGCTTTCTATCTTCTTCGTCCCCATTATATAACTATATCCAGGGTTGCCACATCCAGGTGTAACATCTGGCTTTTACTCTTCTTAAAATTAATGTGGCTGGTGATTTCCTGGACATTTAATTTGTCCAGGTCTTGCTTCAAGGTACCCCAGACCTCAAGGGAGTCATCTCTCTACCCTCAGTTTAGTGTAATCTACAAACTTACATTGTATGCATCTGAGTCCTGCATCCAGATCATTTATAAAAACACTGAAGAGAACTGACCCCGAAATAGAGCCCTTGGGAACCCCACCAGCAACTGGCTGACAGTCTGATCCAACTGCAGTTACTATAATTTTTAAGCCTGACCCATCAGCCCATTGTTCACCCACTGCATTATTATTATTATTATTATTATTATTATTTTTGCCAAGCTGTATGCTAGACATTTTATTCAGAAGGAGAGAAACAATATAGAAAGTTTTTCTGAAATTCAAAACTTTTACATCAGCTGTTTTCCCTTGGTCACCTATGTGAGTAACCTTGTCACAAAAGGAACGTTCATTAAAATGGACTTTCTCCTCATTAATCTGTGTTCACTATGATGAACAACTGTGTGTTTACCAGAGTAATCTTCTCTATAATTTCTCAAGACAGTAAAGTGAGACTGACAGGCCTAAAATTACCAGGGTCTTTTTTCTTACTCTTCTTGAAAATGAGGACTGCATTTGCCAGTTTCCATTTCACCTGCTCCAAACCCCAAAACTGTTGAAAACAAATTGAGAGAGGTCTCACAATATTGTCAGCCAAATCCTTTGGTACCTTGGGATGAATCCCACTGGGCCTCGTAAGTGTACATGTATTCAGCTGAAGCAGCAAATCCCACATAAGCTCAGTCCTCTGAGAGTAAGTTTTGAAGTCATAGTCCTACAGCTACGACCTCCAGAGTTTCCAGAGCTCATCAGAAATGTTAGAGACATAAGTTTAGATTGCATTAAACATCTTTACTTTGCATCCCTGTTTGTGAAATGACCATCCTCATCAAATACCAGAACAATGTTATCTCTGTTTCTCCGGCTGCTGTTAAACTTGAAAAAAAAAATCCTTTTTGTTGTCTCCCACAGTAACAGGCAGCTTCAACTCTAATTGATTTTTGTCTGCATGAATATTCTCTCTGCAATGATGAACAGCATCTTTGTAGTCCTGCCATGTTTCCCGACCTTGCTTCCAACATCCGTAGACTTTGCTGTTCCACTGGAGTGGAAAATGAAATCATTGCTCGGTCAAACTAGCCTCGTACCCCACTTGCTTACTTCTGATACACTGGAACTGCCTGCTTCTTTGCTTTCAGGTGATACTTCAAAAGTGGCCAGCAGTGATGGATCCCAACACCCTTGAAAGCAGACTCCCAGGCAACATTACTAGCTACTGGCTCCTCCCAGTTTAATGTCATCTGAAAATGTTTTTTATGTGCACTTCACTCCAGCATCCAGGTCAGGGATGTAAACATTGAAAAAAACTGGCGCTAAAATTAAGTTCTAGTGGTATGGGGAAGAGAACTGGAAAAAGATAAAACTTCTGAGCTTAATACGGATAGCTTAATAGGACAGAAATGGAAGAGTAGATCACAACATAATCAACAGCAGCAATGATAACAAAAATACAGAAAACACAAGACAAGACAATGCTATTGTTTGCCACCCAGTGACCAACATCCAGCTAGTCTCTGAACAGTGTCGGTCTCCCCACTGTGGCCAGCTCCCCCAGTTGTATTATTAAGCAGATTGTCAAATGGTGTGGAACACCCCTATGGCCAGGTTGGGTCAGCTGTGCTGGTTCTGTACAACCCCAGAAAAAAAAAAAATCTTCTAATTTTGTGCATCGCAGACTCCTTATTGGTAGGGCAGTTAGAGAAGCAGAAACGTCCTTGATCCAGTTTGAGCTGTACTAACCAACAACTAAACTATTGGTTTGTTATCAAAATTATTCTCATCCTAAATCCAAATCACAGCACCATACCAACCGCTATGAAGAAAATTCACTCTAACCCAAACAAAACCAGGACACTAAGGGACACCACAAGTGACTGTCCACCAACCAGGTGTTACTTCACTTACTTATTATAACCTTTTCAGTCCAACCCATCACCTAATATCACCATCAATAATTCACAATAATTCACCCATCATATTGCATATGGTATCCAGCATTATGCTGAACATTTTGTCCAGAAGATGCTGTGGCAGACAGTACTCAGACCCTGCTAAAATCCAAAAACTATATCCATTGCATTCCTTTGGTCAACTAGAGGTGTAACCTTGTCTTAAAAGAATATTAGCTTAGTAAGTCATGACTTTTCCCTCATGAACTCATATCAGCTTTCTCCGATGGCTGCACTGTTTTTCAGGTGTTTTTCAATAACTCCCAAAATAATCTTCTCCATATTTTTGCCAGACACTGAAGTGAGACTGACAGGCCTGTAATTACCAGGGTCTTCTCTCCTGCCCTTCTTGAAAACTGGAATAACATTTGCCAGCTTCCAGTCAAGTGGAACTTCTCCACATTTCCAATACTGTTGAGAAACAGTGGAGGTCTTACAATAGCATCACCCAGTTCTGTCAGTAGCCTAGGATGAATCCCATTGGGTCCCACAGATTTAAGTGCAAATTCAGTAGCAGCAGGAAATCCTGTACAAGCTCAACATCAACAAGGAGCTTGTCAGTCTTCCACTAGTGGTCCACCAACCCAGACCCCACAGGTCCTAGGCCTGTCAACAGCGTTAAAGACAGAGATGGGGAAGACCTTAAATATCTGCTTTACCTTTCATCTCTGTTTTTGAGTGACCAACTTCATCAAATAAAGGATCAATATTTTGTTCAGACCTCCTCTTACTGTTAATATACTTGAAAAATCCTTGTTTCAGCTGTAATTATGCTTGATTTTAAACTCAACCATTTCATGATCATTGTGGCCAAGACAGCAACCAATCATCACTTCACCCACGAGACCATCTCAAATTACAAACAACAGACCAAAAAGGGCACCTTTTCTAGTTAGCTCCCTGGGAACATGTATCAAAATCTTCAGTGCATTCCCTTGAGACAGATCAAGTCTGAAGCCAGATTTCTTAGCAACCTTTTAGGCAGACTGGTTGCAAGCAGGTCAAGCACAAAGTGCTCCGCTGAGCACTGATTTTCCTCATTAGTTTTTTAAGTCTCTTCGATGTGAGCAGGCCACCCTTTATGTGGGGTAAAGATCAGCCTGCAGCTGGTGAGTTGTATCTGGATCTTCAGAGGAAGAAAGTGCAGCTGCAGATGAGGAAAAGGAAGAGTAAGAAGGGGGCAGCACACTACTTTCCGAGTGTACACATGGCCTGGCATGAAACCAGGAAGTACTGCTGTCAGAGTTCTGTGTTGCTGCAGCGATAACGTGAGCTGCCATCGCTAGTTATGGGTGGAACTGAGTAAAACCACCACTGTAGGCAGGAGAATTTGGGGTATCTGTTGCTGATGAGCCCAAATAGCGACGAAAATAATACAACAGTGAGATAATGTATGAAGAAGGGCATTACAGATGCTCAGCGGGGCTAACAGGACTGACAGAACCTTGAGCTTCTGCTGAACAAATGGTGTCATTCATACAATCGTATCAAAATAGGGGTTTACTTAGAGTCATTTGTTTTTGTTTCTTTTCCTTTTTTTTTTTTTTTCAAAAATAACCTGTCTGATACGAATTACATCAAGTGAAATTTGAAGTTTGCACAAAAAGAAAGAGTTTTTCTCCTTCTGCTGGTGATGCTATTTGGAGGTCACTTTCTGAGACAAGGTTTATTGGAGCTGCAGAAGCTCAGAGCACAGAAAACAGCTCGGTTTGGCTTGTGCAGAAGGAAATTGCTAAGCTTCCATTCTTTCCCACTGAGGCTGAATTAAACCTTTCTCACTAAAGAAAATTGATTTTTAAAGCAACACAACTATTAGCAGCTCTGGCATCCTCAAGGATTTTTCTAAACCTTGCTTCACTTCCAACGCCTCTGAGAGAATATTCTCTCGGGTAGGAAAAATCCCTACCCATCTCCCACTTTGCTTGCATTTGAAATATCTGATACCGAACAATTCTGAAGACAGCCCATTCAACTAAAGAGACACAGGGAAGGTCCTGTCATCCCGCACACGGCTATCTCCCCTGCGTTGGGAGGAGCGGAGTCATCCTCGATTTGTCACGAAACCTTCCCGGGTCTCCGTGGGAGAAGAGAGACGCGGCTGCAGCTTCGCTTAGGACTTGTGTGAGCCGTCACACGGAACGAGGGCAGCGCGGGACAGACCAGCCACCTCGCAGAGGGCACGACAACGCTGAGGGACGCGGGCACACCGTCGATGAATCAGGCACCGGACAGCGGAGCGCCCCGGTGCAGCGGCCACACCTCTCCCGCCGCCCCGTCCCGGTCACCCCGCAGCCCGTGAGCAGGGAGCGGGGGCCGCCCCCTCCCGCGTCCCGCCGGCCGCTCCGGGTGCCCGCCCCCGCGCGGCGCCCATTGGCCGCGCTCCGCCCGCCACCGCCCCGCCGCGGGGAGGGAGGTGCCAGCGTCGCCCCCGGGCCGTCGCCGTCGCCGCTACCGGAGCGAGGTCGGCGCGGAGCCGGAGAGGCGCGGCGGCGGGAGGAGCGCGGCGTGGAGTTGTGCCGCGGGCCGAAGGGAGCGGGCCGCCGGCTGCGGGTCCGCCAGCCGGGCAGGGGACGGCAGGGTGCAGGAGAGCCAAACTAAACGCCCAACAGCCTCCGGCATCCGCGGCTGCCCGCTTTCTTTTTCTTTCCTTTTTTTTTTTTTTTTTCCCTTTATTTTATTTTATTTTATTTTATTTTTTTTATTTCCTTAAAATCCTTCCGAAAGAGAAACGTCACTGTGTTTTTGGCACGCTGCTCCGCGTGCGGAGTTGTTTTCCGCGCACCGCTGACAAACAAAGGAAAAGGGGGAGGGGGGGACCGTGCTTCGCAGAAGACATGCGTTCCGTCAGGAAGAGGTGGACTGTGTGCACCATAAGTCTCCTCCTCATCTTCTACAAGACCAAGGAGATCGCGCGCACCGAGGAGCGCCAGGAGGCACCGCTCGCCGGGTAAATGCGGCGCCGCGCCGGGAGGGTCGGTCGGTCCTGGGGCTCCCCGGCCCCGCCGCGGCTGCCGCATCCCCGAGCCCCGCGGTGTGCGCGCGGCCGCGGCTCTTCCGAGGGCCGGGAGGGTCCGCCCAGAGCCGGGCGCGGCCCCGGCCCCCGCCCCGAAGTTTGTCCGGGCGCCGCGCGTAACTCCGGGCATTCCCTCGGCTCCTGGTGCTGCTCTGCTGGAGAGCCGCCGCTTTCCGCCGCCAGACGGTGCGAATAAGAGGCGAAAAGTCCCTTCCCGCTTTGTGCTGCACCTCTTTCTTTGTTGGTCACCTTGGCTGCGTACGTGCGTGCCTCTCCTCTCCTTCCCAGCTATCACCCGTGCTGTATGGGAGTTGGGCGTTCCGCCCGGGCTGCCTCTTCCCCGGCAGAGGTAACTGTCGGTATTCGGGGAGAGGATGCGTGAATGCCGCGGGCACGGTCAGCCCTGCGAGGGCGGGGAGTGGGCTCGTGTCTCGCGTTCCCCTGCTGAGGTGAGATGCGCTTACCGCCGGTTCTCCTTTGCTGTAAGCCCTTAATTTGAAGAGGAGGAATAAAGTTGCTGAAAGTGCCCGTAGGAGCCCGGAGGGAGGGAGGTCAACGGCAGTCTCCGTGCGTCCCCGCACACCCCTCTTCCACCTCGAGAATCGGGGCGGAAAGCGCGTCCCCACCCAGCTGCTGCTCGGGCACAGCGCAGCACAGCGGTGCGGGGCACATCTGGGGCACATCTGCTCTGCGGTGGGACAGCGGTGCGGTGAGCCTCGCAGGAGCGGCAGGTCGTAGAATGGCAGAAGCGCAGAATATCCTGAGTTGGAAGGTACCCAGAGTCATCGAGTACAACTCCCGGGTCCACACAGCACCGCCCAAAAATCGGAATGCGTGAATGGGGTCGGTCGTGCCTCTCTCTGCGTTTCTGGTGTGGTGTTTGGTTCCTGTGGCATGAAGGATTTTCACAACTTGCTGTAACTTTCCCTATTGTTCAGTTTGGGGGTGATGCTTCTGCTGCAGTGCTGTGGCTCCTGCGTATTTGGGGATGTATGAAAGCGTGAAGTGTTTATGTTGTGGGATGCACAGAGGTCAGTGTGAAAATGGAGCTGTGAGGGACAATTAGCCTTGACCAGAAGTGTTTCTTAGCAGACATTTCTACTTTTCAAAGTAGGGGTAGGTTAAATGATTCAGGAGTTAGTCACTAGGTAAAAACCGTATTTGCCAAAAAAGTCCCCTACATCTTATGATGCATCCTGTTTGACATTTTGACATTACATAGGAGGTACTAAAGAGAACCAGTGCATTAACATTAATGGAAGTGTGTTTAGTCATAGGTGTGTATGTCTTTAACAGCGCTTCAAAACAGAGCCATAAAGCACCAGCACCAAGTCAGTGAGATGCTCACTTTAGTGGCAGTGGGACCTCCTGTGCAGGGCAGAAGGTGGTGGAATGAGGACCCTTCTCATCCTGTCCCGTTCTTCAGTGGAGGACCACAGCTGGGTGCACCGTGACCGTCTGCCACCACTGCTGGCATGAGACTCCTCTCCTCTTGAAGGAAGGGCTCTCGGTGTTACGTGGGTTGTAGAGCCAATTTGTTTTTCTGTGGGACGTGTTACTTCCAGAAGCACCAGTAACAGAACTGTGAAGGCAGGAGGTGGTCTGTTTGGGATTCTTGGTAGTACCACAGGTAGATTCCAGGTGTTTGAAAACTGGCTGTTTGTATGACTCCCAGGCCTGTGGTGATAGCGTCCGCCATGTCTTCATAGGTGAGTTTTCACAGATGGTAATTGCAGAAGTGTGCCATTCTTCAACGAGGCAGCAGTGTCCTCTTAAAGGTTATGCAAGTAATGAAATATTCATTGAATGTTTCCTACACATCATTGTCCTCTACTGGCATGGAATATACCCCTTAAAGCTTTAAAGCAGTTTCTCATATTCACTGAACTATGTTATGAAGAAAAGACCATTGTCCTGTCCTGTCTCAGTCAGGTTGATCACCAGCGGAAACTGGTTGGGGCTGGGGCTGATACCATCAGCCACACATCGCTGTTGCACCAGAGAGCGTTTGCTGTGGTTTTGGATGGTACACGGAAGCCCAAATTAATTTTACACCTTTTTAAACAATGAAGAATTTTCTGGAGCAAACTGAGAATTTTATCTATTAGCGTATTTCATTTTAAGTAAAAATTGAATGAACTAGTAACAGTAAATGGAGGGGAGCGTGAAGGGAGCACTTTGTATTCATACTAGAACTTTAACACAAAATGCATAGGACCTTATTTTTGCTCACGAGAACGTAATTCAACGTTGTTCTGCTCCACGGTATAAAAATCTGAGCACTTCACTGCACATCTACGCTGTGAGTGCAGAAGACGACCAAATATCAACTGTGAGGGCACTGTAGGTGTTGTCAGCATAATTTTTCTCTGAGTGGTGTAACCTGTGTCTCTGTTGTGGTACCTCTGGGGTAGGATTCAGTGGGGACAACTGTGAGGTGCTTTCAGACTGGGTACTTTCCCCAGGTGCATTTTGTTAGTTTTTTATTAGGGGTATTCACTTGATATTACTGCAGTAATACATATGTGGTTATCCACAACCAGTATGGAAAATTTTGAGGAATAAAATAATAAGAATTAAAAATAAAAAAGATAACAAAAAAAAATTAATCACATTCTGATTATCGAATTCAGAGCATTCAGTGTCATCCTCCCATCCTGTGAAATCAGAGCAGGGAGGATGGTTTGCATTCACATCGTGTACCTACACAGTTGGTTAAAGTAGATTTTTCGGTAGGTGGCAGTCTCAGCTATGAGTCAGTGTGATGCTTGTGCTGCAGTGTGCTGGCATCGGGGAGGGAGGGAGAGTGATGCTGGGCTGCTTTTGGCTTTGTTGGTTTGTTGGCTACAGGGACTTCTGCAGTTGTAGCAGCTTTTGCAAATGACCACTTGCTACAAGTTAAGTTAGCTTAATTAATGTCTCATCGAAGGATAGTTTGAGTTTAGTCTGGTGTATAATTTACCAAATCATAAAATCCTTAGAGTTAGAAGCGGCCTTTAAAGGTCATCTAGTCCAACTTCCCTGCAGTGAACATGGACATACACAACTTGATCAGGCTGCCAAGGGCCTGATCCAGCCTTGGTCCAAATACTAATACTTAGTGTGGCTGTATAGTGTCATAGTTTCGTTAAGGCCAGGATCCAGTTGCCTCATGTACTTACAGCCACAGGAAAACAAAAGCCAGTAATACCCTAGGATGGCCTTCAGCCACATACCTTTAATCGTATATCCTGTTGGTTTGATGGTTGGTGGTCAAGAGTTTGCAAGCCAAGTGGTGCATTTATTATTGGTGATATTTCAGACCATGCTTATTTAACTTGCAGAAACATTTATGTGCAGTACTGCAGTACATGTTCTTTCTTCAATATATTCTGCATGGTAAAATGTTAAATCCAACCATTTTGATGTATATTTGTATATACACATTTATTTGTGTGTGTGTGTGTATATATATGTGATAATATTTGTGATTAACAGCTATGATTGAACTGAGCTTGAATGTCACCTACAGGGAAACAGTGTGGAAGATAATGAAAACATCCTGTGATAAAAACACAACTCAGATCTAAGGCTTTACACTGTGCTTGCAGTGTTTTAATATTTGTTTTATTTGTGTGACCCTGTTGATGAATATAATTACAGTTGATAATGTTTATTCTTCTTCATCACTACTCTGTGGTTGTCAGCCACAGCTTACCACGGTTCCTCTTTTATTAAGGCACATTCAAGTATTAGATATAGATGTCTTATAGACTACTCATAGGGAGAGCTTACTTGCTGTGGCAAGTAGAATGAGAGAAAAGGGGAGATAACTGCTTCTTTTTGTGAAGAGAAGGAAATAGTGCTGGTGCTTGTGAAGTAAGATACTTACACCCAGAGTTAGCCTTGCTGTAACTGTGTCTTTTCTGTCTTGCATTGCAGAGATGGTGAGCTGAGTTTGAGTCGATCAATGATCAATAGCTCTGATAAAATAATCCGAAAGGGCGGCTCTGCTATCTTCCAGCATTCTGTAGAAGGTTGGAAAATCAATTCTTCTTTGGTTCTGGAGATAAGGTGAGTGTCTTAAGTAACACAGTTCATTTCATATTACTATTGCCTATAATTCTTCTGGTCCAGAAGAAAGCAATTTGATTTACTGTTGCAGGTGGATGCTTTATAACTATACTCTCTGAAGGTGCAATGTTAAATGCAGGTAAATGCCATTAGGCTGCAAAGTGAAGTCAACCTTTGTAAGAGTGAATAAAATGTTTTCACCCGGCTATGTCATGTCAGACCTCGAGGACATTTTCTACATTATGCATGTGGTCAAGAACTCTCCTGGAGTCAGTGATGAGAAAGTGGTGCTTTTAGGATATGATTTTCTCTCATCCTAGAGGCCTAAAACAGGACAGATGTAGCCTAAAAGTAACTATTTTTCTTCCTAACTACAAAGGGAGCTTAGGCAGGTGACTTCAGTGTAGGAGTCAAGAGCTGGGACATGAGTTGCTGACTCCCTGAGGCTGGTCGGAGTCAGGAGGTCAGATACCAGCAATGCTGACAATCTCATACAATTTCCTTTTTTTTTTTTGGAGACAGAGAGGCCAGAAAGAGCCTTAGGCTCATACTGAATGTGGGAGCAGAGTGGAAGAATTAAAGCAAATGGTAGCTCTGATGTACTTTAACGGAGTGGGCCTACCCGTGCTGGGGCCTGAGGGGAGAGCAGGATGAGTACTGTATTGCCATCATATCTTCCTTATCTCAGTTAGTGTGGTGGGCAGCAGGAGAGGAATATGGGGTAGGGCTCAGCAGTGCAGGGTTTAGGAGAGAAACATGATAATAAACAGCCAATTTTAGCTGAAATTGTTTATCAGATTTTTGGATTATTAGGATGCTGAATTGGAGTTTGATCTACTTGAACTGTGTTTTCAGTGTGATTTCTTCCTGGTTTTTTTGTTGGGTTTTTTCTGATGTTGTTTAGCTGGCCTTACATTTTTTTTTTTACAAAAAACCCTAAACTAGCAATCTATCAATTTATGAAAGCATGGCTTATCTGAATGTGGAACTCAGAATTTTTTTTTATAACTACAATTTTATGTTCGCAGTTCTAAAGCACGTAGAGAGCCACAGAACTGTAGAACCACAGAATGATCTGGGTTGGAAGAGACCTTGAAGATCATCTTGTTCCAGCCCCATTGGCAGGGCTGCTACCCACCAAATCGGGCTGCCCAGGAGCCCATCCAGTCTAGCCTTGAATGCCTCTAGAGTGCATGGTTAGCTCAAAAATGATTAACATGTCCACAGTGGTAGTGAAAGCAGGAAGCAGTGTCTTTGTCAACCCATTCTGGAAGTTCTGTGCTGTGACAGTTGAAGTGTGTCCCCCTGAAATTGAGGTCAGGGGTGAAAAGAGTAGCAAGAATTGAGTAGGCAGTGAACTATGCTCCTCTTGATACTTTGGATCCTGTAGCTGTGCCCTCAGCTCTGTGGTGCACTGTGGTGTTCTGTCTCCTGGCTGGGCTCCTTGCTGCTTCCCAGGCTCCTAGCAGCGAGCACCTGGCAGTCAGCCATCCAAGGTGCATTGCCAGGCCTCAGCACTGGAGTTTTTTTTCCCAAGAATGTCTGTTTTTTGTCACCTGTTTGGACAGTGTGTTGGTTGCAAGGTAATGGAGAAGTTAGGCTCCGAAGGTAGCCTAGAAAAAATACGCAATGACCTTTACCAATATCTAGAATTCATGTGCATGTAACAGACAGTTTAAGTTGGACATGTAGGAAGCAACTTCAGAAGACTGCTGCAGAAATTTCAAATCATCTATTATAGTTCTGAGTATTCAGAGAAAACAGCACACTGTTTTACTTCTGAGGTAAACTAATTTGGAAGCCTTTGAGAGGCTGTAAGTAGTAAAAGGTAATTATCCTTTTTAGTCATCCAATTTTTTTGAGAAGTCGATTATCCTATTTCAGAACCATTTAAAACCAATACACCTTTACTGCTCGAGCCAAATAACAAACTAGTAAAAGTGTTACAGCGGATTTTTGATTAAAGTTAAAAGCAAAAATGAAGCTTGGGTTATGCTCATTTTTCAACTGCTTCAGAAGCAGCATACATCATTCAGACAGAGGGGTAAAGCAGTGGTGAATGCTTTTGAGGTTTTTTTTAAGTCTGTAAGAACTAAAATATCATCTCACTCTACCCAAAAACATGAGTTTCAAAATCAATACCTTTTCCGTACTGTTGGAGGTGGGGAAGTTCTGCCATTTTAAAAATAATTAATGTGCTCTGAAGAAGTATGTGATGTGAACATGTGGTGTTTCTTAAAAATGGTACAGTGAAGAATACTTTTTGTCTCAGTAGTGCAATGTGGAAAAACTGAGTGCACTATGTGAAAGGAGTCCAGGGTACCTGCTAGTTCTGTTGTTTCAGAAATCTTCTTTGCTGATATGTGTAGCATATTCAGTTATGGTATTCAGCAATGAGGAAAAATAGTTCTGTCTGAGGACACCCTTGTGAAACATCTGATGCTGACTGAACAGTATACGTTCTTCTTTCACTGCTGCAGGAGGGTTGCTTCAACCTTTCTTCCCTGTTTCTCCAGCAAGCTGGAACCTTAGCCATAAATACTGTTACACATAGGAATCTATTAAGACTAACTTCAAATGTGTCTAGCAATCTGCTGAATTGTTTTCGTGGGTAAACTAACTCTTCAGCCCTCCAAAGAACATTGTGCTCACTGTTTAGACCATGAAGATGATTCATGCTATTATTGCAACTGTTAATGTGATCAGTGGTACTCTTGTGGTTGAGCTTCATCCTAGCAAGTAACGTAGGAGAAAAACATTTTAAAAAAAGCTAGTACCTTTTGAATAATGTATATAAAAAAAACCTTATCATTGCTAAGCAGTGAAGCAATAATTTGTGAAACTATTAGTGTACAGCCTAAAGACATTCCATAAAACTTCTCATCGCTCATAAACTGCAGCTACCTTTGTGTCTTACATCAGCTTGACACCCACAATGACTATATTAAAACATGGAAAGTATTTGTCAGTGAGTTTTGTTTTGTGCAGGGACTGTTCTTTAATGGTATGTCTGGACATTGCTGTCTGGTAGCTGGAATTTTACCCTTTGTTGTTATCCTGTGCTGCTTTCTCTTTGTGGTCGTGAGGTGTTTTTATTAGCTCAGGGTAGTGACCAGTTTCTGTCAACTAAAAAAGGTCATATGGGTTCTTGGCCAGGTCAGTCCTTAGTGACTCAGTCAGTGAAAAGCTTCATTATCTGGACCCATAAAGGTTCCGCAGGGTGTCTGGTGTCATAGAGTGCTCTCACTGGGACCTTGCAGCCAGAAGAGATGAGGGAATGTTGCAGCTGTTTTGGGAGATTGAAGCCCTTTTAGGAGATGCTAAGGAAGCATTAAAAGAAAGTACTAGGCTTTCTGTGATTGAGAAGGGAATGGTGATGTCATTAATTACAAGAGACTGTAGCAGATTTGCTCTTTAGCTGATCACAATTGCTCTAGTGGGAGAACGATTTTTCTAGCTGATGTTACCTACTGATTACTGACAACTTCTTTGAAAAATAATTAGTAATTCTTGTGCCTGAGGGGAGAAGGCTGCCTGCTTGACTCCCTTTCTGTCAGAATGATTTCAGCCATGTGTAAGAAGAACCCACCTTCTGCAAGACTGTGTGTTTTAAGTTATTCTTGTTCTTAGTAGCAATGTGAAGGTTTTCTTGGTACAGAAACTGTACCACATCACATTAGGGGCTGTACCTTCAAACAGGAGAGGTGTGGCTGAGATGATACAAGCCTGTCTGATGGAGGACTGATGCTAGCACTTCTGTAACCTGTGTGAAATCATATAATCATAGTGTGAGGTTTCAGGATGTGAATTTCTTCTTCCACTTATTTTTGATTAAATGTGGACATGTGTTTGTGTTGGAGGGAGCAGACAGATGTTTCGAATTTTGGGAAGACAATATGAAAAAATGATGTGCGTCTAGGCTGTGTTCCTCACTTTACAGTGTGAGAGAGTGAAAATTTCCTTTCAGAGAAATGTGAGAACAGCATCATTAAAAGAAAACAAAAAACAAAAACAAACAAACAAAAAAAACAACAGCCAAGAAAAAAACACCATCGTGACTTCCCCCTCTGAAGAGTTTTGATTATTATCATTGTTTATCTTTCAAGTTCATATGCAACAGCTATGATAAACCACTGAACAGCAAGTGATAAGACACTGGACTGCCACTGGAACAGTGAAATCGCTCTGAAGCTTTTGTAGAAGCTTTTCTAGGTTTTAGAGCCAGCCATTCTGTTTACTCCAGATTCTGAGACCTGGGGCTTTCTCAGGTTTAGTCACAGTAAACCTTAGAGGTATTTTCCTCCTTAGTCCTTCACATCAACTGAAAATTCAGTGTTCTCTGTAATTTGATGTAGTTAACACCTTTGACTCTTTCTTTGACTCTAGCTTGCTTCAGTGTATTGAAAGCTGACGTATTTCTAGCCTTCCTGTGTTAAGCAGCAGTTGGGTCATAATGTGTTTATAAGTCCACTATTCCTGTTGCTGTAAAGTTCTGAAGATTTATAGTCCAATTATTGTAGCTTGAGGAGAAGGAGAAGGAGCATGATACCCTGAAGGTGTTGTTGGGGGGGGGGTGGAGGGTTGAGAATGTTAACAGTCAGCAACTGCCTCGCAGCCAGTGCAGTACTTGGGTTGGTTGTCTGTGAACTGGTGATTGCCGGGAACCTCTCCCTTGTTAAATGCAGTACTCATGGTTTTAATGAATCCAACTCTCTGAGAATTTGCAAAATTACTAGGAAAAGAGCAAGCGAGAGTCTGCAATGACTTCAGTGGAATAGGAACTTCTTGAGGGTAAGATGTTGCTGGGCATACGGAAGTTATGTATCAAAAGAATTGTTTACATTGTTTTATGAAAAAAAAAGAAAACGTCAAATGAGTCCCAAAATATCTAAAGCTTGAAAAGCCTAAATTCAGATAAGGGAAGTCTAAGTCAGCAGTTTAGCTAACTATGTAATTATCAGCATGATCAAAACAATATTTAGAAATCAAAATATTTCTGTTTAGTTTTATTACAAAATAATAATAATAAATAAAAGCCTCCAGATGTTTGTAGATAAATAGTTACTGACCTTTCAGTAATAAACAGATCTTTAGGAAAAGAAAAACAGAAAACTTTTGTAAATGTGTGAAAAATATTCCATGTAGTTGGATGAAGGGCACATTCAGAAAAACTAGCTAACTGATCTTGATTAAGGAGGAGTCTCCATGTGATCAGTGCATAGAGAAAGCATAAAAAGGATGTCCTTGTAAGGAAAGATAATTAATCAAACATGCACTGTTTGTAAGTATCTCTTTCTCTTCTAGTGCTGAGGGCAAACAGAGAATTGGAGAGCACTGCTCATTTGGAGCAGGAGTATTTTTCGTGTTCATGAATAAAAACAACAAAACAAGAAAGAATTCTGAATTAACACAAGGCCACAGCCTGCCCTTCTAGGCAGCTGCATCTTGTGTTTCCTTTTGGAGGAGGCAGGGATGTTTGCATCTAAGTTGGGTTTGGTCAGTGAGATTTCTGTATTTTTCTTTTGTCTGACTGATACAGAAGTTTAAAAAAAAAAAAAAAAGCTCTTCAAAGAAATAAGTGAATAATTGGCAAAAAAGAAAGTGCTTTGCCTAGTCCATATCAGCAGCTCAGAGCCACCTTCTGCCTTCCATCTGGGGAGGCTTCAGTTTCTTTGCAATGGTTCACACCAGCACTAGGAATGATGTGCTCCAGTAAGGTTAGGAAATCACTGAAATTAATAGAGGGCATGGAGAGTTTGTTGAGTCTCCACCACTGGGGAGACCGCTAGGACTATGTTGGATAAACATGTTCAGGGTGATGTTGAGTAAGATACATCTTCATAGGGGCAGGGTGTGGGCTTGGTAATCACTCAGTCCTTCTGTTCCCATATGGTAGTTGTACGTGACCTAACCCAGCTAGATACCTTAGTACTGAGAATACCTGTCAGTACTACCCCAAATCATTGGAGTTCCTAGTCAGAAAAGCGTGGATCCTTTGGTGGCAAGGCTTTCCAGCAGTGCCATGCACAAAAGGAAGGATTTGCCCTGTCAGAGTATTTCAGACAGGGTTGTGGCTTACTTTGGCTTTCACTGACAGGTCATGCATTAGTGTTCTTCAACACTGTTTAGAAATCTATTTGCAATCTTCAAAGTCCACTATTTAAATGATTCTTTTTTTCCATAATCCACACAGTTCAGAGGAAAATGAGGAAGAGGTAAGCACTGTGTAATTGTAAGTGTAGTTTTATAGTTCAGAGGCTGTTTTGAACAAAGTAAAACCAAAAAATGCATGTACGTAGAAAAATGTCACCACATTGTCCCAAAATAATACGCTTTATATTGTTTGGAAAGCTATTTGAAGGCAGTGCTGTTTGTTACATATCCCTTATTGGATAACCAGGAGTTGTACTCAGTGTTTAAATATTATGAACATCTGGCTTTGGTCATTGAAGAAAAGCCCCAAGTCAACCCCGTGTTGTCACACCATGTTTGTGTGAGTCATGTAAACAGGTTGCAGGCAGTTGCTTGGCTCCAGATAAGCCTGAGCCAAATCTGCCTCACCCACCCACAAAGGGCTCAGTTACAGGTTTCTTCATCCAAACAAAACTTGAAGACCTCCTCAAATGAAACAGTTCTGTTCTGCGTTCTAGCCTGAGATTGCAGAATGTTCATCTATTTAACACATTTACTAGAAGGTTCACTAAAAATTATGCTGTTTTTTTTCCTTCATCTAATTAGGCTTGCTTTTGAATTCTGTGTGCATCAAGATGTGAATTAGCACTTGCTTAAAATTATTCCTCAAGTCCATTTATTCAGCCTTGCTACAGCATTTTTGTGCTTTTTTTCACGGCTCTGTGCCTTGGGACAGAATAGAGATTTAAAAAATGCTCTTATTATTAGCCAGGATCAAAAGTGAGACATCCATGTATGTTTCACAGTTTGAAGTTATCTTATCCTTTAGAATATCTTTTTATCTCAACACTTACGTGAAAGTGGAAAGTACTCCTGTCTCCACAGTACAAATGAGTCAGTAGCAGAGAGAAACAATAATACGAGCATCTGCATTCTGAATCACGTTTCTTTTAATATCAAAAGACATATTGTAATACTGGCATTATTACTGACATTTCTTACTGACAGAGGGATTCTTGTGCATGCTTAGTATCTGTACACACAATTTTCTAATGACAAAATCAGACTAAAAAGTTTCAGCTGTTTAATATTTTATTGTCTATATAGATCTGATTCAGGTCCACTTTAGGTCTCGTGGAGAAATTCTTGAGCATATGTAGGACCATAGACAAGTAAAAAAGATTTGACTGTGAGTTACCCGTTGCCAAATAAATACTGGGAGCTAAGGCACTTTTTTGCTTCTTTTTGGCACTGTTTGCATAACTTCGCTGCCTTCCTCTTATATTTTGAAATAGTGTACAAGTTACTAAGCTGATGGCACTGAGCTTGGTTACAAAACCATTTAGGCCCATTCATTCCACATTTCAGGTGTGGGTGCTTTAAGCAACTAAAGTAAACCTGGTGATGTCTCTTTAGTCAGAGCCCAAGGTTTCATTTAATTTCTGTTGTATTTTCTGGCTTACTTGTGGTCACCCCACCTCACATTAGAGTGCAGTATGAAATAAGTCTCTGGATACTGTGGCTGATGCTATTGGTAAGTTTCAGTGCCTTTTCAGCCGCTGATCTGGTGGATCTTCTTAGATAATTAATAATTCTAATAATTTATAGTACTGTTAGATCATACAAGTCATTCTTTCTTACTCTGTTTTTGTTTGTTTTTTTCCTTCTGATTTTGTAGCAGTTTCTGTTGCAGTGTATTCACAAAATGACTTCATCAACCTGTGAGGATTAAAATCCATTTGACAGGCTGAAGTGGAACCTTTATCCTGTGTTACAGAAGTGCCTTGCCTGACCCTTTATACCTCATGCTGAAAGTTTTCAGTACGCACAATTTTAATATTCTCCACCATTCTCCCTTATTCTGAGACCCTCAGTGCAACCTGTCTTTGCCCCGATGCTCCTTCATTTATACCTGACAGCTGTAAAAGACAGTTCAGAACATTCTTCTTTGTCCCCCTTTGTCCTGGTGTAGGAAATGAGAGGAAGCACTTAAAAAAATATTCTTATCCTGTTTCCCTTCCCCTATGGCTTCTAAAGTCAATTCCAGGGTGAGCGCTTTGTGTGACTGCAAGGTTTAGACTTGCTCTTTCCTCTTAAGGCAGTGACACAAGAGCTGTCTGGTCATGGTGCTTCTGTAGTTCATTCCTTTTTACTTGAGATTATTTCTCCTTATGTCTCTCAACGGGTGTTGCAACTGCTGGAGTGGTATCTCTAGTTATCTTTTCCTGTTTTGATCTGCTTTAAGGAAGTTCTGCTCTAAAGGTTGGTTATGTAAAAATAGCATTCTCTTACTCAAGAAATAGTCTATTTTAAATCCTATTTTATCTGCTGACAGCAGTGGAAAATATAAAGTTACTGCTTTTCTTCTTGTTAGCGTTGCATAAATAGGAAAAAAAAAATGTGTTCATATTAACAGCTATGGAGTGACCTGCCTCAGCTCAGCAAGTCCTGTCTGCTCCATTTTGGACTTTAACATAAACTTTGATTCAGGCTTGGTATTCAGACTTGGTATTCACACCTGCTCACAGACATTTACACTTTGCAGAGTAGGTGAGAGCCCAAGTGCATACCGCTGTGTTCAGTGGCGGTCCCAGCCTAGCACGGGTTCCTTCAGCTCTGACATTTTGTAGCTTTTAATCCCAGGTTCAGACATGTACTGCAGACTACTTTGTACTACCAGCACAGGGATCACTCCATACGTATCTGTAGTCCTTAAAAGAGTCTCATAATGCTTACTTACCTACTTACCATGCTTCAGCATTTAGCACCCCACAGGCAGGTATAGATTACCATGATTTAACTTCTGCTGCTGACCTTCAAGCAGACACACTTTGCCTGTTATTTGCTGGGCACTGGGGGTATACAGATGCTTAATTATCATAGTGCCTTGATCTGTGTTAGCTTGTTAAGCCCTGAACTTGATCATGCGTGTCTAAACCCTGTTAACAGTTTGAATATTTAGTGGCAGAGAAGCAAGCCACTGAACTGAATTAAACTGATTTAAAGTAATGATTGTGTTCTAGGAAGTGCTTCTCTGAGTTCAGGGAACAGTTTGACTAGATCTTGAGCTGCAGTACGTTAATTTGCAGCATGTTTTTAAGCTGATTTTGCTTAAATCAGTATGAAAGACAGTGGGTGTTTTTATATCAAGTTAATTAGAATAATTTCAGCTGAGCTTCAGTTAATTAGTACTAAGTTTATGCTAAATGGAATGTGTTACTCTTACAGTAAAATAAGGAGCTGTATGAAAACATGGCTATTCCTGAACCAAACTGAGTTGTGAGACATGACGATGTAGTGAAGCATTTATTTCCTAAACCATAAATACTTCATGTTTCAAACTGTCACTTTTCTATGAAAACAAACAGCTCTTGTCCTCTTTGAAATATGTGTGAAAGTTCTGAAGCTTTGTAAAACATGATAATAGTATATACTGTCTAATTTTTAAAGCCATCTTCCCTTGGTCTCTCAGTGCTTTCATCTCTGAACGGATTAGAATCTATTGCTGTAGTGCTTTATTTGTGACAGTGTCATTAAGATTTGAATTCTGTCATAACAGCTTTCCATTAACTCTAGACTTCTGTCTGTCTGATGCTAACTACCTTTGGTAGTATGCTGCATGCTCTGTATCTTTTATATTACTCTTTGATGATTCCATGCAGCAATGAATATACCGGGTCTTATCCACGTATTATTTTTTTTTCCACCCAGGAAGAGTATTCTTCGCTTCTTGGATGCAGAAAGAGATGTCTCAGTGGTCAAAAGCAGCTTCAAGCCAGGAGATGTAATCCATTATGTACTAGACAGACGTCGCACCCTAAACATTTCTCACAATTTGCACAGCCTTCTCCCTGAGGTTTCCCCAATGAAGAATCGACGATTTAAAACCTGTGCTGTAGTTGGAAATTCTGGCATCCTTCTGGACAGCGGGTGTGGAAAAGAGATTGATACTCATGACTTTGTTATAAGGTGAGTTTTCTTCTGCTTTTGAATAGGCAAGCTGCTGTACTTCTTGGACAAAAGCTGGGAGAAGTGCTTTAATCTCATCTGCAGATTTCAGGGGTTATCTGAAATAACAAAATTATTAATGTGAAACTGTATTCCTCATTATGGGATTCCCCAGATTTGAATATGTTCCTGTATTATTTACAAGAGATTTTTTTTCTAAAAAGTGAAAGTAAAACAAGGAGCTTGGTGAGAGGAGAGAAACTTGGACTACTTATTTTTGCCGTTGTTTTTATTCCAAAGAAAATAATTATTGTTATGGATCTCGTAGTAGAAAAAAATGCAAAATATTTTCTTTTTCAAAAATATTCTTTCTTTCAGTAGTGATGTCCTATTCTTTCTTTAGACAGTAGGGATGGCCTGTTGTAAATTACTGCTTCAGTGCAGCATGGGGTAAAATTTCAGTGTGATGTTTTGATGCTGAACCAGATGGCTGCCATTAAGGTAATTGGAAGTCACACATGTAAATCTTTTCACATTGCTTTAGAAATGTATCCATGCACTTTGGGAAAAAATGTTGACAGGCTTCACTTTTTATTCATTCATCTGTCAAGTACCTACAATAGAATACCATTGTCCTTCATAAATCAATAGAAAATAAGTAAGAGTAGCTGGCTTCATCTGAGAGCCTGGCATTATGTGGATGTAGACAAGGTTAGGCAGAAAACAGTTCACTTTGCTTTTTAAGCAGAAGTTTTAATTGCTTTGCTCTGAGAACAGTGGAAAGACAGTGTTAAAATACAGTATAGGAATCGTTGTCATTGCAGGTTATTCTTCTTGTTCTTAACTTGAGAAAAGATGTTGACAAAAATTCCAAAAATATGGAAAACAAAAATTGTACACTTTCAGTCCTTAATTCAAAATAGGATGTATACATGAAAGTGGTATTTTATTGGACAGGTATATTAGCAAGGGGCCATTGAAACATTTCCATACCACTCTTTCATTTTTCCTGTATGTTTTTCTTGTATCTTTGAAGTTAGCATCCTTAATGCGGAAGGAATCCACAAATAAATACCAGCTTTTTGAATAGCTTTTAGCTATGCCATGGTTTTGTACTCTCTCAGAGGTTAAGTGGGTTTTATCCATCAGAACTACAGAAAAATTAAGAGGCTAGATTTTGTGGGGAAAAGTCTTTTCTTAGAAAGGAAACTCAAGAACGCCATTTAGAAAGTTCAGATCAACAAAGTATTTTCTTTGTTCACGTGTTGAATTTAATTGACATTGTATCCATATTCTTCCTCCTGATTGACTAGTCATGAAGCTAAGCTGTGACATCTATCAAGATTTTAACAAAAATAAAGCAATGTGGCATGAAGATAAAATTTTTACATCAAAATGTCACAGCTGCTGATCAGTTTTTAGGCTGGGAAGACATCTCATTTGTTGTATGAATAGGTAAAGCAATCTGAATAAAAAAAAAAAGTCTTGATAATAGTGTATCTTTGACACTGCAGTCTGTAGACAGTTTTAGTACAGTCAAATTTCTGGTGTAGAAGTCAAACTTCAAACTTTTCAAAAGTTCACAGATTCTCCATTGTTACTATTGTATATTATATTAATTTGTATACATCTGGGTGAGTGCACAGGTATATAACATGTCTGTTTAAAATAAATAATAGGGAATTCCTTTTATGTCAAATTAAAATCAAAGTGTATCTCAAGGTTATAGTTTCCAAATTCATCTTCTTACATTTAAAAGAAAAAAGTAAAACACAACATATATGATCACATGATCTAATAGTACTGATCCACTTGGGAACCACTCATCTCTGGCTGTTGGGATTCTGGTATTGGTAGCATGGCAGCCTGTTGCTGTTTTTATCTTCAGTTCATTTTTCTAGAAGTAATATGCACTAATTCTACTCTCTACCTATCACTGTTCTGAAAAGCAGTTAGTGGATGTATGTAGAAAATCATGAGTGCAGCTAGGTATGTTGACTGATGAACAAAACTGTTGTAAAGTCTCATGATGCTGAGTGTAATGTAACTAAGTGCTACAAAAAGTAATTTATACTATTGGGGTTAAATATATGATCCAGTTGATTTTGATAGTAATTTATGTTCTTTTTCTCTTAAGAGGTCTGAAATGAAGGTACGTGTATTTGAAAGAGGGCTGTTTCTTAGAACAGGAGTTTTAATGCCAGATCCAGCACCAACAATACCACTAACGGTGAAAATCTGTGAAATTGAAAAGGACATAATATCCTGAATTTTAATCTTTCTGTTTAGGCCTTAGTAATAGTAAAGATCTTAGTAATAACTAATAAAGACAGAATATATGCTTTATCAAGTGTAAAGATGTAGTCAATACCTATTGCTTTGCCAGATGCTGTCAGGTGTAAATTAGCCCATGTCTTTGAAAGTCATCCAAAGTTGCTAATAACTGGCCATCTTTCTTCAAGACAACCCAGCCTTCTGTTTAACAGTGCCTCTCAAAGCACATTTATCCAACAAAGACATAAGATAATTAGAATACTTAAAATTAGAAAAATGTTTAAAAATAGACATCTAAACTAGAGGCAGATAATAAGCATTCCTCCAGTCATACAAATTTCACAAGAAAAACAGCGCAGCTCTTCTTTAGGTGAGTGTGTACGTAGACAAGAGTCACTTTTTGCAGTGTAGTATCAGCATAAGCAGGTTTACTATATTTATGGGACATTTTAAAGTGGCCTCTTTTTTAGTTACTTAATCACACGAGGACTTTGTTTTTATAACATTAGAAAAGAAGAGTCTAGGGACATGTCTTCTGACAGGATAAAATGGATTAGTTCCACAAGTTTAGCATCAGAAAATGTCGCACATCTAGTTAAAACAGCAAGCATGGGAGCTTTTCACTAATAAAAAAAAAAACCTCTATGATGTCTATACTACTACTGTGCTACTTCCTGTTTCTCATATCCCTTCTGTTTTTACTGTTTGCTTTCATATACCCTGTCCATCCTTGCACCTCTAGAGTTTTTGTGGTGGCAAGCTAAAGTATATCTGCCATGACCAGAAAAGTCTCTGAAGCATTCCCAAATCACCAATTCCCTGAAATAAATCAGAATGAAAATATCAGGTAATTAATCTGATAGCAGTTAAAATTTTTAAATGGCACAATTCTGTTGCAGGAGCTGTTTTTCACACGGTGCTCTTTTCAGCTCTTTTGTAGCTGCTCTGTCACTACATCTGAGAGTTAAATGTGATATATTTTCCTTTCCCATCGTCTATACTTTTTCATCCCAGAGGTCCCAGACCGGAGCTCTGTTAGTATATTACCATTTAAAGAACAGGTGAGCTTGTTAAAGTGAATTTTACATTTTGGAATGCAGTAGTTAAGTAGAACTCTCTGAAATCACAAAACTCTAGCAGATATGTAACATAACAGTAATTACCAAAAACAGTTGAGTTCAGCTTTTGGTTCTGAATTTGAATGATGCCAAAGATCAGAGGAAATACATATATTTAAAATACAAGGGCTGTTCTGCAAGTAATGCCTCCTATTTTATCGTACTGGACCATTATATCAGAGGTAGGTGGTGGTGGTGGTGGTATGGCAGTAGAGGTTGAACTTTCCCCCCTGTATTTGGCTACATGTTGCTGCCATGTTGCAGATGGCAGCAGAGGGGCAATCTGACAGCGTGGCATCTGACATGCAAGTGCAAATGAAGCAAAGGTGTGTCACTGAGTTCCTCCGTGGCACCCATTGATACACATTCATAGATTCATAGATTCATAGATACTTTAGGTTGGAAAGGACCTACAAGATCATCTAGTCCAACCATCCTCACACCACCATCCCTACCCACCAAGCTACTAAATCAAATCCCTTAGCACCTCATCTAAACGCTTCTTGAACAGCGCTAGGGACGGTGCCTCAACCACCTCCCTAGGCAGGCCATTCCAGTGCCTGACCACTCTTTCAGAGAAAAATTTTTTCCTCAAATCTAATCTAAATCTTCCCCGGTGCAATTTGTGGCCATTCCCTCTTGTCCTGTCATTAGTTACCTGGGAGAAGAGGCCGACCCCCTCCTCACCACAGCCTCCCTTCAGGAAGTGGTAGAGTGCAATGAGGTCTCCTCTGAGCCTCCTTTTCTCCAGACTAAACAATCCCAGCTCCCTCAGCCGCTTCTCGTAAGACTTGTGCTCCAGACCCCTCACCAGTTTTGTTGCCCTTCTCTGAACACGCTCCAGGGCCTCAATGTCTTTCTTGTAGTGAGGGGCCCAAAACTGAACACAGTGCTCGAGGTGCGGCCGCACCAGAGCTGAGTACAGGGGGATGATCACCTCCCTGCTCCTGCTGGCCACACTATTCCTAATACAGGCCAGGATGCCATTGGCCTTCTTGGCCACCTGGGCACACTGCCGGCTCATGTTGAGCCGAGCATCAGCCAACACCCCCAGGTCCTTTTCCTCTATACACTCCTCAAGCCATTCTGCCCCAAGCCTATAGCACTTCATGGGGTTATTGTGGCCAAAGTGCAGGACCCGGCACTTGGCCTTATTGAACCTCATCCTGTTGACCTCAGCCCAGCTGCTCAGCCTATCCAGATCCCGCTGAAGGGCCTCCCCACCCTCAAGCAGATCGA
The DNA here is from genome assembly GCA_036925125.1 of Oreortyx pictus. Taxonomy (NCBI): domain Eukaryota; kingdom Metazoa; phylum Chordata; class Aves; order Galliformes; family Odontophoridae; genus Oreortyx; species Oreortyx pictus. The sequence continues at coordinate 8,846,933 of JAUPFR010000004.1, read as the reverse complement.
CACATCCTCCCATCTTGGTGTCATCCGCAAACTTACTGAGGGTACACTCAATCCCCTCATCCTGGTCACCAATAAAGATATTAAACAAGATGGGCCCCAATACCAACCCCTGGGGGACACCACTCGTGACAGGATGCCAGCTGGGCTTGACTCCATTAACCACTACCCGCTGGGCACGGCCCTCTGGCCAATTCTCAACCCAGAGAAAATTGAACCTGTCCTCACCATGGACTGCCAGTTTCCCCTGGAGAATACTGTGGGAGACCGTGTCAAAGGTTTTGCTGAAGTCCAGGTAGACTACATCAGCAGCCTTTCCCTCATCTACCAGTCTGGTCACCCAGACATTGACGCTTGCTGAACATCTCTGGAATCTAGACAGTGGAAATGAGCAGAGTGAGTCAGGGGTTGATGGATTTCAGTAGTGGTGTCAGCAGCTGTGGGTCACTTCTGGTAGTGCGGATTGTTTTGAGCGTAGCACACAGGCTCTTGTTCATCACTGGTGGAAATGCACAGTGAATGGTAGTGACTCTACTCAAATAAGTGAGAATTTTCTCAAGTAATATTATGATCTTTGTTTCTGCTGTAGTTTCCATGGAAATGAGTAGGTGGCATTACTTTCAGAGTAACTTGCATATACTATAATTGTATCCTGTCCCCTCCTCTCTCCTCTTTTCCCCTTGTTTAAAGGACGTCAGTGGTCATTATGGAACCTTTTCCAAAGCAGATGCCAACTGAGTTTTGCAGTTTTTTGATTAAATAAAATACGGAAATAAGTAGCAAAATATTGTGGTTTTAGTCATGGTGGTGCTACTTCTTCAGCATTCCCTTTCGTTGTTGTTGGCCTATGTGGAGGACAGACCTGAAATAGTTAAGACATGTTACATGAAGCTGCTTGACTGCCACAGACCTGCTCTGACAAGGAACAAGCGTGACAGGGTATCAGTATTTAATTGATTCTTTGGATTGAATTGCTCAGTTTATATATTATAAATCCTTTTATTCAACACAGAATTTTCCTTCCAGTTTAACTGTAAGCACCTAGGAATTAAGCTGTATTTTTTTTTACCATCATCAATAGTCATATTTTAGTAGATGAACCTAGCTTTTATTTTTCTGGTGTCACTTAACTTTTGTTTCTTGCCTTGTCCAGTTTCACGCTTAGTGAATTTGAGGTGGAAAAAGCTTGTAGTCATTTAATAGATCTGTTGTTTGTTCCTTTGAAGGAGGAAAATAATCTGTCCCACTTCTTCCCTGATTTCTTGGTTTTGTGGGTAATTGTGATGTGAGTAGCAGACAATTAGCAGCTCTGTTCAGAAAGAAGAAAAGGACAGATCTGCCAACAGTACTGTGGAAATGTGATTTCTAATTTCAGGAAGCTGGCTGAAATTTCTGTGTCTGCTCTAACCTTAATCTGAGTGAGCAGTGGTAGTACCGTTTTTCTTCTGTTTTTCATTTTTTCCTTAAATCAATAGGAAGAAAAAAAAATTTAAATTTGTCAAAAGCAGAAGTCTGAAGGAATTAATTTACATATATCTTTAAACTTTTTTTTCTTTTTAAATATTATCTTTTATGTTTAAATACTCATTTAGTTTGGCTTGCTTGGAGCACAACCATTGTGCTGTTGGAGCTGGATGCACGAAGAAATTAGATCTGTTGAAAGAGAAGTTGCCAGTTAAACAGACTTTACTTCAAAACAAAACACTTCCTTTGAATGTGTCATCACTAGATCATTAGACTATTTTCAGCTTTTAAACGTGGCACTCTTTTTTTTTTTTTTTTTCCTTCCTTCCTTCTCTCTCTTCCTTCTTTAGCACCAAAATGCTTAACAAGTGCAGTCTACAAATATACTTCTTTGGTAATTGGATAGCCTCCTATAAATGTGAGTAACCTCTAACTCAGAAAAACGTGAAGGAGGCCTGATTTCTTGTGGACACATTTCTTTTTGGCTTCACCTTATGATAATTTCAACTGCTGGAAGGGGCTGTTCATGACCACAGCATCAGTCAACCCATTCTGGAAACAGAACTGAAACAGAGATGTGTCCTTATGAAGCTGAACTTGCTCAGTCAATAAGTAGCACCTGTGCCACCAACACTGGTGGGCCATACTACTGAATACCTTCCATAAGTAGAAGTGCAACACTGAAGCAGCTTCCTTCTGTTCTTTTTTCTTCTCTTCTTTTAGGAAAAAAAGAAAAATCCTAATTTAAGAGGTGATTTAAGGACCTAAATTTAGAAAACTAACAGAACTGCAGTAAGAAATGACTTCTATAAACTCATATTCTCAGTTACACCTTTTCAAGTGCTTATGAGCACTCACAAGCCTGGAGATCGACCACCTTTTTTTGGAAATCCATTCCAGATTTGACTATTCTTACAATAAAGGAATTTTTTCTAATATCCAGTCTGAGCCTTCCTTGCTGCTGCTTTATGCTGTTGCCTTATGCTGTTGCCTTACTTTCTGTCATTATGATCGTTGTCCTTCTTTGGTTTTAGCCTAAATCCCTCTCTCAGCTTTACCTATTTTGTCTCATTAGACCACCTTCTGAAGACTTGTATTGCAGAAAAAGTGCTTAGCAGAATCAGGGGAGCAAGTAAATAGTCATTTATCTTAGTGTAAGGGAAGTAAGAAGGAGATAGAGATTCTGGTTTAAAACAAATGTATATATATATTATTCATCAGCCTATTAGTTTAAAAGAGTGCACTTAAAAAGTTTTGTTTTTTTTTAATGGGAAAACAAAAGAAAACTAAGAGGAACACAGGAATGCCAATATTTTCCTTTTTCTTTTTTTCTTGTAGCAAGAATTGTTCTATCCTTTTCTCTGTAAACAGTCAAGAACTTGAGCTCAGGAGAACCAGGCTTGATACAATATAATGTATATTCAGTGTGCTGGTGTTTACAGCTGCTTTTGTAATTGATCAAGTTGCTTTTCTGTGCGGCATGTGACTGTTAATTCCAGCCTGTTCTTACCGTCTCAGTATTAGTAACCTTGTTGAAAAATTTGTCCTACTCAGATGTAATCTGCAGTCCACTTATTTGGGTTGTCTAAGGTGAAGGCAACAAATTACTTTTACAGTGAAAGTGGTATGTATGTGGTCGAAGGTAATGGTATGTTGCAGAAAGTTTTGGGCTCAAATTTTAAACAATAGAATTGCTGCAAGGTATGAATAATGCAACATGTAAAGCTCAGTAAATGAAAGTCTTCTGTTTATTTTTCCTAATGAATTGGGTATAGCAATGGCAACTTAATAAAAAAGTAAGATTTTATTTATTGCATACAAAATCCCAGGTACTTAGTGTCCAAGCTGAGGTGCCCTGCTCACCTCCTTGTTACTCCTGTGGATTTGCTTGGAGTTCTGTGCCTAAATAAGCAGGGAAGGCTTGTTTTGCCTGTTTCAAAGTTGTTCAGCTCAGACTTCTTAATTTACTTGACAGAATGTAAGTAGACAAATCTATGTATAGGATGTTTTCGTGGAAGAGACCTGAGGACTGTCAGTGCCAGATTATTGATGTCAGATAGCAAAAAAACTCTTGAAATTTTAACAATTGTATGAAGCTATGGTAAGACATAAAGATGTGTTAGAGTTTGTAAGAGAAGTTATTTACACATACTGAAGTATGAAAGCAAATACACAACAGTCAGTTTTACTAGCTTTGTAACATACTTTTCTATAAAATTATCTGGAAATATTTATTATGTTGTGCAAGCAGCTCAGGGTGAGTGTTTCAGTTACACAAACTCTTGAACACGTGGAGACACATCTGGCATAACAGTTTCATTAAGTCTTTACCGAAGAATTACTGTATTTTTTCCAGCCTTGTAGCTAAATGTAAAGTAAGCATTGAGTATTGGCATGTGATTTAACGAGCAGTAGTATCATTATTTGAAGGAAGTACCCTCTGAAAAATGAGAAGTGGCTTCATGTGAGTAATATTCCTATAAACTGTTGAGCTGCAACTAGTATAGCAGTGTTTATTTCTTTAACAGGGCTAGAAATTATTATAGATCTTGCATTAATTTGTGTTCTACTGCAGTAACAATGTCAGTGGTGAAGGGGTAACAGCATCCAGTTACTTATTTGCAAACAGCCTCAGAGAGCTAAGATGTACTTTGTTGCTGCATTATTTCAAACGTCAGCACTACTACTTATACATACTTATATACCTGATTTTTTTTTAAAGATCAGATGCTAAGGGTTGCTCAGCATTTGGAAAGCAAAATGTCTTACCTGCCACTAATCTTATAATAGCTGCCTAATTTGAGACCTTAAAGCTTAGAGGTGTGACTAAGATTTGAAAAAAAACCTGTTTTTAGACAACAAAGTTGTTACTAAGTACATTTGGGTTGCTCATTGCTTTCTGAAGTTCTACTTGAAAAATCTGAATGTACAAGTGAAGAATCTATGCTGCTAGATTCACTATTCTGCATACCTTTGTACATTAAGTATGCTACCAAACAAGATGTATTGAAATGAAGAGTAGGTAGAGCTTCTATTTGTTAAGCTTGTGATGACTTTCTGTTGGTAGGCTCCAGCTAAAATTATGCTGAGATGCTGCTCTCAGGCTGCATATGCTTTTAAAGTGGATAAAGTTTTTTCAAGTTTTAGGCACTGATTCTGTTGACAGGTAAGAAGAGAGTTGTCAAAAGAAATAAAGATTCATGTTAGAATCATATGGCCTATATTTTTGCACACTTTAATATAACACATTGATTTTTAAGCAAGGTAAGTTCTTTTCTATGTTGAACAGGCAGAACAGGATTTGCAGTGCCACTTGTCTCATGTTTGTCAGTAATAGATGCTGTTATTTGTATATAAGTGAGACTGTGCTGAGAAAAAAAAGTTTTGCTGGGCAAGAATCTTTTTTATGTTCAGCAGTCCATCCTTAAAAGAGATATATTCAAGAGCAGTGGTAATTCAGTGGATTTCATTGGTTGATTTTTCAGCCTTCTGATTGATTATTTTTGGATTTTATGCAACACAATTATTTAAATTCATACACTAATGTTTTTACAGACATTAGAAATTTTCAAAGCTATTGAAATAAGTGGAAGAAAAGGTATATCCTGAGTACAATTTTTTAAAAGATATTACTCTTTGCCTGTAGTATGTGAAGAAAGTTTATCAAACAGATGTGTAAAGTTACAGAAAAATGTAAATCTGTTTCCCAAGAAAGCTTACATCTGCCTTCATGTAATCAGAAACTTGGACAACTCTATCTCTTCAAAATACATAGGGTTGATAGCCTTATGAACATTTATTTCTGAAGATGATTGCACCACTTTACTTGATAATTTTACTTGATAAAAGTGGTGTTCTGAGGAATTAGTATTGTCATTGAGGCATAGATCATGGGTGTTAATCTGTATCACCATCCTGAATTGAGTTAATTCTGTATCACATGAGTGCCTGATAATTGGAAGATGCTAAAATATTCAGTTTAAGTTATAATTTCAATGTGCACGAAACTAATTGCAGGACTAATAGAATGACATTATATTTGAAGTAGAATAACATGCAAATATATTTCAATACAGGTCTGACATCACTTAACATCCTTTCACTCAGCTAAAAAGTTTGCTAAATCATGAAAATAATGTGTTAGGGTTTTGCATTCTTACTTATGAGCTACAGGTGAATTCACAGTTGTGTTTTGCAGGTGATTTGTTCTAGTCAGGTATGACTCATCATGGAAATCATAGGTAGTTTCTGAAGTACAGACACCAGCCTCTTGTGCTACTGCCCATAGAGAAGGTCTTCCTTCTTGTGTACACATATTTATATGACAGAGATGAGACGATTTGGTGATCAAAGGCCTGATGATAGTGACAGAGTTACTGCAGCTTAGACAAGATTTGAACACAAGACATCATGGCAGAATGGAAAGGTGAATTTTTTTTTCCAAAAATGTTTAATTTCAAAGTGAAATAAAAACACTAAATTTCAAAACATCTGATTAGCTGCAGTGATATTCCAAAACAAGAAAAATCTTTTTAACATGAACTAAATTTATCAATTATACTTCAATACTGTACTGAACAAAAATGCACTGAGTATATAAATTATACCTCAATTAGCTGACATGAGTTCCTTTAAGAATGTGAGTTGTTAGTAAAAACAAAATAAGAAGTGAGCACTAAAGAAACGTAATAGGTGTTGCAAACCATACACTGAGCTATGGTTTTTTAGTAGCATGATGACATTGTTTTCAAAGGTACAAAAAAGTCTTTTTTCACAGACTTAGTTGCACTCAATGTTACGGGTTTCTTTTTTCTTTTTTTTTTTTTCTTTTTTTTTTCAGTCTGAAAATGTTGGCAAAATTCTATGTGCAGTCACACTTAGTACCACTAGAACTTTTTCCTCATGTCAGTTGAAATGGGCTTGCATGTTCATTTTTAGCTTTTCCTTCATGCATACATTTTTCTGAGTTAATGTTTCATATTTATTTTCATTTTTTTCCATTAATTTCTTCCTCTTCAGGTGCAATCTAGCTCCTGTGGTGGAGTTTGCTGCAGATGTGGGAAATAAATCTGATTTTATTACCATGAACCCATCAGTTGTACAAAGAGCATTTGGAGGCTTTCGGAATGAGAGTGACAGAGAAAAATTTGTGCGTAGACTATCCATGCTGAATGACAGTGTCCTTTGGATCCCTGCTTTCATGGTCAAAGGCGGAGAGAAGCATGTGGAGTGGGTTAATACATTAATCCTTAAGAATAAATTGAAAGTGCGAACTGCCTATCCATCACTGAGACTTATTCATGCTGTCAGAGGGTAAGTGTCTGGAAAAGACTGGTCTGTCCTTGGCACAATGAAACTCGTAACTAGAATTTCTAGCACTCAGAAAAAAAGAGCACGTAAATTGTTAAAACGATTAGCATATTTCCCCTATTGTTGTAATGGATTGCATTTATGATGAAATAAGCTTGTTCGGGAATAAATGTCATCCACTCATTTAGCCTGCTGTAATGCAAACAGTTTAAATGCAATAGCACAATAACATTTCTCTTCTACTTTTATATGCAAAGTATTTTTATGCTCATTATAGTAAGAAATCTATGAAAAACTGACAAGATTCAAAGAATTTTTGTATTCTTAACAAATCGGAGGACAGTAAAAGTGCTGCTTGTCTTCTTTTGAGCAAGACTACAGACTATATAAATGTAGGTAAAATATTAGTGGTAGGATAACAACCATACAGATAATGATGTCTGTCGCATCTAAAAGTAATGAGCTCCTTCCCCAGATGCCTGAGATTTTGTAGCAAACTTTCTCCTTTTGAATTCAGCCAGGTGGTTGGTCAGTTCAAGAGCACTGACCAAAACGTTTCACATCCATGCTTTATGCAGAGGCTTGCTTTTTATCAAGCTCATAATCAAACAGAACTCTTAGTTGAAGGCTGCATTGCAAGTAAAGAGAATATGGGGCTATGTTTGAAAAGGAGTCAGAATATCTGTAGATATCTGCAATATCTTTGTTATGTGAATTATGGCAGAGTGATAATATTCAACTTCTATTCCATGAACTGTCCAATTCATGGAGTTTTGGGAGATGCCTTAAAGCTTGCACAGCAATTAATGATTATGTATCTGCCAAAGAAATTTGATCTGTTACAGCAGCACAGCTAGGAGCAGAGAAGTTGTTTCATCTGTTAGCACAATGTAGTATGGGAACATGAGAATAAAGCTTAGAATTATGTTGTTCTTTTGGGTATTGGGGCTTTTGAGTGTGCTTTTCCTCTTCTGCGACATCCCAGATAGATTTACTGCTCTGTTGTTCGTATGGTATACTACTGGCACTGAAAAAAAACACTGTCCCTTTTGAGATTTCACTGATTTGTTTGTACTGTGTTGCTCAGTTTGCTAGTGGATAGTTCCTTTATTATGCAGTTACAATTCAGTTACTTTTGGGCCTTGATTGTGTTGAATTTTCAAGTGTTCAAAGTGCCTATAGCGCATGGATAAGTGCAGTGGGCTTTGCATCTGTGTATAAATCTGAATAAATAATTTCACTTTCAAATTACAAGCAGCTGTTCTCATTCCCATCTGCCAAGACTAGACAAAATTATCAAATATGAATTGTAATTCAGAATACTCAGTCTGACAGTTGACCAACCAGGGGCCCCTCTCGGGGGTCTTTGTTCCAAGAATTAGTACCTTTGTTGTCTCTCCGAAGTAAAAATTTCACAAGCTCTCCCATCACAATTGCTGATGAAAATTTAGGCTGTACTGTGGGTGTGGGAGGCAAAGGGATGAGGCTGGACTCTTCTCAGGAGCGTGTGGCGATAGGACAAGGGGAAATGGCCACAAACTGATGCGTAGGAAGTTCTGTACAAATGTGTGTGGAAACTTCTTCACAGTGCAGTGACGGAGCACTGGCACAGGCTGCACAGAGAGGTGGTGGAGTCTCCTTCTCTGGAGATGTTCAAGACTCACCTGGTTGCCTACCTGTGCAACCTGGGCTAGGGAGCTGCTTTGGCAGGGGGGTTGGACTCGATGGTCTCTAGAGGTCCCTTCCAACCCCGACAATTCTGTGATTCTGTATTTCAGTTTATACCTATTGGTGTCATCTGATGTGGCTGCACAAAATCTGTGCTCTAAACATTAGCCCTTCACTTTCAGATTTGTTGTTTTGTCAGGTTACTCTTGCTGTTTTGTTCTTCTGGGAAGTAACTCTGTATCATTATATATATTCTTTATTATTCTTATTGTAATTAAAATAAGAACAAAATAGGAAGTCAAAAAATAGAAGATAAATTTGTCCTTGATCTAACCATTGACTTTATATACGAAGTGCAGTGTGTGACATGAATGTCAAATTTGCAAGTGATACAGCTAGCAGTAACACATATGGAACATTTTACTTAAGGCAGGCTTAGAGCACCAGTCCATAATAATGAGGATTGTATCACAACAAGGTTAAATCTAAGGAGTATCATCTCTTTATAGGTTGCATTAAACACTTCTGAGTTGTGTTTGGTTTCCATTTTAAATGGAGTATCGTGGCAGTATGGGAAATAGATGAGCAAAAAATAGCTTTTCATTGAAGTGTGCCTGAGGTAAAAAGTAGTGTTTTCTACAAATGAACTTACTGTTAAATCAGTCCATTTTGAGCTGTAAGATGTGGGAGAATTTAAGCAAGCTATGAGTGTTAAGTTCAGTTTAAAACTAAAGGACAGCTAACCCCACTGCCATTTATAGCAGCATGTACAATTCAGCTACTTATTTTTAAATAAAATCTTCATAGTACTATATTCTGTTGTGCTCATATCTATTTCAAATCTACTGTGAACTGATGATTTACGAGCTTATGAAGAGACACTTCCTGAAATACACCCCTATGAAACAGTCCTTGTTTTATGAATCTGAACTATTTTTGTGTATTTTCGATACTTTTGCAAGCTGTGCGTTCACTAACGTAAATCTTTGTGACCACATAAAGTAAACAGTGATGACCTGTTGAGGGCCCATGGTGATACAAAACAGAAAAGATATAATAAACACAATCTGAGAACAGCTTTTAGTTGGATGAGAAAACAGGAAATCTACCCACAAAATCTGCGCTAAAACACTGCAAGGCTTGTGCAGACTGTTCTTAAATAGACTGTTTGAGTGCATGTGTGAAATTGAGATTGCAAGGTTTTTGCTGTGTCTTTCAGTGTCGTAAGAAGGAAATGAAGTTTGAGTTATTGATGAAAGAATAATGAGGAAATCTGAACTGCTGGAGGTGTGTTATGTCGATTGTATTCCTTTACATAAGGAAACAAACTGCATGTACGTTTGCAGCTTCTGTTGTGTGGAGTGCAATTGCTCACAAATATTTGAATCATTGTCTCAGTGCAGCTTAGTGATTTAATTTAGAAGTGCTTAGGGCAGTCATTGTCCTCTGCTTCTATTCATAACATCCTCAAGCTCCTTTTAACTTCCATGCAAATAAAAATTCACTTGTTTTCCGTCTCTTAATAATGTCACAGCATTCTGGCTTTGAGTAGTCATATTTTGGATTAAGTAATAATTGATATGAAGGTAATTAGAATTATTTTAAGTTAGACTTCAGTGATAAGAGAATCACTCAGGAAAGTCATTGTGGGAAGCACTAGTGAGAATTTTCTTAGCCTGTGCCAAAGACATAATACCAGGAGGATCTACTGAACTAGCATACTCAGTTTGAAAGCATATGCGTATGGAGGTAAATAAAAGGTGCAATTTTAACTTTAATAAGCTAAAATAGTTCCTTAGCTGTTTTGGCAGACTTAAGCAGCCATGCTGTTTTTTGTTTCAAGCGCTACATTAAATCCTTACAATTCATCTGGGTGAAATGAGGCTTGTGTTTGTAGTGTATCCAAAAATATACAATTCTGTACTACAGGCCTGAAAACTGGCTAAAAAGAGAGTATCTACTCCAACAGGTTTCAGTTCTGATTCTTTTTTTCTTGAAGAACAGATTGCCTGTGTAAATGCAAATTAATATTGAGTTATTTAACGGACATACAATTTTATGAAAAGCATAGAAATGTAAATAATTTAATAGCTAATGCTTTTAAATTCAGACTGACAAATTAAGTAGTAATAGAGATCTTTAATGCTGGAGGGTGCAGGCCAATGACCATAAGGTTTGGAGAGGATTGTCTCTACTTTTTTTGTATATATAATTCTGCCACTTAGTACAAGCAAATTAGATTCTTCCATTAGTCTTTAAAGCATAAGGCAAAGTCACTTTCCAGCAGCAGGGCACTAGTTTTCTTAGACTGCTGTTCTAATCTGGTGTCACTAAGCTATATACTCTTCTAAATACTAACTGCAGTTTTGCTGCAGTCACATGCAAACATCATTGAGATTCTGTCCATTTTTTCCTTTTCTTTTAATAAAAGAAATTTTCTAGGTGGTACTTGGTGCTTGGGGGTTGATTTTGATCACATACTAGCTTAAAGTTTGTATTCTGAGAACATCCTGGAAACTTTTTTCTGTCCATTCTTGCATGTTTTGGGTCATAAAAGAGGTAATGTGCTGTTCAAAAAAGAAATTGCCTTTTTTTTTTTTTGTGGTTTCCATGCCTTATTAAACTTAAGTGAATTGATGTCTTCTCCTCTAAAATCTCAGAGGGATTCAAAGTTTTGAGAACAGATTATATAAATACTAAGTCCAACATGGTAGCTAGTATCTTAACCAGTAGCATAAATTTTAAGAGGCTGATATATTCATGTATTTTACTTGAGCAGTTTTATACCAAGAACATCTATTAGTTTCATATGATAATTTGTTTTTTATTTCTTTTTGTACTTCTTGGTCAACAAGTTTGCTTATCAAGTGAAAAAATGGGATTTAGAAAGTATTTTGGGAACAGTTGCATGATTTCCTCTCAAAGTGTTTCTAAAAGCTTTTTTAATGGAATTTTTAATGTAACTGCACACGTTATTGACAAAATAATTGAGGTAGTTAGTACCAAACTGAGTTCAAGATGGAGGTAGAATCTATAAGTTAGGAGCTTAATTGATCATAAGGGTTCTTTGCTCTCTAATGCCAGAGCTAGGAAGGTTAATTATAAAGTAATTAAGATGAACAAACCACATTTTTACTAGTTTTTTAAACTGAATTTAGCAACAAATTTCAGCAACCTTGATTTATTCATAGATCTGAGATTCCACACTTCCTTTATTAGGATTGTTTTCAGTGATCTATTCCAGATGTGTGATACTCCTGAAAGCATGGTGTGTGTCCATATGATCAAGTCTCAGTAGCGGAGTTCCACTGGAAGGCGTGTAAAACTACAGCATATGCAAACAGGAACTGAGCTTACAGGGATCAGAGTCCAGATACTCTTGTTTATTTCTGGTGGTGGCAGACAGCTAAACCTGGAAAGAGGAGGAGCAGATGCTTTCTGCTGTCAGTCCTGTCTTTCAGTTCCTTAGGGGGAGTGGTGCTCCAGAGGCTAGGCACATTGTTGATGCATTGGAGACCACAATTAACTCTCAGAGCCCACATCTGCTGGCACATATTGTAAGACCTAGGCTGGAGATGCAGAAACACTCCTGACAGAGCTGTTTTTATCTTCTGTAGTTTTCTGAGAACTTTTTCCTCGTGTTTCCTCCCTGCCTCCGCAAAACAAAATTCTCACATTTACCTTAATGTGTGAGAATGTTTTCTTGGCTTTTTTCCTGTTGGAGTCATCCCATGAACTATGAGTCACTCAGTAGTGGTTAATCGTTGCAACTGCTTCACAGAAGATTCCTTCAGCCTTAGGGGCACGCAACAACTGCGTGGGCACCCTGTGGGATTAGCCTGGGCTCCACTAACTTCCTCCTTGCTACTGCCTTTATGAGAGTGGTATTAGACTTGATCCTACGTTAAACACAGCAGAATTCCCACTGAAATCTCTGTGTTGTGCCTGTGTAGATTATGCCGCGTCTATTTATGGTCATTTCAGTGCAGTCTTTTCCCCTTTGTTAGTGAAAGCAAACAGCTGTTGTTTGAGTGGAGTGACCTTTTGCACAGCTTCAGCACAGCTCCAGAGTCCTTCACTGTGGGAAATACAGAAGTGCTCTGAGAAACTGAAACATGCAGAAATCATATACTTTTCCAGCAGCTCTGCTCTAATAAAGGAACAATTGGTGGGAGCAATTGATACTGTAAACAGTTCTGTTCCTTTTTTTACTGTTACCATATTTGTTTCTCACTGCTAAAATATGTTCCTTAAAAAAGATATTTTGAACTACATCGATCACAATTACTGCGCAAATGAAAGAATGAAAAAGATAAGGCCAGTAAGCTGAAAATAAAGTAACAGATTTAACACAAAAATGACAAAGTCTCTTGCATCACACCAGAAAAAAATATTCAAAATATGTGGAAAAAAAAAAATCAGATTTCTCTGCTTTCCAGTGAACTACCCTTCTGTTTTCCACAAATGTGGGTGCAGTAGTAGTATTTTTGTGTCACAAATACCCTTCTGGCCTGGTATAACCTATCAGTGGGGCTGACCTTGTCTGACAGATTTTTTCATACAAATGGGACAGCAGTCAGTTTGAATTTTCAGAACTTGCATTGTGTGAAGTCATTCTTCATATCTCAAGATCCCTCCCTAATGTGACAGGAGCATGTGGCATTACTCTTCCTGAGGCTGGGACGCCGACGAAGCACCCAGGCCAATCTCAGCCCAGCAGCTGGTGGCCAGGGCATCAGCATGCTATGAGAGTTATCAGTCTGCTGATCTGTCTCAGAGCTCCTCAGTGTGTCCTGCAGTTTCCTTTGCACAACATCTCCTGTTTTCTTGTGTTTCGGGAAAGTTTAGCAAAGACGAGATGTGATGCTTCCTGAGGGAAAAAAAAAGTCTTTTTTTAATAGGCGTAAACTCAGTTAGAGCAGGGGAGGACACAAAAGGGAAATAGAACAGAGGAGTGCTGCTTCAAAAGTAATACTTCCTATTTTATTATGTTGGCCAACAACATCAGGGGCAGACATTGGTGGTATGAAAGTAGAAGTTGAACCTTTTCACCAGTATTCCATTGCATGTTGTTGCCACGTGACAGATGGCAACAGAGGGACGGGCTGACTGAACAGCATCTGACATGGACGTGCATATGAAGCAAAGGTGTGTCACTGATTTCCTTCATGTGGAAGAAATGACTCCCACTGAACATTAATTGATGGCTCATGTACATCTCTGGAAACCAAACAGTGGACGTGAGAACAGTGAAAGTTGGACTGTGTGAGTGTGGCATGCAGGCTCTTGTTCTTAGCTGGCAAAAATACATCACTAGTGGTGGTGACTGTGCTGAAAAAGAAAATGTTTTGTAGCTGAGAACTTTCTCTATCAAGTAATGTCAGTGTGCTTTTTATGTCTGTTCTAGTTTCCATGGAAAGAAATAGGGGGCATGACTTCTGGTGTGACATATGTGTATGCTTTTTATAAGTTTATTTTTCAATGTTTAGTCCATTCAACAAAGTAGAACTTGAAAAGTCAGCTCATGATTGTAGGGAGACAGCGTTTCTTATTTATTTGTTGATAATAAAGCTCCATTTTTATTTATTTATTTATTTATCTCTCTCTTTCTTTGATCTTCACTATGTATTTTCAGAGTGAAAAGAAAAAAGAAATCAATAGAAAAGATAGAAATGGATACACATACTTCTGCTGGTTCCTTTGTTCTGCAATATACTTCTAGATGTCCCATTGACTTTAAACAGAGCTAGAAAAGGAACAGTGTATGCCATGTTTTTCAGAATGGATGACTTTGGCAGAGGAAGGGTGATTCCAGCAGGCTATAACAGTTACCTTTTATTCCATGATTGGATAGTTTCTGAAACTGAATAAACAGTCCAGTCCTTCAGCAAAGTGATATGCTGGGACAAGTAGTGCCAGTGCATGAATGAGCAGTTTGGCTTAATGTCAGTCATAGCCTCCCATTTTAGTTCACATGAGCTTCTTCAAATAAGTGCTTTAACAGGTTTGTTTGAAGTTTCTGGACTCTTGTTCTTCAGCACTTCAGGTCAGAGCTAAGTAGAATTTAGGCATTTTAAAGTTAGCGCATCCTGCACCTAATGACAGCCTTTTCTCCAAAGAGTGCTTGTGAGGAAACACTGTCTCTTCTTGCTACACTAGGAGTGTAATCTCTAGAATACTTAAATGTTACACACATAATAAAGCATGTTCCCTCTACTTTGTGAGGTGTACTACTGGAACTGACTGGAATATTGTCAATACTCTTCTCAGTAGCCCTGTGCCACAGCATACAGGTTCTGTGTTCAAGATTAGTGGCGAAGTAATCTTGGTAGCGCACTAAGTGGTTTGGCATCAGGGCCTTTTCCATGTCTTGCTCTTCCCCCACAGTGAGCTGGCTTGAGTGGGAAGAGGCACAGCTGGGATGTCTGACCTGAGCTGACCAAACGGGTGTTCCATGCCACCTAAAGCCCAACTCAGCATAAAAACCCCACAGAAATGAAATAACTTTGTTGCTGTCTTACAACACAGTGACTGTTGAAAGACTGAGTGGTGGGGCCTTTAGTCTGTTTGTGAAAGGTGCTGCATTACTACCTTCGCATAACTTCAGGGTTTTTGTTGTTGTTGTTTTTTGTTTTTTTTTTCCATTTCCATCATCTAGTAAGCTGTCTTTATCTCAATGCATGAGTTGTCACACTTTTGCTGTTCCTGTTATCTACCCCATCCCACTGGGGAGGCAGTGATCAGCTATGTAGGGGGGAATGAATTCAAGTACTTGTGAAATCAAGCAAGGATGAGTTTTTCAGAGGCTAGAAAAGCCTTCTAGCCTGTTTGATTTGCAGCAGAGAATTAAGAGATTTGGTGAGTTATGTGATGAGGAAATGGGTGAGCATTACTTATTCCATGCACTTGTGAAATTAAAAGGTCAGGTAGCTACATCAGTGCTGTACTGTGAACAGAGTTTTTAGGCACTGAAGATGTTTTGAAAGAAAGTAATGTCTTATGTACCTCTTTCAGCTGGTTCCTGGAAATCCTGTTCTCAGGTGTCCTGCTGTCCTAGTGCTCCTGAGTAGACAATGAGGACATCTTTGTTGTTTATGGGAGATTAAGTCGTATGTGAATTCATGTTCCTTAACAGATTAGTAGGTAGAGTTCACTGCTCTGAAGTCATGTTTTTGAGATTTGTCCTTCAGTCTTCAGCAGGTGAATTTATGCACCTCAAGAAAACCTGAGAATATAAATCGCTTTTGTAAAATGTGAAACAAAATACTTTTATTTTTACATTGCTTTTCAGTATTTCTCTTTTGAAGTAACACTTGATACACCTCAGAAGCATTGCAGACATGTTATTTACACTTTCCATTCTATTTTTAGTGGGCACAAGTTTAATTGTTCATGCTCTTTGAAGCGTGTGTTAAGTGAAGTAGTCAAAGAAAACTGACTTAGAGAAAGCTATTGCTAGAGCTTGTGTTTCTTTTTAATCTTAGTTGTGCTCTATTAATCAGCAGAGGGATACAGGAGAATTTCCAACCAAAATGATTGGTTTCTCTTACAACTTGCAAACAAAGACCTGCAAGAGGACCTGAGATGAGACCCTACTGAGAGTAAGAGCAACTTCTGGTTTCAAAACATCTAGGTGCCTTATGGGGTTTTGAGGGTTTTTTGTTGTTGTTTGTTTTCCTGTCCTCATTTCAGTATAAAGGAAAGCACAATCAACAGAGGTGTTGGAAGGAGAGGAAGTAGTGGGTATGCCAGACTCATACTGAAACCAACAGGTGGCATGTCTTAGTCTTATGTTAAAATCTTTATCTTCAGATGAAGCCTGTGACATGCAGAAGATCTAAAAGGGTAGTATCCTCTTCTTTGTGTTCCAGACAGCTCTTATGATTTATAAGTAACCTGCAGGCTTTGCAAACTTTGAATAGCTCATGTTTGGCAAGGACTTTCCAGATGAGGCCCTTCTCACATTTAGTCTGTAAGGGACAAAGCAAAAGATCAAAGAAAGAGAATGTAGACCATGGCACACTAATCTTCAAGGGAAGAAGCTTTTGGAAAATAATCTTGAGTGCTTTGGGTGTTTTTTGGGATGGTGGATGTTTTTTCTTGTTATTGTTGTTGTTGATGGTTTTGTTTTGTTTTGTTTTTTATTCTTTATACAAAGCTACTTGTCCTTCAGAAATCACAAAGGTGAGAGCCCTGGAGGCTTTTAAAGACAAGGTCCTTGAAGGAACACTTATTTTGATGCTGTTCTCCTTTTTGAGCACTGGCAACAGCCAGGAAGCTGCATGGCTGCATGAAACCTCACAAGCGTAGCTGTAAACCTTTCTGTAGAGACTGTGGGGCTAGGTGTAAGCTGGTGCCAGAAGAAGAGTACAGGGCTTGACTTACAGACCCACTGATGACCGCTCGGCTTTCTGCTGCCTGTGAAGGGTTTATCTTGATATTCTGTAGAGGACACTATGCTCTGTAGTTTGGATTTCTTAGAGACCTGAGGGATGCGTCACACAGGAGCAGATCTGTAGGGTCCGTGAAGAGACTGAGTCAATTATGAGGTGGACTGCATGAATTCTGGTGATGGAGAAGAACTAGTCTGAAATCATGTGGTTAGAATAAAATTTGGCCGATGCGTTGGTAAATCTCAGCTCTGTGATGTTGTTACTAGTAAACATTGACTCCTTTCCAGCTGAATCCCTTTACAGAGCAGTAGGTTGCTCACCCACACGAGTAATGTGGAAAGGGCTGTTGTAAAGCACAGGATTTGCCTGACCATCTCCTGCATTTAACTCATGAGATTGCCAAGCTATTTTGGTACTATGGTCATCCTCTCAGGTGAAAAAGAGGAAATCTATTTTTCTGTTTTTGTTTTCAACATATTTAACTTGCTTGTTGTATATAAAGCAAGTTCCAGACACAAAAGTACCTGGGAAATGTGCCAAGAAGTAAACACACTTTAATTCTATAATGCTAATGACTTGAAGTTGAGTAGGTTGACTTCAGACAGAAGATCTCACTTCAAATTACTGTAATTACATGGCTGATGGTGACTTAGTAGAGCCACTGGCATTATACTGTGTCTAGAATAATAGTAAGTATGACTTAGATCAATTTCATCTTTTTTTTTACTTTTACCACTACTAATAAAAATAGACAGTTAAATTGCGTACATTTATAGATGCATTTAAAAACAAATGAAACCCGCAGGGAAAAAAAAAAAAGTTACAAAAAGAGACAGGAGACATCTCTATTTTATTTTATTTTTTTTCAGATACTGGCCAATCAGGACAATGGTTTTTCATACTTTGTACACTCCTTTTTGAAATATGTAGTAGAAAAGATAAATTGATGTGGGAAGCTGTCGTGTTGGCAGATCTGGGATGACAGCGGTATAAATACAGGAAGTCTTTCTGGAAGAAAATCAAACACTAATCTCCCTACTCAAAAACCGTGGGAATTTGTGTTGGAAATTGCTTGGAAAATTAATCAGTGCAATCTGCAGCCTTTCTCATAGTTATCACATCTTAATTTCTGAGCTAGTGTGGTAATGACTCAAACCATTTTTTTCTGTCTGTTGCATGTCCTTCTGAAGCCAGTCAGTGAGCTTGGCAGAGCTCAGATCACATTGTATTGCTGATAATTGGCATTACGGTTGGCATTGTTTGCCATGAAGCTAGAGCTTAATAGAACGTGAAAAATGAGCAGCATTTCCTCTTTAGATACACTGGTTCTTTGGCATAGAATCATAGAATGACTTGGGTTGGAAGGGATTTCAAGGATCATCAGGCTCCAACCCCTGTGGCGGCTGCCAGCAGCTAGATTAAGTGCTAGGTAGATTGCCCAGGGCCTCGTCCAATCTGGCCTTGAACACCTCCTGGGATGAGGCATCCACACTGTCTCTGGGCAACATGTTCTCATACTTCTCAGTCAAAACTTCCTTGACACCTAATTTAAATCTTTTCTTCCTTTAGTTTAAAACCATTCCTCTTTGTCCTCTCACTACTTACCCATGTATAAAGTTGATTTCCGTCCTGTTTATAAACCCCCATTAAATACAGAAAAGCCTCCAGTGTATTGTGAAAAACACTTTTAAACATTTTATGGACTTTGTAAGGCAATATCTCACTTCTCCTGATCTGTACATTAAGTTGTTATACAACAAGTTATTTCTGTTCAATGATGTTCTTCAAATCATGCTTTAAAGAGTGATTTTTACCTGCCTAAATTCTTGTGGATTCCTTATCTTCAAGAGTAACTTCTAACTTCTTATTTTATTGAAGTAGTTTATTTTTGTTTGTATGAAGTCTGGTTCTTCTGCTTGATTAATTCAATGTAGCTGTGGGATTTATTACAGTAAAATCAATAGCTTTTATGTGTATTTGATTGTTCTGTGGTCAGCGGGGTGCCCACGGGCTGCAGGGGGATGGCCCACTCCTCTGTGGGTCTCTTCTATTTATTCAAGCAGTAGGTCAGTTTTTTCCAAGGTATTTCAAGGTGAGAGCAGGAGGAAGATGCGTGTCTGGGCAAGCTCAGTGCTTGGAGGAGTAGAGAATACTGACTGGTGGTGGACAGGTACATAGATAAATACCTTGTTAGGGAAATTGCAAATACCATTAGAGTCTGTGATGGCATCACCTGGACCTACGAGTGCTTTCTGCATCTTGAAAGTCACGGTGAAAACAGAAGTGATTGAGGTGTATTCCCAGAAGCTTATACACTTTGAGAAAGGAGGAGGTTGAAAGGAACTCTGCAGACAGAGAAGTCTCATTTGTGATTTTCTGTGAGAATGCTGAGCAGTTAAGCACAACGTGTAGACTAAGGTGTTCCACAGATGGGACAAAATTCTGTCCCATCAACAAAACATTTGCTCAAACATATTTTAAAAGTTGCTTTGAATGAGAGTTTCACTATGAAAAGAGAATGGAAATTAAGGGAAGACACATCTTCCCTTAGAGCTGAAAAGGTGTGATGTGGGCAGTCATAGATGAAAGTGAATAATGATCTGGAAGTTCAATGATTAGCAGGAAAAAATTATTTTCTACTGCAAATAATAAACAAAACTAACTGCTTATTCTAGAAGCTATCAAGGGAATGCCATAGAGGCCAAGGGTTAAATCCTGAGAATTTCTAACACAGATTTTCAGATTCACAGAACGTTTATGAAAGTCTTAACAAAAGAAATTAACATTACAGGATGTTTATGCATGCCAGCCAACACAGTAAAGCTATCAGAAAGTAGTTATTATGAAGTGAATGTGAAGAACATATTGGTACAATGATCCTTCTAGTAGTACTCAGCTAGAAGTACCTCAAGCCCAGTTTGTTAATAGTAGCACTGAGATTTTGGTCTCAATTGTTTGGAAAATAAGGACATTCCTAGAGAATGGTTTGCTTCAAAATTGCTATTTCACTCTTGCATTCAAGCAAACATTCACACAATTACTCTTTTTTCTTCCTTTTTTTTTCTATTAGTCCCTTACTTTGTTCTTTGTGCTTGACAACCAAAGCATGACATGGACAAGTAAGATATAGCTGTAGTGCTAACATATTTGCATTCTTTTCTAATGAGTAACAAAGCCAGCTTAGATCTGGTACCTTTTCTCATGATCTTAGTAAATTACTGACAGATTTTCAGTCCCAGAGGTGAATAAAAGAAGATAAAGAGACAAAAAAAAAGGTGGAAATTGAGGCAGAAAGACAGATATACAAATAGTTGCAATTCACCACTCCTCAGTCAAGCAGTGTCTTGGTGTCAGGTGCTGATCTTCAGTAGTGTTGGTCAGTTGACAACTAAAAACAACAGTTCACTCTTACTGACAAGTCCTAAATGGTCAAGCCTGCTCTTTTAGAGTGATAGCTTCTGGCTTTGGGATCTCAGCAGGATCTCCTTCGTTACGGTCTTCCAGGCCTTGCAAATTTAAGTTAGCAAATAAGCGGAAGCAGGGAGACTCCAGATTGCCTTCACCTTCACAGATGCAATGGTATCATCTCCCAGTCCACTGAGTCAAGCTGGTTTCATTTGCTCGCAGGCCAAAACTTCAGCCAATAAACACTCTTGGGCCCTCCCATTCAAAGGCTAATAACTCCAGAGAAATGCTTTCCCATGTAAAACTGTCCACAAAGTGATGCTGATTGCCTCATGTAGATTTGAGACATTTCTTACAGCAGGTACCAGTGATCAGTTCAGGTTGCCCAAGGCCCCATCCAGCCTGGTCTTGGACACCTAGAGATGAGGCATCTACAGCTTCTCTGAGCAGCCTGTGCTAGTACCCTCACCCTGTGCATATAGAATTTCTTCCTAACATGTAACCTAAATCTCCCCTCTTTTATTTTCAAGCTGTTCTCCCTTAAACTATTCCTATCTGCCTGTCTAAAAAGTCAGTCTCCTTCCTGCTTACAATTTTCATTTGAGTACTAGAAGGCTGAAATGAGATCTTTCTGGAGCTACCTTCAAGCTGAACAAGCCCAGCTCCCTCAGTCCTTCTTCATAGCAGACCTATTCAGACCTCTGGTCATCTTTGTAACCCTCCTCTGGATTCACTTAAACAGTTCCACCTCTTTTTTGTGCTGATGTCCCCAGGCCTGGATGCAGTATTCCAGATGAGGCTTTACAAGACCACAGCAGACAGGGATTCACTTAAACAGTTCCACCTCTTTTTTGTGCTGATGTCCCCAGGCCTGGATGCAGTATTCCAGATGAGGCTTTACAAGACCACAGCAGACAGGGAGCAGTCCCCTCCTTCTCCCTTCTGGCCACCCCTCTTATAATGCAGCCAGGACACAATTGGCCTTCTGGGTTGCATGCACACACTGATGGCTCATGCCTCGTTATTCGTCCACCAGAACCCTCAAGTTGTTTTCCACAGGGCTACTCTTGAAAAGTTCTTCTCCCAGTCTGTACTGAGATCCAGGACTTCCCCAACAAGTGCAGAACCTTGCATCTTCCTTGTTGAACCTCATGTTCATTTGGGCCCACTTTTCAAGCCTGTCCAGATCCCTCTGAATGGCATTTCCTCCTTCTGGTTGTATCAGCTGCACCACTAAGCAGTGTTATCATCAAACTTGCTGAGGGTACACTCAATCCCACTGCCTGTATCTTTGGTAAAGATATTAAAATCACTGGTCCAAGATGAAATCCTGGGGTACACCACTCATGAACAGCTTCCACCTGGATATAGATCCATTAGCCTTAACACCATGGCTCTGACCATTCAGCCAGCCCTTTATCCTCCAAATAGTCCAACCTTCAAATCCATATTTCCATAGCTTACTGATAAGGATGTTCTATGGGTCCATCAGTTGACCTTCCATTTTCTACCAATGCCATCACTACATCACAGAATGCCACCAGATTGATCAGGCAAGGAAGTATTTCCACCCCTGTTACTATCTAACTTTAGTTGTGTTGTCTTGTGTGTCACATGCGTAACTCTTATATATAAGAGTTTAAACTATTTTATCAAGAGATCTCTTCTAGCATGTTGAGCATTTGTGCTCAGAGTACTTTTTCTCATCTGGCATCTGAATAATGTGAGTGATAGTATCTGTGTGAATGGCCATTAAAGTTATCTAGCCTGTTTGATCATTAATACATTGCTCCCAGAATGAAAGCAAAACATCAGTTTTCAGTGTCAGTAACACCATAGCTGTCTTTTGAAAAGAGACATCACTTCCCTACTGTGACATGTTTAGTGTTTTGGAAGCTGCATCAATTCTCTTTTTACAGAAGCTCTTGGTGATGTCTCTTGTTAGTGCTATGAATAGCTTACAATTTTGAAAGAAGTTATACAAGCATTAGCTAGAATATCTTCACTCCTGTCATTTTCACTTAGCCCAGAAATTGAAATTTAGGGTAAGACTTTACACTGTAGTCTGGTTCTTTATGAGCCCGCTAGACCAGAATAGTACACTATTACTTTCTGCAGTGATACCGACCGTTTCATCAGTGAAATCTGATGTGAAGCAGCTGCTAAATCATGCTTTTCTTTCTTCTATAAAGCCTTTCTTGTATAAAGACAATTGCTTTTTAAAATATGCATAGATAAGTACTCCAACTATTTCTGTAGATTAAGCGCAGAATAGTAATAAATATGTACTGTTGATTGCTTAAGTTGCACGTTTACTTTTCTTTCTTTATAATTCCATGAGCTTCCTATCTCCTATTTCTCCTTTCTTCCAGAGTTTGCTATTTGCAGATGGAAATTACAAGTAACACCTAGCTTCTTGAAAAAAGGAGGATTTTCCTAATAGAAACCTTGACATTTCTTTGAAATTATTTCAAAATAAAAGTATAATAGTGCACACTTTTATTCCTGGTGTTTCTCCCTTAACGATCAACAATTTCATAGACACAGTTTACCCATAATGGTGTGAAAATAAGAGCATTTACCAAAGTTTCATGGCTAAGTGAAGAAATTATCTGTCTTCAGTTGAAGTATGTTTTGTACAAGCAGCTTTGTATAGGGGCTCAAGTGTTTAGAAGAGCAGCTTGGATTTTTTTTAGATTTAAAATTTCTGGTGTAAAGTCTAACTTGTGTTCACATTCTGGAATAGCTAAACCACAATAGCTGTGAGCAGGGTGTCAAGCTCAGCACTGATGCTGAGCTCTGCAGAGGTGTGGCAGCGTGACTCTCTCCCAGCCTTTTAAGATCCTGGCCTTGTAGGTGTGCTTTGTGGTGGCCCTTGCCTGATGAAAATCAAGCCTCAAAGACATGTGCTTCTGTTTTCTTTCAGAAGTTATCAAAGCAGATGGAAGATACTATCCTTCATTCTCTCCTTGTAGTGCAGTATTGGGTACGGAGCACTTACAGAGGACATAAAGACTTAAACATTTTCCCCTAGATGTGACAAACTGTGGCCTATATTTTCTGCAGTTGTGCTGTGTCATATGTTTGTTAGAGGGCGTTTCTGGGGAAACTCTTGTTGTTTCTCTGTCCTACTGGAGTGCTTCCACATTAAAATCAAAAACATGGGCATTTTTGAATGTCCTTGTTTTATGAATGAAGGGTCAAAATCTCTGCAGCATATGATCTCAATATACTGAAATATAGAAGCACATTATAATGTAATCATATGGTTTAACATAAACAGCTGTTGTCACCAATTCATCAACGACCAAAAGAGGGGTCTTTTCTTTGAATTTTCTTATCAACTAAAGAGGCTTATTCATCCTTCAGTTTTCTTCTAAACCAAGGTCAGTATTTACTTTTTGGATATGAACTGTGAGGTCATCTGGTTTCAAATGAGAGCATTCTCATGGCTTAGAAATACTGCAGAAACAGATTGAAGGTTGAGGCATCTCAGTCTTACAAGTATCCTGTAAAGTGCCTGAAAAGACCCCCCATTTATAAAAATTACTGCTCTGTGCTTCCAAATTATACATGGTTTATTTGGCTTATGGCTGTGGAGGATTCCAGCTGTGATACCAAAATCTTTTTATGTACAAGCAAAGAGTTCATATCCTCACATGGTCTTAACTGGCAAGTGATTATTAATTCTCTGGCAACAGAAATGCAGTGTTATGCAGTAACTTGATACTTCTTTATCTTTAGCTGATCCTTTTCTTATTGAGGTGATTTGCCATGAGTTTATAAGGCAGCTCTGGAAGTTTGTTTGTTTGTTTTGAGACAGGAAATAGTAAGCTTCAGTGTATTCTTAATTATTTTTCCACAGACAGAAAAGACAACGTACACAGTGGTTAAATTTCTCTGGAAAGATGGTAACACTTAATGGCAGCCTGCTGGCCATGTCCACTGATAGCTGCAACAGTGTGATGTGTGTACCATGGTAGTATTCACCACTGATGTCATTAATTTTTTTCATTGTCTTTCACAGGAAGATTGCCAGGCAGAGGCCAGGCTCTTGAGTAGTCTTTTAAATCTTCTTAAGCAAGAATTTGTATTTATTTAGCAATGTAATGTGATGGGATAATGGGAAAAACAACAACAAAATACAGTTCTTAATATTGTTATAATAAATTAAACTTAGTAAAAAGTCAGTGACAGTTTGAGGAATGTTTCAGCTCTTCATTAAGCAACAATTTCTCTTGCTGAGGTAGTTGTTTATACTGTTTCAAAATGCTGAAAGATGTAAAGCAATCTCATGCAAACTCTTGGCAGTGTTTCCATGCTGGCTGTGGTATTCTCAGTATTATTTGCACTTGAATCCTTTCACACTTTTCTTTATGCAGCCTTCTGCCTAAGGCATATCTCAGTCAGGAATGGACAAATAGGCATTTTTAATTAATGCATTTAATTAATACAGTTGAGAGGGTCAAATGAGGGGTTATTTATATCACTGATGTGATTAATCCCACTGAAGACACGAAAGTGCAGAAAGAAGGAGACAGGAACTAGCAGAGGCTTTATTCTTTCAGTTTGTTACTTTCACTAATATCTTATAGGAAATAAGCTAAATAAATTGATTCTGGATCCTGCTTAACTGAAGACCGTGGAAGTTTCGGCTTTGACCTTCGAAAGGTTAAAGTCAGACAAGTGATCCAACTTTTCTTACTTGGGAATAAATACTGAAAATGACTATGGTTAGAAACAGTTTTATTGTAAGCTCTGCAATGCTTCTACAACAAGACACGTATAAGTTGCTGTTTGCAACATAGCATCCAACATGCCATCCAAACAGATGCTAGGTCTAAGACCCAGTCTGTTATACTGTCTGCTGAACTAGATCCCTCCCTTTCCTGCTGTCATACTGATATTGGATACCAACCGTGTGGAAAAGTTCAACACAGAGGAGGTGCCAAGCTGTGATCCTGTAGCCAACAGCTTAGCAGATCCCCGAGAAAGATCTTCATCTGCAACACTGTGTTTGTCAACTTCTGTGAATTTTACTCTTTTTATTAGGCTAGATGTCGTCTGAAACATCCTAGAACAATTAATTTCAAAGTTTAGTGGTACATTCTGTGAAAAAGCTTTCATCTGTTTGTTCTAGACTTAGTATTGAATATCTCCATTGGGTATATAGTGTTTATGTTCCAGTGCTTTTGTTTAAGACATTAAAACCCTGTTTACTCTTTTCACATTACATAAGTTTGGAGTTGACTGCCAAGAGTGAACTTTTTAAAGCTACTTTCATGTCATGGAGTTAAGAACTTTTATGTTTCCTCCTATTCAATCCTGCTCAGAGAAAACAGTTAAAAATACACTGGAATACACAGTCAGATTCTTATCAAACATACTGAGCAACACTATAGAATTCGGTACATAGATACAGCAAATAAAGACATTAAATATGTTAAATTATGGGGTAATTAATGTAGCCCATCAGTTCAGATTTTGTTTTCTAACTCAGTATAGCCTTGGGAAAGCACATATTGTGTTCTAGTCTAGTCAGAATTTATCCATTCCACAGCTACAGAGAAAATAATTGTCATCTGAATTCTCCATTTAATGTAATGAAGATTAACATCACTTGTTTCATGTGTTTGCCATTGTGAAAAGGTCATTTGCCCACTATATTTTAAACAAATGCCTATATTTTTGATTGTTTGTTTGAATTTAATTTTTGTCAGTAGCTGCAAGGAGTCATAACCAGGTAGCAATATGCTGTCAATTAACATTTCCTTTGAAATCATGCTTTTAACAGTACATTCCATTTTTATAAATGCAAAGGTATTTTACTAGATTTAAGTGGAAGTCTGGTGGTTTTTACTGCAGATTGAACTATAGGTGATATTTTCATCTGGCAGAAGCAAGTTCAATATTTTTAAAGGCCAACATACTGACATTTCACAAACATGTAAGGGAAGCATGTCTTTTACCAATGATTATTAGGTCTATAATATTGATGTGTCTCACGTTCATTAGGGCAGACTTTTATGTTTTTGTTTGCTTATCTTAGAACTTTCTGCTGTGGAAGGAACTTTGGAGCTCATGCTCATTTCCTTCAAAATTCCATTCATTTTTCCAGACCATAACAAATTATAATATACTGCTGAACAAGGCTTAAGACTAGTGTAGAGTACACCTGATTTGTAACCTGTCCTGTTCACAGTAGCAAAAGATTGATTATAGTAATTGGAAAGTTGTGCCTGTGATAGGGGATAATCACTTTGACAGAAAGTTCACTGCCTGTTGAAAGAAAGAATGTTTTATATTATATTCTGCTCACATTCTGTTTTTCATTTTGTTTCACTTTATTTCAATTTCTTTCATGCAAGGTTGACTTAAACCGTTTGAGCTCAGCTGAGGTTAGGAAAAGATGAATATTTGTAGGGTTGTAAAGGCATCGTGAAATGTTATAAAGAAACAGAAATATGCTCAAATGTAGATTTAGGAAGTCCAAATCTCAAGAACTCTGATAATTTGTTAACTGCAATCGTAATAAATTCTTAAGCTCTTATTTTCTAATAAAATGATATTAATTCTGATGGAGGTACAGCAAGTATGTACTAGGAGAGGAAGGTTTTCCTACCTCTACTTCTCTACACGTAGTTGAAAGACTTCTTGCATTTCCTGAAATAACAAGAATTGACCTGCAAATATCTCAAATTGCAAAGGTATCTCAAATAACTGCTAAGGTATCAGTAGTTTGCCTTGCTGATTTACAGGCAGTGTATGACCATCTCTGAACTCTACATGCACCCCTGAAGTAGTACATGAATTCTTGGATTCCATCTAGTTCTCTGCTTTTGCCCATGCTATTTGCATTAACTTCAGCAATGTTTTATGTATTCCACAGTGTCAGACAGTTGTGTTACCTTCTTGATTGTAAGTGCAATCAGTACCACATTTGTACTGCAGAGCTTGGATATCTTTTTCACTTTTAAGAGAAACCAAACAGGCAAATTTGCTTTTTCTATGACAAGCAGAAGAGAAGATGTGCTTTTAAATTCTAAAATTGTGAGGTGCTCTTCATGTCTTTAATACTTACTCCCGTACAGAAGCTCTCAGTAAGAAGTTGTTGTGGCCCTCTTAGGTATTAAGATACATACATTTACTGTTAAGTTTCTTCTCTGTAGTTTTCATCCTATAATGCTGAAATTCAACTTGTATGATGAAAGTTGTACACTATTATACTATATACATCAAGTCTGATTACTGTTTGGCTAAAAACAGTCATGTAGATAGCTAACTACTTGTGATTAGAGTGGGTACAAAATTACATCTGAAGTGATTAATTCCAATTTCTGTGAATGTTAAATAATTAGGTTTTACTTTCAGTCTGTTCTGCTGTATCTGTGACACAGACTGCCAAAAGGTTTGAGCTTTGTTTTTTCAGTAACCTTTCTATAAGCAAACTTTCAAAAGTAACAGTAATAAAAAATCATAGGATCATTGAGTTTGGAAAAAAACATGACTAAGATCATCTCGTTAAACCTTCAACCCAGCACAACTGAGTCAACCACTAAACCTTGTCCCTAATGCCACAGGAGACAGACTCTACCACTTCCCTGGTCAGCCTGTTCCAATGCTTATATACCCCTTCCATTCTTCTTAATACCCAGTCTAAACCTCCCCAGTGCAAATTGTGTGCTTCCTCATATTCTGTCGTGTTTCACCTGTGTAAAAAGATGGGCACTGTCCTTGCTGCAACCTCCTCTCAGGTGGTTAGGGAGAATGATGAGGTCTTCCATCAGTCTCCTCCATACCAAATAACCTCATATCCTTCAGCTATCCTCATAAGTTTTTCTAGAGACTGCTGTTCAAAAACCAGAAGCCTTAAGTACTTACAAGCAAACAAAATTAAAGCTTAATTTTTATTTAGATATATGACATTGTATTTACTATTGTTTATATGTCTCTGTATTTAGTCAAATAATCTGTGAAGTAATTGCAAGGCTAATCAAATATTCAGTGTAGGGCTGACTTGATGAGGTGAACTGGATTCTGCATGAGGTGAAAGCTTATAGCAAGTGTTGCCTGATTATAGCAGTGTGGATATTAATGGAAGTTTTCTAGCAGTTGTCAACATTGTGACTGCTTATCAGAGATGAAGCCTGAACCTAAATCTAAGTTTAGCTACCCTTTCTCCAGCAGTGTCATTTTTCTTCCTGGTTGTATAAAGGGATACAAAATGTAGTGTCACCGATTATGATCTCAGTTTAGAGAGAAGAAAGAAACTTGTTTGTTTGATGTGTAAAATGAATGCTTAAAAAACAAACAGATAAAAATGAGCGTAGAATCATAGAACCATAGATTGAAAAGGACATTAAAGATCCAGTTCCAAACCCCCTGCCATAGATAGGTACAACATCCACTAGATCAGGCTGCCCAAGGCCCCATCCTACCTGGCCTTGAACAATTCCAGGTTTAGGGCATCCACAGCTTCTTCGGGTAGCCTGTGCCAGTGGCTCACCACTCTCTTGAGTAAAGAATTTCCTCCCAGCATCTAGTGTCCCTCCTCTGGATCCACTCTGACCATCTATGTCTTTCTTGTGTTGATCTCTCAACCTGTTAGCTGCACCTCTTTTATTGCAGCCAAGAATATGGTTTGCTTTCTATGCTGCAAGCTCACATAGTCTAAGTTCAGTATTTCACGGTGTGATGCAGTGCAGTGCAAAGCACTGCTCCTCCAAGTCCTTCCCCTCAGAACAGCTGTCAATCCATTACTCTGTCCAGCCCGTATTTGTGTTTGGGATTGCCCTAATCCGTGTGCAGGGACTTGGATTTGGCTTTGCTGAACTTCGTAAGTTTTATCTGGGAATACCTCTCAAACCTGCTCTGGATGGCATCCCATGCCTTTCAACTGCACCACCAGTTTGGCTTTGTCCTTGAGCACTCTCTCATGGTTTACATGATTTATTCACTAGAATTTGTATGAGAGGTTGTTGATGTACTTTCTTTTTCTTCTTTGCAGCTATTGGCTGACGAACAAGGTCCACATCAAGCGACCCAGCACTGGTCTCCTCATGTACACACTTGCCACCAGATTTTGTGATGAAATTCACCTGTATGGATTTTGGCCATTCCCAAAGGATTTACATGGAAAACCAGTCAAATATCATTATTACGATGATCTGAAGTATCGGTACTTTTCTAATGCCAGCCCTCACAGGATGCCATTAGAGTTTAAAACATTATATGTATTACATAACAGAGGAGCACTTAAATTAACAACAGGGAAATGTGTACAGCAATAAAGCACACGTAAAGTACAATAAGAAGTACAGAACATGCTCTACATCATAAAGATGCTGTGGAATGGCAATGGGATCCCAGTGAGGATATGTTTCAATACCCTTTCAGCCACTGGAGAAAGGAATTTTGTCAGAAGTACATAACCAGCTGTTATACCTGCAAAGTGCTATAAAACTAAGCTATCTTGACTGCAAGGGTTCAAGTAAGTGCCACTTTCACTAAGAACAATGTTTGAATGTATACTCAGTAGTGTTTACAGTATCCAATGATACATTCATCATGAATTAAAGAAAAATATAGCCTGCTTACTGCTGACGTACCACTGTGGTCAGAGAGAAGACATCACCTGTGGACAGAATATTTTCTTCTACAAATAAACTAGGCTTTGACAGGAAAAAAAAAGAAATAATCATGATGGGATTGAGTAGAGAAAGTGAAATCCATAAGATCAAACAAGTAAATGCATTCAGTCAGGGGACTGTTTCTGATCTTGTATTATAACCTGAGCTTTTGTTGCTGTTTTTCTTATGGCTGCTGGTTGGATTTTGTTGCTTTTGAGTATCCGAATCCTTAAAGGATTTTAAGGATGTAATGAGTAATTAAAAGTAAATATTTTATGGAGTTGTCTTAGGAAAAAAAAAAAACAAAAAACAAACAAAAAATAAAGACAAAAAAAACATAAGGGTAGGAGGGCGGAGGGAAACATAAAATACCTTGTCAGTTGTTATTGTGTTGTAACCTACTGTCACAGAACTCTTAACCTCCCAGTTGTTTTTCTAGCTACAGCTGTCAATATGTGGAAGCACTCAGAGATAGGTCATTTTGAGCCATTTTTTTAAGAGTGTTTTGGTTGTGTTCAGATTTGAAGACATTTGCTAAAAGGTGCCCTTATTTTTGGTACCAAAGATTACTCTTACAGTGTATACACCTTTTTTCCTTCAAGAAATAGAGTAGATTTAGTGTGATGTTTCTTTGCTGCTGAAGGGAACATGTTTAAGTTTTTGAACTAAGCATCTCAAAAGTGAAGACTCTTTAGTTACTGTATATAATTTCATTCTTTAGAAAAATCTGCAGGATAAAGAAATTATTTCATGCATTCAAATGTGTATGTGATTTTTATTCCTAATTGAATGGAAAACACAAAGTCTAAAGAAACTCAGGTGACACAGTGGAACATGGTTAAAGACAAAGACATGGCCAATTAAGTGGAAAATAAATGAACTGAAGATCAAAGAGTTCTTTTAAAGCTTACATTTCTAATGGTGTTGGATGATAACTCTATCTAATATACCTCTTTATATATACCAGCTTGAAGTTCTTATGTGTAATTCTCTGAAATAATGCAGAGCTGCATTATTTTACACTGATTTTTCTGAGCATCAACTTTGTTCAACCATGAAAACTGAGAACTCTTTCCCTCTCTTCTTTCAGAAAAGAGAAAAAGTTACAGGAAGGCAAGGGAGGGTCAGTACAATATAGAATAATATACAGTACATGTGTACAGATTATATGTTCTAGCTCTTCAGGAGCATGTGAAGTAAAAACACTGTGGTTCCACCCTTGTCACGTGAAGGTAGACTAAGGAGGTGGCATGCAGATATCAGGAGTATTTTCTTGTTACGTTTTCAGCTCTTGGTTAGATTTTCATCTCCAGTGATGTTTGGTATATCTGTTGTAGTTGGAGCAGTTAATATGTAGCGCGGCACTAACAAATGCTACTAGTTAAAAACACCACTTGTTAACAACTTTTCCTTTTATGGTCATATGTATTTCATCACACATGGCTAGAGGTCTGTGGTTATGCAACTTTAGTAGGTCAGATCACAGCCTTTCAGGCAGTTTTGCCAAAAGTTGATGAGAAACGGAAAGTTACACTTTCTCTTAGACAAAGAAACATCTTTACTTACTCGCCTGTATTCTACACAGGACAGTTTTCTTCAGCTATATACAAAAGTGTGAGATGCCATCTTAATGCAAACACCACTGAAATGAAGGCGTCACTAGGATCTAAACAGCAATACAGGGTGGAATGTCTCATTTGCTGTTGATCAACCACAGCGTGTTCCATGTACACCTTGCAAACTTGTAGTTTAGGACAAGATAAAAGGTGGGCATATTCCTGTTGTTTCCCAACATTTCATATACGTTGCTTGAGTTTCCCATGATGAATTCACAGATTCCAGTCTCACAGAAACTCAGAAGAGCTTGTAGTGAT
The DNA here is from genome assembly GCA_036925125.1 of Oreortyx pictus. Lineage (NCBI taxonomy): Eukaryota > Metazoa > Chordata > Aves > Galliformes > Odontophoridae > Oreortyx > Oreortyx pictus. The sequence continues at coordinate 8,815,193 of JAUPFR010000004.1, read as the reverse complement.
CTTTACCTGTTCCTCTGGGAATGTTCGTTTTTTTTTCAAAGAAGAGTCAGGCTATCAACAAAAAGAAAATTCAAGTAAACTAAAATACAGGCTGACAGAAGTGATTTATTTACATAGAACCACAAAAAATGGTTGAGGTTTGAAGGGACTCTGGAGATTAACTGGTTTATGAACAGGAAGATAGATGAGGAAGCTTACCTCTGGAAGTCAGCAGATGAAGAAAGTTTTGGCCTGAGCTTGTTTTGCAAGATTCACATTTGATTCTCTGTAAGTGAAATCAATTTTAGTAAACAAGCCATAGAGTACAAATTTCCACTTCATTACTAAGGTCTGATAGATCAGGGTGATTCATAGCTAGGTTTTTCCATCCTGATTTGACACATATATCTCAGCAGCACTTGCTTCCAAGGCAACATTAGTTTCACCATACCATCTCAAAGCTGGACATAAACCTGCAGACTTTCCAGACTTCATATTGTACACTTATGGTAACACGAGGAGTGGTCTCATGACACTTTACCCTTATCTGTTGTCCTCCTCAAAGTGCCATCCTCAAATTGACACCCAGGTGTGTCTTCACACAGAAAGCAGGTGACTCCTCACTAACCAATCTTTTGTCTCACCTGCCTCAGCTTTATCCTGAGCTGAAGCATACTGTAGTGAGTAGTAGGTCTCAAACCATTCTCTGAGGCAAATAGTAGTTGCAGTTTTTGACTGTGCAGGTTTCCACTAATGCAAGGAGGCATTTTAGTCTGTTGCTCTTGTGTAAGATCTGTGTCCAAGTAGAATTCTGAGGCTCCCTGCTGTGCAATTTAGTGTGCTGCAAACTTTCCATTCTGAGGTAGTTTGTGACAATGTGTTACTAGTTACTCTAGCTTGACCTGAGATGAGATGTGCCCTGGAGTTTTCCTAGTAGGTTTAATGGCCATGGTCATTAGCCCCGTTACTGCTAATGAGCCGTAACAGTGGACTCATCATTCTTACCTTTTCTTTAGACCTGGCTCTGTATTGCCATGGGGTCTTTGTAACTCTGTCCAGGGACCTCAGGTCCTGAACAAAAGTCTAGGTCCCCTGTATGACTTCCTCCCTACAGATGACCTAGTGAAGTGAAGGTACACCAAAAGGCCACGCAGCTGTATAGGGACTTTACAGGGGAATAAATTTCACCTCATGGTGCTTCTCAGTGCAGCAGTCAGCAGCTCAAACCTCCATAGCTGCCTGGGACAATTTCTGTTTTTTATAAATATTCATACCTCCTGTATTGCCTGTCAGATATCAGGCTTTATTAAATTTTTTACTTTTATCATCCAACACTATCCACAACTAATATGAAGTAGATAAGATAAAAAGAAAGATCCCTAATATTGCAATGATATCTGCCGCATTGGGGATCATTTGTGGAACACCCCTTGGCTGAGTGTTCCTCAAATTTATCCTCCCATAGGCCATGGTAATTGCCAGCCATATTTCCAAATATCTGTTAAAAATAAGAACGAGGAGCTACATCAGGACATATTTTTCCAAATCTCATTGCAGCTCTACATTAAAAAACTCAATTTCATTAATATAAATTTATTATAAATTGTTTAGCAGCCTGTCTATTAGTGTTTCTGTGGCAAAGAGTCTTTCTCCTTTATTTCATAAAGATGATAGATAAATACCTTTGATTCTTAAGTTTTCAGCTTTGGAACAGTTCTTTCTCCCAGTGTTCTGAGCCACTCTCCACTGAACCTTTCAGACTTTGGCTGGTTTCCATCATCTGATGTCTAATAAAAACTGTATCATTATTTTGTTAAACAATAAAATCAGTACGTGCTTGAGGTCAGCACCTTTTTTTTTTTTTTTTAACTTTCTTTTATTTAATTGACTGCAATTTGAAGAATAACAGATGTGGGTTCAGAACATTTTATTAGTGTTTGACCTGGAAAAGTGCTGAGCACTCTTTACAGTGACTTTCCTGGGAGAGATGTGTCCAGGATTTAGATGGGGATCTAGATTATCATATTTCAGGATATTAATCTGAAATTGCACGTTATTTATTTTTAAGAGCACTGTTACTTTGTGTAGGGAAAAGCACAATTGTTCTAAATGTAGATAAAATAAAGGAAGAGCGTTTACAGAGAGCATCATTCCTGCACAGTACTACTGCTACTGAGCATATGTAACACAATTTCTGTGGTTTAAAGTATTGATATGTATTCTGTCAGAATTGTCATGTTTGACACTTTAATATTATTCCAAGTACAGCTATTGGGGATTGTTTTCTTATTTGTACAAATGTAAAATAAAGATTTTTTTTTTTCATTTTTCTGCTATATTCTACTCCATATTCCTTTGTAACACGGTTGTGATAACCTTTGTCTATTAATGTGCAAATTGTGAAGATATGTCAGAGAATGTCTGCTTTTTTAAGGGTATCCAGTCAAGGACTTTCTCAACAGAAAAGGGGATATTAAGAAAAGGAGGAAGCCATAAACAGGAACACAGACAGACACAAACCCAATCAGCAGATGGTAACGGAGGCAGTAACTGGTCAGTCGTACTGCATGGTAATGTGGAGTGTGAGAGTATTTCTTCCAGTACAATTATCTGATTGAGGACCTTGTCAAATTGGATGCTAAGGAAAAAGGGGAAGCAATAAGATATACAGAGGTACAAACCTGGTAGACAAATGTAACAGAAGCAAAGACAAGAAACCAGCTTGCTCGCTCATGTTAACTGAAGGACTGGCAAGAAACTGCACACTAATTGGGACTTTGTGATTGATAAGGATGCAGACTAGAGGTTTCAGGTTGTCAGAGTGGGTAAGTGGGACTGTATCAGCTGATAAAGTGTCCTGCAAGGGGACTAGGATCTGCAAAAGGGGGAAGAGGTAGAAGAGGTAAGTAGGAAGAGGTCTGGTCACGTCTGAATAGCTGCCGGTCACTGCATTTGTCTGAAGTCTGTGCCTGGATGCCACAGTCTGTCCTGTCTCTCTATTAAATCCTCTCTCAGCGATCTCTCTGTGCGATCTCAGTCTCTGTCTCACATGTGTTGGAATGGCAGGGACTGGGTGCCAGCTCCTGTGGAAGGGGTGAATGGACTGGGTGCCAGAGCATCAGGCAGACTGGGGTTGCACAGGCAGGTGGGAGTGGTATGGGCAGAAGGGCCATGCTTTGCTGTGCTGGGGGTGGTGGGAGTGCAAGTGCTGGTGTCATCCCAGGGATATTGTGTGTGTGGTCCTGGATCAAGACCCGCTGGCTCTGCCAGCCTCAGGGTGGGAGGGGATGGGCTGTGCCCCACAGGTGTGGGATCCTGTGTGTGGGGCTGCTGCCAGCAGCATATGGGCTGAGACCAGCTGTGCAGTAGCCAGACAGCAGAACCTAAGCCAGAGCTGATGGAGGAGGCTGCTGTGCTCCCTAGGCAGTAAGTTACACCTTGTAGTATCTGTATCTTGCCATGGCTTAAAATGAGAAAGCTGGGTCATGGTTCATACTTAGTCTCAGTCTGCCAGTATCCCTCAGATGAAGTCGGACATTGCTGCCAGCAGCTCAGTTCAGTGGTTCCAGGTCTGCTCACCAGCTCTCCACGTGTATGTGATAAAAAAAAAAAAAACAAAAAAAAAAAACACCCACAGGTACCCATTCATCATTGCCTCCAGTGACCAGGGTTGATTCCTGCATATCTACACATACCTATTTTGTCCATCTAGCATGGTTAGACTGCTTTGGGATAAAACAATCCAGGTGTATCCCAGGGATTTGAGTTTAGCCAAATTCTGTAACTTAATGAAGGGCTGGAGTACATAGAAAGCAGTTGGACTGCAAAGCTTCAGGACCCAGGCAGTTTGTTTTTGAAAGCTCAAGGTGGAAAAAAGTGACTACTTGAAGGCCTGTTGCTTCTGGGTTCTGCAGCATAGGTGGATTTACCATCTTGCAGGAGCAACCAACCCCTTCAGCCTGTATCCCATGAGTTTGTTTCAGAATGGGATTTCCAGGCTCCAGAAGAGGAAAAGTGTCTTCCAGCACTGTAATGAGGGGTGAGCAATCCTGTGCTGGAGAAACAGTGCAACGATTTGGGGGGATTAACAGCTCAATGTCTGGACAGAGGTTTAGCAATGGCTACTGAGCATAGGGAAGCTGTTAAAAGCAGGGGACTGCTTCATCCAGCTGAGGCTGTGTCCCGACAGGACCAAAAACTCTTCCAGGTGCCACAACAGCAGAGCAGAGGGAATAGGAGGGTGTGTTGTATCAGCATACCCACAATGTAGCAAATACCAGGAGGGAGCAGATAGGAGAGTTAGGCGATTTACTTACAAACACAAGTTGCTCTCACTCATTTTCATACTTTCAGGCACTCAATGCCTGTCTGTGATACATAAGAAGTCAGTCATGCTGCAAGGCATCCACTAGGCTCTGGCTACAGCTACAAACCCTGCCCTGGGCCTGTTGTGGTTTTGTAGTTCTGATGCCAGTATTCTACAACAGAGCATCAGTTAAAGAGTTAATGCTGTGGAGGGGAAGAGAGGAAGCTCCCAGGCCTGACCCAGCCTCACTGTCTCTGCAGGCTTTCTCGGCTGCCATGAAGATGCAGCATGTGTGCTTCCCCTGTAGTTTTTGCTAACGTAAGTCTTTATATCTCGGTTAGCTCTCTCTCAGTTTATTTGATTTTGTTAGATTTAGTAAAATCACTGTTCCTCCTCAAATCGTGCTGTTGTTGTTGTTGTTGTTTTTTTTGTAGACCCATCTGTTATCTCCGTACCCGATAACACCATGACAGGGCCCCAACCATGCTTATCAGCAGGATGAAAAGATGAATCAATATTTTCAACACTGCCATCAGAGTTGTTTAATTCCCTAATTGATAGATACAGACACATTCAAGGCAAAAATTTAGGTTTGGGTTGGTTGATTGTGGCCTCTCTTCCTTTCCTAGCAAGACCCTCCCTGCTGCAGCAGTGCAAGAAGCAGCCCCTTATCCAAGCATGGCCACCGAGCTGGACTGAGGCTGCCCCATTTGATGGGTACCCTCCCTCTGTCCTGTAACTTAATTTCCAAAAAAGTTTTAGGAATTTAATGAGAGCTAGTCTTTTGGCAAATGTAGCCAAATTTGATCAGTAGTTCTGTACAGAATCACAGAATTATTGCAGTTGGTAGGGGCCTTTTGGGATGATCAAGTCCAAACTCTATTGCTCAAGTTAGTTTTGAAAGCCTCTAACGGCGTAGATACCTTAACTGCTCTGGGCAGCCTATTCCTTGGTTTGACCAGCCTCACAGTAAAAATATAACAACAACAACAACAACAGTTAAAAAAATAGTCTTGTTCTCTTGTGTTCATAAGGAATTTCTTGTTTCCAATTTGTGCTCATTGCCTGTTGTCCTGTCAGCGTGCTGTGCTAAGAAATGTCTGGCTTCCTTATCTTTGTTCCCATTAATGAGATGTCCCTAACCATTCCCTTCTCCTGGCTGAACACTGTGAGCTGCCTCAGCCTTTCACAGAATCATGGAATCACAGAATCACTCAGGTTGGAAAAGACTTTAAAGATCATCAAACATGATTTCCTCACATGAGAATATGCTTTAATCCTCTGTCATTTTCTTTGCCCTGTGCTGGTCTCTCCAGGTGAGCTACTAGGATGAGTAGACAGGCAGGAAATTCTGTCATGTAAGTATTACTGACTTAGCAAACCAGAAGTGACCTGTAGACAAGGACAAAGCTGTGTGGCTATATCAGTTGTGAAAGAATGGCAAGTGAATAGGAATCCACTCCATATTCTCTCCCTTACATTTGTAGTAGCTTGTTGTCTAGAGCATATGAAGTTCGGAAGGATGGTGAGAATTTCTAATGAGGAAATTCCTAGATCCTTGGGATTCTCTAGAATGAGATTATGGTTGTATGTCCACTATGTAGCTAGAGCTCATCTTTATATAACTATGCTGATTACTTCCTTAATTTAATCAGGGTGTCAATTAGAAGGAATTTGTTATGTAGGTTGCTCTGACGCATTGTCTCCTATTTATTTCCATCTAAACTGCAACAGATACAAAGAGCACAATAACACCATTTGAGAGAAATATTTTCCTCCGCAGAGTGTTCATGCTTCCTTAGTTTCTTGATATATTTTTTAAAAAATCTACAATGTCATATATGTACTCACCATCACCAAAAGGAAAAGTAGGAGAACCCTTGCAGACAGGGGACACACCTGTCTTCAGGCAGTCTTTTATCATAGGGCAATCACTCCATTTTCACCAGGTCACCCAAGGAGAGCTTAGTGACAAGGAAATTGCTTAACTTGAAGGCAAAATGTCAGTAACAGGGAGCAAGGCTCTGTTAGCTCCTATACAGAGTTTCCTATTTCTAGATCAAAATCTTGGAAAGAAGAGTTAGACATGCAGCTGAGATGAAAGAAATAGGAAAGAATGTGCGGGAAATGACCCTGATGTCATTTCTATCGGCTGTTTGACTTCATAGGAGATGACAGCACTCTCTGACAGAACACAGAAAAACAAAACTGTGACACTGAAATCCTTCTGGTTAATGGTAAGGCTCTTCTGCTTACCTGATGAAGAAAAGCATACAGATTCCAGTTTAAGCCAATTCCTGAGTTGCTTCAACAAACAAATGTTATAGAGAGTAGAATAAATAAAACATGCATATACATATTTAATCTATTTACAAAGTGTAGACATTTTGTTGACTACCTAAATTATTTAAATGCAGTTGAAGCATTGAAGATGATCAATATGAAATTTAAGCAAACTTCTAAATTGCAAAAGGCAAGAACTGTTTCTTGTGAATGCAGAATGCATTCTAAATCAAGAAAGAGCCGTGATGCATGTGACTTCAGACTGAGCTCACTAATACAGTGTATTTCAGAACTGTGAATTTTTCTGTTGCTCATGGATGATCTCAAAGCTGAAGTGGCTGAGGATGCAGCTGGCTAAGTACTCACATGAATGCTTTTCTCTGCCTTTATGAGGGAGACACAATCTAAATGGGAAAGAGGTAGAAAATAAGTGTGTACTCCACAAACAGCAAAACAAAATCACCCTGGATTACTTTTAATTATCAACCTTTGTACAAAGCCAGATTTCTGGCTTTTCTGTAGCCAGAACAGTTTTTCAGTTTGTTTTTTTTTTTCTGTAGACAGAACAGTTAAACTACATTTTTTTATGCTCACATAAGGAGTAAGTCTGTAACTGTTAGATTTCTGTTGCTGATCTTGGGTGAAGTCCTCAGGACGACCTGTGTCACTGTGCTGGCTAACACTACAGTGCAATGTATAAAATATGGAATATAGAAGTAGATTTTAGGTGGTGAGAGGACACTGTATTTACTGAAAGCAAGTTTTTCTCAGTAGTTAAGCAAAGGAATTTTCAGTGGATCACATTAACAAAATCCCAAACATTTAATGCAGACATTTGAAAAACATATACTTTGTTTATAAATTTGATTTGAGCCAACAGTATGTTTATAGCTTCTCCCTGCTGCTCTGTAGGATAAACTGAAATATTTCCTGCCAGCAAAAATGAATAGACCACAGACAGCAAAATTAAAGCACATTTTGATGCAGTCAGCCTAGGGGGTGGATGGGAAACAGATGCAGCAAGAGCAAAATGACTGAATGGGGATATTTAACATGTTCTGAGTAGCAAATATGCTTATAAATTTGTTTTATTGAGAGATTTCCTCACCTTTGGAAAGGCATTCTGGAATAAAGATGGAAATCGTAGGCAGAAATAAGCAAATGTAAGGAAGCTTAATTTACAGGAGCCATTAATAATAAGGAGGTAATCGACAAAATATTAGGACTATAAAAATAATGGAAGGAAGAGACTGTGTGTGTTCAGAAAGCTGATGTTAATCGAATGACCTGTGGCTAGAGTGGTTTTAGTGGCAGTATGGTCATCTGTGCAAATGTGCCCTTCCAGTAGCTGGGGCAGCCCTGGAGATGCCTCTTGGCATCTGTGAGACAAGGGACTGAGCTGGGGATGCTTACAGTCAGACAGTTTGTGTGTAAGGGAATTTAGGGCTATAGGCAGGGGAAATAATAGGGAAGGGGCTCTTTTAAAGTGCTTCCAGTAAATATGGTCTGGGTTAGGTTGTTTTAGAAGAAGTGGTGTGATGAAGTCAATCACGTTATTTATGAGAATGGGTCCTTGTGCTCTTGTCTCCTATCTTCACATGCGTCTCCACAGTAAATACTGAAGAGAAAAAAAATACCTGATCTCTTAAGAGCTGCCAGTTACAGATGATGGCTTTGAGGATTACAGACCAATACTTTCTCATATGGGTGCCTATGTGAAGCATCCACAAGCTGATATTGAGTTAAATTTAGTCTTACTTTCTTGGCATTGAATACAGCTTCTACTGCATTGATTCATTGATTTGAATTTGAGCTTAAGTGCACAGGCTGTTTGAATCAAAGCTGCTTAGATGAGGTTCATCAATGCAAAAGCTTTATAAACATTCCTGTTAATGCCTTCAGTTTTCTCATCCTTTAGCACACTGTTTTCAGCTTGTAAAGTTACACAGATGTATTGAAATGAAGGAGCATGAAAACAACTCTTTTCTGTGCAGTATCTAATGTGGACGAAGTACAACCATGATTCTATTTATATGTTACCACATTTCTTCCTTCCTTTCTTCTACAAGATAAAACAAACACCCTACTTACAGGAAAGTAGACGGTTTCTGGATGCTATGTGCACTCAATAAAGAATGAGGAAAGGATTTTTGTTGCTGTTGTTTTTGTTCCTATTGCTATGAAAACCTGCAAGAGTAATCAAGAGGAGATAGCATCATCTACATACAGTTACGTAGGTACAATATCGAGAGCTAAAGATGAAGAACAATGTCTGAAAAGAATTTGTGGCTCTAGAACAGACAAATCCAAGGAGGAAAGAAGTGATACCATTTTGTTTGGAGGAATGATGAAGTATTCTGACATACCCTGAGGATAAGTGTGATGGCTAGGAGAAGCAAACCCTCTCTGGAGGAAGTGCTCTGTAGAATCCTATAGAAGGAAAAGAAGGTCTAACATGGGGCCTAACAGACAGGCTGAAACACAGCTTTTGTTTCCATTTTTCTATTTAAAATATATATATATTTAATTTTGTTTTACAAATATTAGTCATTTATTTTAAAGAGGATAAAAGCTTCTGATTGAAACAGCATGAGCATGAGAAGCTACAGAACAGTGAAAAAGAAACTTTCATGTTGGAATGGACTTTGGGAGCTTCCTGGGTTCAGCTGATCCAGGCAGTTCGGCAGTGATTCATGCACCTGTTCTGTAGCAGGAAGGGCTGTGTGGTAGTGCTTGCGGACTGGACAAGAGCTGTGTCACTTTGTTTAGCGTTGCCTGCTAATTAACCTATGATGAAAAAGTGTTCTTGCAGAAGGGTAAGCGTGTGCAGCTTTAGCTGCCTCACCAAGGAAGAGAGATCTACAGTTGAGATTGGTTTACTTTGGGATCAGGAAACTGCTATTTTGAATAAGCCTGTTAGCTCCTCTGTCTGCCCTGAGGTGTCTTTGTCTTGCATTTGGCCCAATGATTTATGTTTATTAGAATGGGAAAATTACCTCTTTTCATGCCAGGAATTTTACTTCATTTTTCCAGGACGCTGGACAAGGGCACAGACAAAAGTGAAATTTAAGACACTGAAGTGTCATTGTCTTTGTCAAATTCTAGCAACAGGCTTGGGTTAGAATGTGATAGCGTATCCCTTCATTGTGGCCCTTCATATTCCAGAAGGCATATGAGGATCTACTGACTTCATTATAGAAATGATTCAGAAAATTCCAGTAACCAAAAGCCCTCCTAGTATTGTATGCCCTGCCTATGGCAAAAAGTTTCTTACGCAAACTTGAAGCACAGGAGATGAAGCTGAAGCCGTTTTGTGTTACTGTAGCAATGCAAGAATCTTTGAAGTGGAAAGGAGATAAATGATTTTTTCTTGAGGATGGTTCAGATGCCTATAGCAGTGTGACAGGCTATAAACGTGGATGAAAATAAGTCTTCCTTCTACAGGTGATTTTGTAAATGATCCTAAAGATTTTTAAATGCTTAATCTGATAGATTCAGCGATGAAGATCTTTTGCGGAATAGCTTTCACTGCAAGCATTTAAAAACAGAACAAATCAAAAGCCTGAATCAATAGGCAAGGAATTTGAAGACAACTTAAAAGGGAAGGAGCATTTCCAAGTAATGGTCATTAAAACAATTCAGTCCACATTAACCTCCTTTAGCAGATGGTGCCAGTATATTTCATCTCAAATGTATTAGCCAGGCAATCTGCCAGCTCTTTATAAAAAGCACTGAAATATGTTGTGATGGCTGTTTGATCAGCTCTCCATTCTGCTTGTCTGTCTCAGTCCTACAAAAAATAACTGTCCTATTTCAGTGCTCAAAGCAATCAGATCATGCATGTAAGGAGAAAGTAAACCAGTGTCAGCGCTCATAATTGGAATGTGTTAATGGTAATAATAATTTTGACACAATCTCTAAGAGGATCCCTTTCACCATTAACTGAAGTTTCTTAAGAGGCAGAACAAAAAAAAAAAAAAATTAGTAGGGAAACAGGTAATTTTATATTAAAGAAATGTCTTGGCAATAGCTGGGTATGGGAATGTTTTTTCCTTGGTCCTTCAGTTTCTAGTCTCCTGGGAACGCTACTGCTGCTGTCTGAATTGTCTGGTTGTCTGATCCAGCAGAGAACTATGATGGTACAAATGTCAGTTCAATACATACTTTACTGTCAAAATTTTATTTATGGACCAAGAGGAAGTACACTTTATATACCACTCCAAGAGTTCACTGTTAGCATCGCTGAAATCCAAACAGCATAATTCAAGAAACATTATTAAATCTGATCTCACTATAACAGAAGAAGTGTAATTATACTGTTGGTAAATAAGGAAAAAATTATGGTAAAATTAGTTGTAAGACAGATGCTTTGTTTTTGCTTTGCTTACTCTTCCCATCCTCCTCCAGGTCTTTAAATGATCATGGTCACCCCCATTGTGGTGTTTTATGGAGAACTGTAAGCTTCTGGAGTCCTTTGCAAGGACAAACGCAGTGTTCACATTAGCAGTTTCTTCCAAAATCTGCAGCCTCTATTTACATCCCAATTTAGTGTATGCATATTTTAGGTGCTTTTCTGTGTGTTGATCAGCATTTTTCTTCACTACCCCTAAAATCTGAAGTTTTCCTAACTCCAGGTCTGCATTTTCAATCTGCATACTGGTGAGTGGTTTGTAGCTGTGGCTTCTGCAGGGTCAAGCCTGTACTGCATTGCTCTCTGCTGTCCTGTGCCACAACCTGTGCTGCCTCTTAGTCTGCTTTTACTGTCGTACCAAGCCTGTACTTCACTGCAAAACAGCTCAAGAGTATCATCGGATGCTACAGAAGGGGACTGCTGGCTGCAATCTAGAGAAAAACAATTGCTGCACCATATGAAGATACATAAGTGATAGAGCAAATTTAACACAGTCCCTTGGTCAGATAACTGGCAAAAACAAAACAGAATATTGCTCAGATTAAGCCTGTGACAAACCTCAGTCTCTCAGACCTGAGATCCTGGAGATTTATTATAAAGATTATGGTATGTTACTAACAATGGCAGTAATGTTTTGCTAAACTTTATACAGAGGACTAGTAGGAAGTGTGGATATGAGTTTAAAAGTGACTTAACAAACCCCACCATCCAGTTACAACTGACCAAACATTTGTGGTGTTGTTTATCTTCCTTTCCCCACCCCCTACCCCCCTACCCCCCCCCCAAAAAAAAAAACAACTTTCATCTTGGAATAGAAAAAAGCAAGTAACCTGAATGCCTCTCAATGCTTTGTTTGTTTAAATCAATCTGAGGTGGGGAAGGGAAGGAAGTATGACATCTTATTTCAGTGGCAGATTTCCAATAAGTCTTTCTTTGGAAAAATTTCCAGACCAAAGCTGTTATGGAGTTGATGATGATGATTATTATATTTTTTTTACACACAGTGCCATTTTCATGTTGTATTAAACGTTGGCTAAGGGAACACAGCTTTTGTAAGATATTTGTATAAAACATGCCATTTTTGGTTGAACAAACATTTTAAGGTGATTACTGAAATTAAAAGCAGGCTGAAGACTGAGAATTAATAAAGAACAAATGAATAGACGAAGCATTTCTTAACTGTGAATATTGCAACTCTGATTTTTTTTTTTAAATGTTTTTAGAACTGCTCTCACATACAAAAAAAGTCTTGGACATCATTTAAGTGCCAAGTAAGTGTACTTATTCAATTTCTTCTGAATTATCATATGTGTATATAAGAGTACATAGTGGTTTTATTTGCCCATTTTTTTCTCTTCTAATATCTCTAGGAAAATCAGAAAATAAAAGATTTTCCTGTGGCCAGATCCTTGCCCTTTTTTTTAATCAAATGTCTATATTCTTCTAAATTCTTTGTGAGATTATACATTGTTACAAGCTAGATTTACTAGACAGCACATGTTGTTACTTAATTATTATTGTGTAGAGGTTACTGGAAACTAGCGACTAATGTTTTAAAGCATCTGGCTACTTCTTTGGAGCTTTGGAATAACTCACACTGCTTAACATGACATTGCTTGGATGGTTCTCAGGTCTGCCAGCAGTGCAGTGCCCATACCCAATAATGATTCAACCAGAGAGGTAAATCTGAAAAGGTCTGGGTGGCAGTCAGCACTTAAAGAAGAGCTCTGACAAATCTGGGACAGTGGAAGCTCCATAAGTTGCCTCTGCTAATAGCTACATTTTGCAAAGTATCACTACGAAATTTATTAGACTGCTTGAGAAATGACAGAACCTATTTCTCAAAAGGTAGTATTTGATACTGAGTCTATGAAATCTTAATTAATCCTTTTTATGTTGCTAGACATTGGGAAATGATTAGCTGGTCAGAGATTATTTTCAGTTTTCCAAGTTCCTTAATGGCTATATAATGTAAGTCTACCTAAAAGATTTGCTTAGTGAAAGAATAATATGTGGAGCAATCTATGTGGCTGTGTGAGAAAGAAGAAATTAGTGTAGCCTTTCTAGCTCTCTGCAGATACGTAGCTCAGTATGGGTTTTGGGGGGTATCTCTTGCTTCAAAACAAATTCTCTCTTGTAGGTGGCCAGATAGCAGAGGAGAAAAAACGAGGTTTTATTGTCTCTTACTGAGAGTAAATGTCTGCATTGTAAGGCCTATTTATCTTCATTTAAATGTCAAGATGCAGTCACTCTAATGCCTAAGGTTCAAGATTTTTCTTTTCTTTCTTCTTTTCTTTCAAGTGCTATTGCTTCATATGTATACTTGCTTAGAACAGTGAATAGTACTTTTCAGAACTCCAAAAAAATATGTCAGTCATAGCAAGACTTCCATGAGGCCCTTAACAAAGTCTATTCCACTTCATTAATATCAAACTGGTTTTTGCTAAATTAATATTAAGAATTAATATTAAGAAAGATCTAAAATGTTTGTGAAAGTGATATTCTCCAAATATTCAAAATAAAATATTCTCAAACTGACCAAACACACAAGTGTAATATTTAACATGATAAGAGTTTCCAAAGATGTGCTCCTCAGCATTTCATAGGTAACATATTCTGGATTGAAAATATGGACATTTTTTACTCCTGTGATATGCTGAGCATTTGCATCTTATTAGATCTTCTGCAAGAGGTAAAATCTTTTATCAACAACTCAGTTAAGTTGTTAAGGTGTTAATTCTTCACAGATAGTGACCTCTGGTAATACGCAGGCAGCGAATGTGAGGCAGACTTAAGGAATGGGTACTCTGAAGGCTGTAGGCCACTTTCTGAGTGCACTGAATATGACAGCTTCGAGACTAAACTTCTTTTATTGCATCAGCTTGAATTCATTGCTACACTAATATCTTTTGCCTCTCTGCAGAATTCATTAACTTAGTTTCATGGTTTCCTGAAAAAAATACATGGCTTTTGATTTTTCTGAAGGGTCCTTCTGTTTATCACAAAATATAACCAAAACTGTGTTCTGTATAATTATATACCTGGATGATGTTTCACAGAAGAAAACTAACAAAAGCTTTGGTTTAAAGGGACTGACGACTAACAGGAGCTCAGTAAGTCTGCATATTCATTTTTTTTCTAAATTATGAAATTATTATCTGCTGAGTAGGATTCCATTACTGAGAGAGACTTACTTGATAGCTGGAAATGCAGAAATATATGTAGAGACACATATTCTGTACTGTGTGTGTGTAAACAATAAGTATGCTTTTACAGGGAATTGGTAGTTGGAAACCATATGTACTGAAGAGATGGTGCCATTTCTAAAAACGGCAGAAAAGAGGATGGAAACAAACATTTTTTCCTTAATGATGTCATCAGTGCTGTGATACCTTATGTTCATTATAGTCATCTAATGTAAGATTTTGAATTACCTTCATGTAGCTTCAGGGGCTACAAATCCAGTTTGGATCATCAGTCTTATTATATCTTCAGTAATATTTTTACCCACATAGTAAAGTACAATCTCAAATGTCAATGTCAGCAACAGTAAACAGAAGAGCAAACAAGGAAACAGACGAAACAACAACAAAAAAAACAACAGACTTTGCATAGAGAATGTTGTTATTGTCTTGACTATCATTGTGCTTAATAATTTACCTTTTTAATTTAGGAAAATGTTATTCAGAGTACTTGGACACCCCAACAAGGGGCAGGTGTGCGTGACACGTGTATTTCATATATATTTTTTCATATTTAGCAATATGCCCTTCCCTGCCTACAGCCCCTATCCCCCTCCAAAGTGTTCAGCCTGTTTGAGGACTACTGAGTTACAGGGTCAATACTCGACCTGAGCAGAAAAGTTTAAGGTAAGGATATTGACAGAAGTAACAATAATACAATGACCTCAAAAAGCCAGTAAAACATAAATGTTGGTTTTTGTGGGAAAAGAAAAGCAGAAATCTACCTAGTGTTTAATAGAGGGAGCTGGTGAATTTTCTCAGATCCTGTGGCTGTTTGTAAGTGGTCTGAAGGAAGAAAGAATCTGTTCTAATTATGTTTATCATGGATGACTTAACATCAGATTTCCTGCAACTGGCTCTCCTTTGATAAGAAAATAGAATGAGCCCAAGAACACTGAATTTTACAGTTTTGATGAATATGTTAAAGACAACCAGAAAGCAACCATTACTCAGCATCAACCAATACATTCATATGCTATTAAAACTGTATTGTCTGAAGTGAGGCCACAATTGGAGACAAAAGGTAGCTTCTTGAGCTGTAAGTACTAAAAGCATGTGTAATCATTAAAGATTTCTGTTGAATTTAGAAACACTGAGGCAAAGATGCTGAAAATCAGATTGTAAAAGAACAGAGACAAAAATGAGGGGACAAGTCAAAGGATGGCCTTGAGTGCTTTCGTGGAAGGGACATTCAGAACTCCTTTGGGCAAACTGAGTGTCTCACCACCCTCACAGTAAAGAATTTCGTCCTAAGATCCATTCTAAGTCCACCCTCCACAAACTTAAAACCTTTTCCCCTCATCCTGTCACTACATGCCTTTCTAAAAAGTCCCTCGTCAGCTTTTCTGTAGGCCCCCTTCAGACACTGAGAGGCCTCTAGAAGGTCTTGAAGCCTTCTCTTCTACAGGCTGAAGAGAAGCCTGTCTCTCGGCCTGTCCTCATAGGGGTGAGGTGCTCCAGCCTTCTGATCTTCTTTGTGGCCCTCCTTTGGACATGCTCCAATAACCTGATGTCCTTGTGTCCCTGGATCTTCTTTTTTACCCTTCTTGAATTGGGGGTTATGTTTCCCCTTTTCCAATCAGTGGGAACTACACCGGACTGCCATGACCTTTCAATTACTGTGGATAGTGACTTGGCAACTTCATCTGCCAGTTCCCTCAGAACCCATAGACGGACCTTGTCATGTCTCATGGACTTGTGCATCTTTCATTGGTCTTGTACATCATTCCAATGACCAAAGAGGTCATTGAACACCTCAGCTTCTCACATATCCCTTGTGACCATGTCTCCAGTTTCCTCCCAGGTATATCACCTATATATCTGTAGAATTTCCTCTTGTTCCCCTTCATATCCCTGGCTAGTTTTAATTCTGTCTGTGTTTTAGCTTTCCTCATCTGATCCCTGGTTGCCTGGACAATTTCTCTGTAGTTCTTCCAGGTAACTTGTTCTTGTTTCTACTCCCTATAGACTTTCTTTTTGAGCTTAAGTAAGTCCTGGAGCTCCGTGCTGATCCATGGAGGCCTCCCAGCATTCTTGTCCACTTTTCTTTTTCTCAGAATGCATTTTCTCCCTTGTCACTCTGACAAGCAGTTCCCTGAAGAGTTCATAGACTGCCCTGCTGAAGTCCAGAATAGCAAGCTTGCTGCATACCCTCTTTGACACCCTAAGGATTTCGAATTCCACAATGCTGTGGTCACTAAATCTAAGGCTGCCCTTGAGTTTCACATTACTCACCGCCTCTTCCCATTGGTGAGGACAAGGTCCAGCAGAGCACATTTTCTCAGGGGTTCCTGTACTACATGGAAGAGGAAGTTTTCATCAACACATTCCAGAAACCTCTTTGATTTCTGGTGCACTGCTGTGTCATCCCGCCAACAGATACTGAGGTGGTTGAAGTCCCCCATGAGGACCATGTTTTGTGAATTTATAGCATTCATTTGGTCTTCCTAATCAGGTGGCCTTTTACAGACCCCAAATAAAATGTCTTGTTCCCCTGTCTTCCCTTTAACCCTAACCCATAATCTCTCTGTCAGTTTCCAGGTGGAATTCCAGGTGGTCACTGATGTAAAGGGTAATATGCCCTCCTTTTCTACCGTGACTGTCTTCCCTAAAGAATTTATACCCACCTATTCTTGCATTCCAGTCATGAGAGTTATCCTAGCATGTCTCAGTAATGCCAGTGACATCATAGCCCTGTAGGCATGCACACGCCTTCAACTCCTATTGCTTGTTCCCCATGATCCACACATTAGTGTACAGGCACTTGAGTACAACTTCTCTGTTGTATATGCAAACTTCTCTGAAAAATTGTTGCATATATACAATAAATCCTATGTTAAACTGTGTTTTTTAGAGCCGTGTTTTTGGTTTTTTTTTCTTTTCCCATCAATTTTTAGCAGCTATGACATTTTTTTAATCAAAAAAGGCTGTAAACGCAGATATTACTGATGTAATCAAAGATATAGCCTATTTCAAACCTCATAAAGAAATGTAACAGAGAATGACTTGAACTGGAATCCCAGTTATTGAGAAAGCTCATGGAATTCTTGTTTTACGTGTTTGACATCTATGACAATGAAAGCCTAGCATATTGTTACAGGGGAAGACCCAGAATGCAGTAGCTGAATGTTTAGTTCTTCAGCAGTCAAACTCCACCTATCTGAAGAGAGATATTTTATACCAAGAATATAAAATGATTGTTGGCAAAATATTGAGCGCATCTGTAGTTTGCAATCTGTACACTAAAATGCCTAAAACTAACGTGCTTGATCCAACACATGAGCATTAACTGTTTCCCTCTGGACCATGCCAACAAGAGTAAGATGCCTCTGGGGGAAAACCCAGATTTACTACACTGAATATCTCAAAGATGTCTTTTGACCTAGCCCGTTGCCCTTCTGCTTTCCCAGTGTTTGAGTATGTTTCACTGACTCAGATCATACTCCTTGCAGATGAAAATGGCCAAGAGAGTTTATCTAAGCTAACATATTTTTTTCCCAGTATATTTAACACAACTGCAGAGATGTTTAAGCAGTATGCCTTCTGTTTGTTTAGCAGAATACATCTATGGCCAGTAGGCGGGTAGGATGCAGTAAGTTGTTTTTGGCTAGGCAATGGTTTGATTTTTAGCATATTTTTACATTCCTGCCTGCTTTCTGGGGGATTTTAACGTATCTTCCCAGTAGAGACACATACATGCTGACTGAGAAGTGCTTGCTGTAACAATTGTTATAGTACGTCTTCATGCAGTTACATATATTGTCCTTACTCTTGTCATAGTAAGTCATTCATACTGCAGAGCAGCTACTCAAGGACTGTAAACTTTCATTCCAGTATTTAGTGTAAATTTCAGGTAAAATCTATGAATTTTGCACATACGTATCCTTTTTTCCTTGACATTATAAGACAGAACCAACTTTTACCACAAGTTTTTAAAAAGCAATTGACAAGTGTATTCAGAAGTTTCATACCTGATGAAAAAGGACCTGATTACTGAATTGCTATTGCAAACAAAGCTTGGTTTTAAAGGACTGTAAAACACTAGCTTCTTGTGCATGCTTCTCATTCTTCTGAGTAAAGAACGCAATGTACAAATTAGAACTTAAACTTTAATACTTAAAGAATATGCGTGTGTGTCTAGGTACATTATTAAAAATGTGATTATGAAAACTCACTAAGGGTAATGGGGGAAGAAAGATGTGCACATTTGACTGTTTTTCAAGAAACAGTGCAAGACTACCTACAAAAGGCAAAAATATACTCTTTATTTTTTACATATATTTGAAATTTATCATTGAAAAAAATGTAACTTCCCATTTTATTCTGAGGATCTTAAAAAGATAAATACTTCTTAATGACTATCTTCTAACAGGATATTTTGTTTTAGTTCCACAAGCTTTGTCCTTGAAAAAAACAGATAGCATTCATACCATCATTTTTCTAACTCATTATCTTTTATCAATAAGTGAATGTGGTCAAAATTGGTCTGCATATTTTGTTCCCCAAAACTATTCAGCTGTTTCATACCACTTTTCTGTAAATGTGTTTTGTCAGTTTTTCTATAAAATATGCATGGGATGTTTATGCAAATTTTCAGAGGGCAATAACTTTCAAATATATGCATTTTAATGGGATGGCTGCAGCTCTGCCATTTTAAGTTTGACTGATAAATACATAAACTGCAAGGTCGGATTTGTGCTCCTTGATCCATGGAGCAGCCCCTCAGCAATATCAAAGTAGTCTTGAAGCTCAGCTGAGTTGAGTTGAAGCGATCCTGAGAGACATATCAGGCGTTCAACTATTAAAAGAAGAATCCTATAATCTGTACTCGTTCTGCTTGCAAGAAAGAGTCTATGGACCACCATGAGCTACTCAGCACCTGAAGAAGTTTTTCAGGAAAACATTGGAGAGAGCCATACTTTCCCTTTTTGTAGACGTGACTGCAGGGACAGTGGACTGGCAAAGTCCTTGATCCCTCTAGACATAGTGTGAATTACTTTGTGTTTTTTGTCTGTCTGTCATAACGTATTTGACTGTTTCTGTCTGGCGGAGAGATGGCCACAACAGAGGTTCTGTGAGCATTTCTCAACTACAATTTTTATTAAAGTCACTTTGTGAGCAGTTTGTTCTGTTAATTGGAGTGAGTTTTTCCTTCTGCTTCAAAAGATATCATAGAATCATAGAACTGTTTGTGTTGGGAGGGACTTCAATAATCATTAATTTCCAAGCCTCTGACCTCGAGTATTAGAACAGGCTGCCCAGGGCACCATCCAACCTGACCTTGAATACCTCCAGGGAAAGAGCATTCACAACTTCTCTGAGCAACGTGTTCCAGCACTTCTCCACTCTCTCAGTGAAAAAATTCCCCCTTCTATCTATACTAAATCTTCCATCCCCTAGTTTAAAACCATTCCTTTTTGAGGCCTCACCTTGAGTACTGTGTTCAGTTTTGGGCAACTCGGTACAAAAAGGATGTGGAGTTACTGCAGCAGATCCAAAGAAGGGCAACAAAACTTGTGAAGGGCTTGGAGAATATGCCCTATGAGGAGAGGCTGAGGGAGCTGGGACTGTTCATTCTGGGTAAAAGAAGTGTGAGGAGACACCTTATCGCTCTCTTCTGATATCTGAAAGGTGCTTACAGTGAGAGCGGGGCAGGTCTCTTCTCACTGGTGACAGGTGACAGGACGAGGGGAAATGGCTTCAAGTTGTGTGAGGGTAAGTTTAGGTTGGACATTAGGAAATATTTATTTACAGAAAGGGTTGTTAAAAACTAGAATAGGTTCCCCAGGGATGTGGTTGAGTCACTGTCTCTGGATGCGTTTAAGAGACATTTGGATGTGGTGCTCAGAGATGATTTAGAAGAGGGTTGTTAGAGTGAGGGTAGTATGGTTGGGCTGTGGTTGGACTTGATGATCTTTAAGGTCTTTTCCAACCTGAGTGATTCTGTGATTCTTTGTGATTTCCCCTTTGCCCTATCACTATCTACCTGTGTAAAAATTTGATTTATCTCCTGTTTATAGTCTCCCTTTAAATACTGCAAGTCGGTAATGAGGTCTGCTCATAGTCCTCTCTTCTCTAGAATAAACAAGCTCCCCTCCTTCATAGGAGAGGTGCTCCAGACCTCTGATTATCTTCCTGGCCCTCCTCTGGATCTTCTCTGAAAGCTCCACATCCCTCCTGTGTAGGAGGCCCCAGATCTGGATGTAGAGGGTAGAGTATAGAGGAACAATCCCCTCCTCCACCCTGCTGCCACCCTTTTTTTTGGTGCAACCCAGGATAGTCTTAGCCTTCTAGGCTGCAAGCTGGACTTGACTACTGGGTTGTGTCCAGCATTTCATCTACCTGAATGCCTGCGCCCTCTCATCATGGCTACTCTCCAGGAGTGCTTCCGTCAGTTTGTACACATGTACAGGATGTCTTTGAACCAAATGTAGCAACTGGCACTTGGCCATATTAAAACCTCATAAACACAAAGCTTCCTGAGGCTTCTTACCACTAGAACAAATATAATTAATTCTTAGAAATGGACTTTATTCTCATTTTACTGGGAATAATTGGAGGTTAATTGAAATAATATATGGGAGGAAAAAGACATGGAAGGTTAATAGGATACCGAGTTATTTTTTGCTTTAAATTGCTCTAGTCAGCATGATGGAAGATCCAAGTGATAAGATGCAGTCATAGCCCCTATCATACCACCACACACTTTTCTTGTCTCCTGACAATAACAGCAAGAAGAGGAAGTTAAAGCCGTACTGTGCTGATAAGCTAGAGCCAGCAAAATGAGTATTAATGCCAAAGCTATGTATGGAACCTGCATCCTGGCCATTTCAGACTGTTAATTGTTCTGTTCAGAAACAGAGATAGTACCGCATAGATGTCATTGGGAATAGCCCGAAATATAGCTTGGCCGCAAGTTTACGTGAATGAGGGAAGACAGCTAGGAGTACTGTCAGAGAACTTGACCTATTTCATTCTGTGCTAACAGATAGAAACACCTATAACACTAACTATGTTATAACACAGGAATGTATCAGAAAACGGTAGCATCACTTAAATTTGCAGGGTGTTTTCCACATCTTTTTGCTTACAGTTTAGCAGATACACCAAGACGAAGAGTTTCACAGAAATTCTTCAGAAAACAGTATACAGTTCACATCAATGGAAAGTATTGATGATTTAGCCCCCCTTACACAGAGCTACTAACAGCTCACTGGGCAGATCTCAAAAGCCTGTCATATGTCCGTCCCTCAACTGCAGATTGCCTTGTTCTGACAGAGGCTTTTAGTTCCATGTTGATCACGTTTTTCAGGCCCCCATATCAGGCCCATTGCGTGCTGCAAGATGTCATGAGGAACAAAAGTGTATTCCTTGATATCTGTGGTTAGCAACCCAGAGAAATAGCTGCGATTAGTCAAATCAAAGTCTTTTTAAGAAAGTAGCATTGGCCAAGTGAAGTGCTGCAGCTGCTGCTACCCTATTAAAATGTTGTCTTCATTTTAATCAGTGTATATATTAGATTATTTTATATAGTACGGACAGTAAATTCGATGAACTGCCTCTTGCATCTCTGGGAGCTGACAAATAGAGGTGGGATGTCTGTTGGGATTAAAATTATAATTAAATTACTGATTCTTCTCATCCCAGTTTAACACAGAATGACCCTCAAACACAGTCTGACAGAAATGTGGCTTTTGAGCTTAGTACATCACAGTGCCTGAACAGAGCTTAAATAACCATTCACCATTTCACAGCTGAATATGTGGGAAAAAGATCAGTCTCTGTGTCTGTTTCACCTGGACTCAGTGGAGTGCTTAATGGTAGAAGGACATTTTGGGAAGTTTCTACAGCACTGCAGCACTGAAGTTCAAATGCAGCAGGCTTTGACATGGCAGACAAGTTCAGACAGTTATGGCTGGTTGGCACTGACAGCAAAAAGAGAAAAAGTTCTGTTTTTCAATGAATTTTAGAAAAAAAAAACACCTGAAAATTAATTTACCAGAATAAAAATCTGTCAGGGAAATAATTTTTTTTTTTGTGTAGATATGTTTACTTTTCATAAGGAGATTGCTGATTAGATGTCTGAAATAATTTTCCATTTGGCAGTCCATCTTTTCATAGATTGATAGATTCATAGATTCATTAGGTTGGAAAGGACCTACAAGATCATCTAGTCCAACCATCCTCACACCACCATCCCTACCCACCAAGCTACTAAATCAAATCCCTTAGCACCTCATCTAAACGCTTCTTGAACAGCGCTAGGGACGGTGCCTCAACCACCTCCCTAGGCAGGCCATTCCAGTGCCGGACCACTCTCTCAGAGAAAAAATTTTTCCTCAAATCTAATCTAAATCTTCCCCGGCGCAATTTGTGGCCATTCCCTCTTGTCCTGTCATTAGTTACCTGGGAGAAGAGGCCGACCCCCTCCTCACCACAGCCTCCCTTCAGGAAGTGGTAGAGTGCGATGAGGTCTCCTCTGAGCCTCCTTTTCTCCAGACTAAACAATCCCAGCTTCCTCTGCCGCTCCTCGTAAGACTTGTGCTCCAGACCCCTCACCAGTTTTGTTGCCCTTCTCTGAACACGCTCCAGGGCCTCGATGTCTTTCTTGTAGTGAGGGGCCCAAAACTGAACAGAGTACTCGAGGTGCGGCCGCACCAGAGCTGAGTACAGGGGGATGATCACCTCCCTGCTCCTGCTGGCCACACTATTCCTGATACAGGCCAGGATGCCATTGGCCTTCTTGGCCACCTGGGCACACTGCCGGCTCATGTTGAGCCGAGCATCAACCAACACCCCCAGGTCCTTTTCCTCTATACACTCCTCAAGCCATTCTGCCCCAAGTCTGTAGCATTGCATGGGGTTATTGTGGCCAAAGTGCAGGACCCGGCACTTGGCCTTATTGAACCTCATCCTGTTGACCTCAGCCCAGCTGTTCAGCCTATCCAGATCCCGCTGAAGGGCCTCCCTACCCTCAGGCAGATCGACACATCCTCCCAACTTGGTGTCATCCGCAAACTTACTGAGGGTACACTCAATCCCCTCACCCAGGTCATCAATAAAGATATTAAACAAGATGGGCCCCAATGCCGACCCCTGGGGGACACCACTCGTGACAGGACGCCAGCTGGACTTGACTCCATTAACCACTACCCACTGGGCACGGCCCTCTGGCCAATTCTCAACCCAGAGAAGAGTGAACCTGTCCACACCACGGGCTGCCAGTTTCCCCAGGAGAATACTGTGGGAGACCATGTCAAAGGCTTTGCTGAAGTCCAGGTAGACTACATCAACAGCCTTTCCCTCATCTACCAGTCTGGTCACCCAGTCGTAGAAGGAGATGAGGTTGGACAAGCACGACCTGCCCATTGTGAACCCGTGCTGGCTGGGTCTGATCCCCTGATTGCCATGCACGTGCCGTGTGATCTCCCTCAAGATCAATTGCTCCATAACTTTCCCTGATACCGAGGTCAGGCTGACAGGCCTGTAGTTCCCCGGATCTTCCTTACGGCCTTTCTTGTAGATGGGAGTCACGTTGGCAAGCCTCCAATCTTGTGGGACCTCTCCAGATGACCAGGAATGCTGATAGATGGCAGAAAGCAGCTTGGCAATCACCTCTGCCAGCTCCCTCAGCACCCTTGGGTGGATCCCATCTGGTCCCATGGACTTGTGGCAGTTCAGATGGAGGAGCAGGTCTCTGACTGTCTCTGCTGGGATCACAGGGGGTGTATGATGCGCTTTGTGCCAGACTTCCGGGTCAGGACGAAAAGTATCCTGAGGATAACTGGTCTGTCTATTAAAGACAGACGTGAAGAAAGCATTGAGAACCTCAGCCTTTTCCTTATCCTCTGTGGTTTCATTCACTTTCATTCGCTTTCATTCACTCTTTCTCCTTCTCATAATTTCCCTTCCCTCTTCCCCTTCCCTCTCCCATTCTTTCTCCTCTCTTCTCTCTTTCATACCCTCTCACTCAATTTCTCACTTCTCTTTCTCCTGTCTTCTTCCTCTCAATACCACTTTTCTCCATAATTTCTCACCCACTGCTGACCCTTATTCCTCTTTCCCTCCCTCTGAAAAAATGTTCTCTGTACAGCATACAATTATAAATTTGTGGATTTACAAGCTTACTTTTATTTTAATCCTCCCCAGCCCTATGAAAAATTAAGTAGTGGATTTTGTTAAGGAAATTATAAGCATAGTAAACATGTAGAAATAGCCATGATAAAAGAAAACAAAACAAAAATCCTAGGATGTTGAAAATGAATGCGTTGCAGTTTAAATACATATTATAGTCTTTTCCCTGATTTTTCACTCCAGTATGCATGACCCTCTTTTGCTTGCCTACAAGAAATTCAGATTTGCAGACAAACATGATCCTTTGCAGCTGAGTGTCTCAAATAAAACTGGGCCGTATGAATAGCAGCTAATTCAGATATTCGGTCCTTGACTTCTGATTATTTGATTTCTGCTTCTTGAAGTTTAGTCAATTAAGAGTGTAGAAAACACTCTCTTGGGTCTCCTTGCCACATCCCTGAGCTCATGACATTGATTAAATCTACTTGATAAGAAGCTGCTGAATGCATAAGCACAAGATTAAGTACAAAATCTTAGTATTTACTTGCAATACCTTAAGAAGTCCTTATTTCAGTAACGACACTTGCACTTCTTATGCCTTTATATCAAACACTTGTCAATGGAAGATATTCTAAGTAAATTTGTGCAAAAGCAGCAGAATGGGAAATGCACCTAATATAGATAATATGGGCAGATAATATTTACGAAGTAGGCATTTTGGATTTAGCCTGACTCTGTTAGAGCACATTAATCACTTTCCGTGGGATAATTGTAAACAAGACTGTATTTAAATTTAAAGCTCAAGGAAAAAAGAAGTTCCAATTTCTTCCAACAATGATAGCTCTTACAATCTTTCTTTTATTGTCATCCATAGGGTGCCATGAATTAAAAACTTGTGTTTCGACAAGATATGTAGAAATTACTTTATCATTTGCATGCTGTTAATTAAATTGATGATTCATGTGATGAAGCTGCTGCTGTATCTAGTTTAGTTAAACATGCTGGTGATCTCTTATAGGGAGAGTCTATAGCTGTGTCTTTCAGTTTTGATCTCTATGTTGTCTGTATGGAATTCTTGTGCATTATCTTGTCAGTCTCTCCGTTATTTTCTTTCTTCTTTCTCTACTACTCTGTTTTATTTCTTTTTTACTTTAAATAAATCTTCCTAAAGTTACAATTTAATCTATTTCTTTCATTACTAAAGACTGTGTAATACAGTATAAGGCATTATTCAGCCCAATTTTAATCTCCAACTACAATTATAAAGTGGGAAGAGTAACATAAAATATTAATCTTGAATAGATGTTTTTAGTAGATGATATATTAAAATTTCACTTGTGTCTGAAGTGTAAAGATATCATTATTCTACTTTTCTCACTTCTAATGGATTCAGCTTTGCAACCAAATATATTGCTTTCTCAGCTAAATATTTAGATATGGGATTATTCAATTTCTGGGAATATCAGCTAACCTTGATGTTTACTTCTGATTACTTATTTCCTCTGGTTTGCATAGATTTGACTTGGGATCATTTACATTCTGCAGAGGAGCCGTTATGAACTTTGGGGTAGAAGGATCAAGATGAAGAATAACTACAAGAACAAGCTCTTTGAGAGGAAGATCTTACTGCTAGGCAGTCCGGAGGAATGTGGTGATCAGTCAAAACATTAGCAAACTTGTTATCAAGCCACTAATAGTGGAGATGGGAAGACATTAGAGATGGGCTGAGAAATTCCTTATGTTGCAAAAATTATTTCATAGATTGATAGATTCATAGATTCATTAGGTTGGAAAGGACCTACAAGATCATCTAGTCCAACCATCCTCACACCACCATCCCTACCCACCAAGCTACTAAATCAAATCCCTTAGCACCTCATCTAAACGCTTCTTGAACAGCGCTAGGGACGGTGCCTCAACCACCTCCCTAGGCAGGCCATTCCAGTGCCGGACCACTCTCTCAGAGAAAAAATTTTTCCTCAAATCTAATCTAAATCTTCCCCGGCGCAACTTGTGGCCATTCCCTCTTGTCCTGTCATTAGTTACCTGGGAGAAGAGGCTGACCCCCTCCTCACCACAGCCTCCCTTCAGGAAGTGGTAGAGTGCGATGAGGTCTCCTCTATTTGTGTCATCCAACTCATTTACCACTTTCGAGAATAAAACAGGTAGCAAGTATGTGTATGTTCACTAGAATGGACACCTCAGTAGCTAATGTACATCGATCTGTTTCACACTGATGTAATTAGAATGATGATGTATAACAGAATCACAGAGTTGTAGGGGTTGGAAGGGACCTCTAGAGATAGCCAGTCCTGCCTCCTGCCAAAGTAGCTCCCAGCCCAGGTCGCACAGGTTGGCGTCCAGGCGGGTCTTGAATATCTCCAGAGAAGGAGACTCCACCACCTTTCTGTGCAGCCTGTGCCAGTGCTCTGTCACTGCACTGTGAATTAAGAAAGCTAGTTGAGATGATGTTGCTCACTTTACATATATTATGTAACCATGAACACAGCAACTGCATCGTGCATCTAAGGAAAGGTTTAAACTAACCTCTGCCTAATCCCCAACATCCCCATGGCATGCATGGAGATTGGCAATGTGCATTTTGAGATACTCCGAAAGTCTTCCTTCAAGAAAAATAAGTATTTCTTGACTAAGACTGAAGATGGTTGATTATAATATCATTGAAATGAAGTCACAAGAGGCAGAGGAAAGGTGAAAAAAAGCACTGAGGATTGCATCACACAGCAGCAACATGAATAAGTAGCAATATGTAATGGAAGTTGTGTCTTTCCCTCTTCTGTATTTAGTGAATTCATAATCTGAAATGGGTGGAAGGATGAAGAAAACACCTTTCTTCTGATGCACAATGTCATTTCAAGCTGGGAACATGAGAAAAGAAATATGCTCATCCTCACTGAGCTAAAGCCTAACAAGTGCAGCAAAACTTAAAGAAATAATCATTCCACTGGCCTCACTATGTATGAAAAAAAAAAAAAAAGAGCAAAACCAAGCTTTAAAAATGTTTAACAAATTAATTGCATATATCCCATGCATTTTATTCACATGAAGATAGACAGAAACTATAGTATCCCAAAGCAGACAGTAGAAACTAAAATTTTGAAACAATATAAATTACTTTTAATGAAACACTATTTCTGTATCTGATTACATAAACTAAGATCACTCATCTACAATGAGGAAATTGACAGAAAAATTGAGAAGTGGGGAGTAAGGTCACAATCTGAGCTAGGGAAGAGTTAGAGCAATCATTAAGATTTTTATTGTGGAGGCTGTATCAAAGTATTGTAATGGTAGCCCAGGGAAGGGCTAGAATCCTGGAGATTCACATTCTGGAGTTGTGGACATGGCACTGGGGGGACATGGTTGAGTGATAGGATGTGATAGGTCAGGTTGGTGGTTGGACATCATGATCTTGGAGTTTTTGTAGTATACTCTATAATCTCCCTGACATGGTTGCTCTAGAGCTTATATTCCAGTACGGAGGGCACATATGCCTTCTAAGACACACATACTATGGAACAGAATAAAGTTCATCAGGTCTCTGAAACATTGCTATCCCAAAAAAAAAAATGGGGAACTCCAGAGAGAGAAAAATGACTTATCCTTTAAGATAACAATTTTTCTTTAACCTTAACATGGCAAATAGAGTCTCTGTGCTTTGCTCATAGAACCACAGAATCATAAAATCACAGAATGGCCCAGTTTGGAAGGGATCACCAGAAAGATTGAGTCCAACTCCTAGCTCTACACTGAACCAACCAAAATTTAAACCCTATGTCTGAAGGCACTATGCAAATGAACCTTGAACTTCAGCAAGCGTGGTGACATGACCACTACCGTGGGGAACCTATTCTGATTAGTGACTTTTGTTCTTTTAACCATTACTCCTTGGCTGGGTTTCTTTTTCTTTTCTTACTCAGCTGCTAGGGAATCTCAGGGCCTCTTGACAGTACACATAGGAAGACTAACAAGATGTTTTATATTCTTTAGCTTCAGGAAACTGAGGTATCAGGAAACTTGTCTTACTGCTGAAGTCAGTCTGTTTCATTTCAGGTTCTCTACAGAAGACTTCTAAATCTGTTTCTATTTTGAGATGAGAAGTTATTCACTTTGCTGTTTTCCAACAGACTTAAGCTATTTTCCTGTCTTACTAATTGTGAATATGCATTTGAACATTTTTTTCATAGTTTTAGAACGAATATGCATGTATTTAAGCACAGATACATATAACACTGATTTTATGAAGAGAAATATATATGTATTAAATAAATACATATATACTGTCTAGTTGAATTGCGTGCTATTTTTTTCATCAGGATTTTCAGTTATTTGTGATGCTGTGTCATTTTTTACTGTTTTATATGTGTTACATGTTATCTTTTAATTAATACCATTTTTTGTCCTGTAACTTTTATCTCCCTTTCTTCTTGATGGGTGTAAAAGCTCCTGTTGTGTAGACTGAAATGAAAATGAAGGCCCTTTGTGATTCTGGATGTTAGACAGCAAATATTTAATTATGTATGCATTGTCTTTGTCACTGTTAATCATTACTGGAACAATTACACTTATTTTGGCAAACATGTCCCATCTTAGTAGAAGCCACTTTTCTCTGGCATTTTAATCAACACAGTCCTTCAGTTTAGTTATGTCCCCAGACTGCTGTGAACTTAACTGGAAAAGGGATGATTTACTCCAGCTGAAGTTAATGCCTCTGTTTATACCCTCCCACTGACATACTCCATTTCATTTCTATCATTTGTAAACCTCCTTCAAAAGAAACAAGGATGTGATGAAAGGGAATGGCCAATTCTAAAGTCAGTGGTTTCAGATTAGACTACAAAAACTTTCCACAGTGATACAAAGGAGAAATGAAAGTCTCATTCCTTCTTTCACTTCCCTGATCAACGCTTATTTGAATGATGAAGAAACAGCAGGGTGAGGGAAGAGTGGTTTCATGCAGTGCAAGAGTTTGCATTTGGAAATTTCATCTCATAGTGAAATCATATGGTGTGAGATCACTGCCCTTTTATAAAAAAAAAATATTGATCCTGTGAAAGTTGTTTTACTTAAGTTTGTGGGACTGTGTCTTAGCAACAACATAATTTAAGCAGAGTTCATATTAGCATTCATAAGGATGCTAAAAATCTTCTCAGTTTTCCTTTACACAAAGAGTAGTCTCAGTTATAACTGTAAATTTGGTCAAAAATCCAACTAACTAATCAACAAAAAAACATTTTTGGTTAACTGAAAATTCTTCAGCATATTCAAAACAAGATTCCCAAAGTTATGATTTTTTTTTCCTCAGAATTTTTGATATTTCTCCCTGAATTTAGAAGGTGAAACAAAGAACAATGGATGCTACTTTGAAAAGGAATACACTTTTATGCATACTGTCTTGTAGGGTAAAAAATTAATCCAAACTGTAGATGTAGGTCCAGAAAATAAATCTCACCTTATGAAGTAAGAATTTAAGTTTTGCGACTTCTAAACAATGACAAAAATGAATAAAAATTTATAAAGGTTATGCTTTTGTCAGAGGAGGAACATGATCTACACTGTAAAATACTGATTACAGCTACAAAAGGAAAAGTTGTTATTTGGTGGAAAAATTCCATGGAAGCACTACAACAACATCAAAGAGAAATCTCCTATAAATGCCCTTTAATACTATTATCACATATACTGAAATCTGCAAAATCAAATAAATGTCCTATGTAGAAAATACTTCACATAATTTTCAACCTGTGCTACTATAGCTGTGCTGGTATAGCTGAGCTGGGTTTTCTGACTGTAAAGTGAAAACGTGCAAGCATTTTCTTTTTCTGTGCAGTAACCGACACCTAAGAAACTTATGTTAATATAAGTAAGAGCTAGATTGCCAAGGATTTATTTTATCTGATCGATTACTTATATTTCCTTAAAGTAACCAAAGGGAGTAATAATTACTTTTAAATTTGTTTAAGCAATGAAAATGTAGATGAAAATAGGGAAGAAAAAGAAAAAAAGAATGAGTTATTTTGCAACTGAACACACAGAAAATAAGAAAGGCAATTAAACAGATTAAGCATCATGAGTCTTGCAGCTACCAAATGAGCAGCAATGATGACTCTAATGCTGTGCCTATGAGAGAATCTCCTTTTGAAATTTTGTTTACAACATCTTTGGAAAAACAGTTCAGACTGATAGTAACAAGGAACAAGTGATCTTTGGGATATGCCTGTATGATTTAAGATGAAATTATTATCCTTTCCCGCTATCAGAGCAAAACATTTGGATGTCTGTTTTGTTTAGAATAATTCTGTAGAAATACTTGATGTCTTAGCTGTAAAGTTAGGTACTGAAAAGTAAAAAATGTGTGTTTTCATTCAATGCACACAACATTCTGACGGTTCAAGCCTTTGCTGCGCTGTTAGTCTAAAAGGTGGTAAAAGATGAGAAAACCTTCTTATTGTATGAACCCAAGAGCCTAGGCTCCAAAAGAAAACCACGTTTGGAGACAGTAGCTAAAAATAATGTGGTATCTGAAACATCTGTTCCAGAAGCAGCATTGCGTTGAGAGAGAGATTTTCAGTAATGCAGCTTTTTTTTCTGCTTTCTACACCATACAAGTTCTGCAGAAGACTACTGCATCCATTAGCTATTTCCAAAAATTCACTAAAGCACTTAGGAAGTAAAAAATTATTCTTTCTTTATTCTCAATAACTTTTTGTTACGTATTACAGTCCATTATTTTATAATATGAATGAAATTTTATTAAAATATTAATGTAGCCTCTAAAAGGCATGAAGATCATAGACTGCACTGAAAAGTAGCTTCTAGTAAATGTGGTTTTTAGTAAATGTGGTCTTTTCAGTAGAAGAAATGTAAGATCCTGAACCCCAAATTAATATCAAGTAAGGGATGTTACCTATTTTCCATGCCTCCATTCTCTGAACAGGGGGTTCTGAGTTGAAAACTTTAGGATCTCAGAGCTTAAGAAAATGTTTGAATGAGAAATTGGCTTTGGAAGAAAAAGTACACAAATTGATCTATTCTGCTGCAGTGTAATTGGGATAAGACTTCAGGCAAGGTAAACTGGCATTGTTTGAAGAGATGAACTAGAAAAAGTACTGAGAAGAAGAGAGAAAGATACTTAAAAGTATTTGGGTTTAGTAAATAGTGCAAGTTATAGAGATGCTTGGAGGTTGCTGAACCACTGTACCTGACTTCCAAGAAGGAAAAGGTGAAGGATACATACTATCAAAGATCCTAAACAGAACAAGCTCTCAAAGTCCCCAGGAATAACAACCAAAATTTCTAAACACAAAACCAAGAAATGTTATCTCAGCTTTGTGTAGCCTAAATTCCTTCAAAATCCTCCTTTCTAGCGTTTCCATTTGGGATCTTCTGAGTATTTTACCAACATGAAACACAGAGAATAAATTTTGGTCACGGAGACCATTGCTGTGAATGTAACAAATCACAAATGGATAGGGGAAGGTGAAGGCAATCTGTGTGTCAGGCATTAGCAGTATTTCTAATATGCCCCAGATTAATGCAATGTTATATAGTAAAATGTTTACCAGATGCACCCATGGAAGTTGAAAATAATCTTGTCTTTCTATCACTGTACAGAGCTCAGTGAAAAAAAAGGGCATTTGGGAAAGGAGAACATGCCTTCATGAGTATGACATAACCATTACTATATTTGTTATCACTTATAATACAAGAAAGCCCAGTACAAAACTACTGCAACACACTGAGCTTGCAAAACCCTTAGTAAACTTGCCTAGTATTAAGAGCTTTGTATATAAGACTGAGTAATAATAGCTAGTAGTGCTAAATGCTATGAGCACTTTGTTGTTATTTTTGCTTTTGTACATATCCTTGTATGTCTAGGATTGAGAAAAACAAGCAAAATGGGGGAAATTCCTAACAGAGATTTATTTCAGATCTTGGTCTGCAGCCCATAAAGATAACAACTTAAGATCAAGAAAGTAAACAATTTTTACATATTTTACTGTGTGAAAGGAAAATGGATGAAGTCTTAACAAGTTAAAAAAAAAAAAAAAGTTCTTGATTTTTCCTGTAACAGAAAACTGATTAATCTTACAGAGCCAGCCTGTTCTGAGTACTGGAAAACAAAGTTAAACAAATCCAAGCTATGGACATTAAATGTCATCATTTAACCTAATTCACATTTCTGTTGTAAATTTGGATACAAAAATAGTTACTGAGAGTATTTACTGAGGCTTATTGCTGCTGCGCGTATACGCTATCAAGGGTAAAATTGCACTGTGTGCAATGAACCAACTTAACACTTTTTCCAGCAATAGTGATCTGCTAGATGAGCTCAGGCATTGTGTGCAATTTCCTCTAGTCAAATGTAGTCTTCTGGGGTGTAGTCCTTGTTTCATAAAGCTGTAGTAAAGGTGAACTGTTCTGATCTATTGCTGGTAGAATGTGGGAGAACAGCTGCCTCTTCTCAAAACAAATGTACAGTTTGATCCACAAAGTGCTGCTTACCATACAGTATGGTCATGGGGGAAACCAGCTGACGACTTCAGTTAATTCTGTAAAGAGACAACTTCTTTACTCTAGATGCCTCACATATATACCTTTGAGCTCAAATGTATCAACAGTCAGTACTGTTAGGAGAAAATATTTCATTACTAATCTGACAGCTCCAAGAAGCTGCAGCTGCTGCAGTTCATTACCCGAGTTATGGCCAGTCATGAGGATGAAGACATTCACAGTAGGCACAAACATAGATAGCACATTTACACAATACTTTGACTGGCCCGTGCTCACAGACAGGTGCACTGAGCATGTGTATAAACACATACAGCACTAACAACATTATCTACCTCCCTCTCCTCTCTACCTGAACAGATGGAGGTCTCTTAGTGAAAATATGTATATACTTATTTACACCGTGGGCTTCTCCAGCAGATGGGGTCATTGGTTTACCCAGTATATGTTTCTGGATCCCGGCTTCTGCTGTTGCTGGTACCTGATTTTACATACATAATCTTCTCAGGCCACAGTCCCCCTCCAGTGGCTGATACAGACCTTTTCTGTAGAAAACTGTCTCCCTCTCTCTATGTCTGTCCTGGCTGACAAGCACTTCTCTAGTTCCCAGTAGCCCCCAGAAGTCTATTTCCCCAAGTTCTCAGATATATCTTGGTAAATTAAAGTTCTGCATGATCATCAAAATTTTGAAAGCAAGAAATTCTGCACCTGAGATAGTGCAATCCCAAATGAACATATCGTCTGGAGGACAAATTACTGTAGTGCACTGAGGGATACAGGGGGTTTCATTGATGGTAAATTCCTATGGGTCAACGGTGTACCCTGAAGATCCAAAGGGTCAACCATATCCTGTGGTGCACTAAGCACCAACAGCTGACTGGTCTAAAGGAGTGATTGTCCTACGTTACCTAGCACTGGTGTGGCATCATCTAAAGTCCTGTGTTCAGTTTTGGACTCCAAAGTATAAGAGTAACATAAAATTAATTGAATGTGTCTAGAAGAAGACAGCAAATATGGTGAGTGTTCTAGAGGGAAAGATGTATGAGAAGCAGCTGAGGATAGTGTCAAGCATTTGACACTGTCCTGCACAACACCTTAGTCTCAAAATTAAAGAAAAGTGACCACTGGATGATCACTCACTGGATAAGGAATCAGCTGGATGGTCACATTCAAAGAATTGTGGTCTATGACTCATTGTCCAAGTTGATACTGGTGAAAAGTGGCATTCCTTAGGGTTCAGTGCTGGAACTGGTGCTATTTAACACCTTTGTAGGCAATACAGTGAGATTGAGTGCAGCCTCAGTAAGCTTGCAGATGACACATAGCTGAGTGCACAGCAAACACTCCAGGGGGAAGGGATTCCATGCAGAGGGACCTAAACAGCCTTTACAGGTGGGTCCATGCCAACCTTATGAAATTTAGCAGGGTCAAGTGCCAGGTCCCACACCTGGGTGGGGAAATCTCAAGCACAATTAAATACTGAGCAGAGAATGGCTTGAGAGCCCTTTCATTCTTTCACAATGAAATTCTGGAAGAAACTAAAGTATATCTCACAAGAAAATTCACATCATGGTATTAGTGATAATTTGTTCTGATTTCTGTATTCTGTGTGTTGTTTTTTATATGATAAGGTCAACAAAATTAAAGTGAGCAAATAACAATCTTGTTATCTCTGAGTAGTTTTTTTTTTCACTGAGAGGCTATAATCATCATATGATTCCCAATGCAAGAGGAAGGCCTTGCCCTATTAACCACAGGAAAGAGCTATTCGAATAAAAATGTTAGCACACTAGTTCTGTGACTTTGACTGTCAGCTACATGCTGAGTTTAAGAAATCCAAAAGGAAATGATAATATACTGGATTCTCACCTGGTAGTTATGCTGTTATTTAAATTATATGAATATTCATTTTCCAGAGAAATGAATTCTAAGAGCTTTCATCTGTAAGAAAGTAAGGTATTTAAAAAAACTAACGACTCCAAATTATTACAGTTCATTTGAAGGACCTTTTAAAACAAAACTCCCTTTGTTGTTACTTTTGAAGCTTATTGCTATAAAGTTCTCTTTCTGACAGTTTTATCAACTAGTGGTGATCAAGGAAGATTAAAATACTCTTAGGCCACCTTGCTTCTACTTGCATCTAGAAAAAATATAATAAAGTCTAAAAAGACTCCTTGGATGGACTGTTACAAATTTTATTCTGATCATCTTGAAAAAAAAGACTGTTTAAATATGAATTTTCTTCATTTTTTCTACTGCAATCAAGGGTATATAGCTTATGGACACAAAATCTACTCTGGCAAAGGCTTTAGCTTATTTATTTGAATGTTGCATATAATGCATTTCTGGAACATAATTTTATTATCAAGGCAGATCATGAAATAGTTTTAAACACCAGACTCAGGGACAGTTGTTCTTTTTGTTTTTTTTCTTTGAGATATCCTTTGAACTAGAAAAATGAAAATCAAGTACAGAGTAAAAATAGAAACGTAGACAATTGAGCCAGTGAGGTTTTGTGGAGAGGCCAGTCAATGCTTTTAGCACCTACAAATCAGCTCTAATCCTGCAATCTTCAGCTCTAACCTCTCAGAGTATTTTGTTATTCAGGATGGCAGCATTGCATGTCATGTTATTTGCAATGCTACTGATTATTCAGAAATAAAGTGCAGTACTTGTGGAGCTAAAATGGCATGAAATGGCTTCTATCAATTACAGCTATTGTGCTATTATTGTAATTATATGGACTGGGGCCATTGTAGACTCCTTGGCCAGCTCACAAGATTCTTTGTAGGAAAGGAATGAAGTTGAAAGCAAAAAAGCACCAAAAATTGAGATGGAGACTTGCAGTTTGACTGTTGTTTTGAAGTAGATACTTCAGAAGTAGATAAAGAAAGTCTTATGTATATTTTCAGTATTGCTTAATTTCTGTTAATTTCTGTGTTTATGCAAAAAAATAAATAAACATATAAATAAATTCTAACTTAGAACGCAGAAAGCATCACAGAAGAAGGGTCAGAAGCTACCATAGCATAACAACATTTGTTCTCACAGTCTCTTCATGGTCCTACAACTGCCTATGATCAGCTCTGAACACAATTTCTGGAGGTGTCGCTTCTGTTAGGATCACTGTCCTGGGAAATGAGGAAACCTAACTCCTAGCAAGAGAGTTATGGAAGTCTTTTCTTCTGTTAATGCGTTTATAGGCAAAAGACAGACAAGCATAGGTTTTAAATAAAATTAACAAATACTCCTTTACATGCGAAAACCAATTTGTAGTGGTATTCAGGCATTAGTTATTATGGTGGGCTTTAATTATCCAGATATTTCTTGGGTAAGCAAAATGATCAGAAGCATTCACTCCAGCGAGAATTTGTAATAAAGTGGTTGGGCTAATGTCTGAGCCATTATGTCCTAATCTCACTGTCAGATACAAATTTATCAAAAAACCTCCTCTCCCTCTTGTTGATTGGAGTAAGACAATCATCTAGCCCAACCCCCTTGCCAAAGTAGCTCCCTAGCCCAGGTTGCATAGGTAGGCATCCAGGTGAGCCTTGAATGTCTCCAGAGGAGATTCCACCACCTCTCTGGGCACTCTGTTCCAGTGCTCTGTCACCTGCACTGTGAAGAAGTTCCCACGCACATTTTTGTGGAACTTCCTGTACTTCAGTTTGTGGCCATTTCCCCTTGCCCTGTTGCCATACTCTACTGCAAAGAGTTTGACCTCATCCCTTCGCCTCCTGCACCTTAGATATTTATAGACATGAATCAGATCCCTTCTGAGTCTTCTTTTTTCAAGGCTGAACAGACCTAGGTCCCTCAGCCTTTCCTCATAAGGGAGGTGTTCCATGTCCTTTATCATCTTCATAGTCCTCTGCTGGACTCTTTCGAGGAGATCTCTGTCTTTTTTGTACCAGGGAGCCCAGAACTGAACACAGTCCTTCAGGTGAGACCTCACCAGGGCAGAGAAGAGGAGAAGGTTCATATCCCTCGACCTCCTGATCATGCTTTTTTTAATGCACCCCAGGATCCACTGGTCTTCTTGGTCACCAGGGCACACTGTTGGCTCATGGTCAAACTGTCATCCACCAGGACACCTAGGTCCCTCTGCAGAGCTCCTCTCCAGCAGGTCATTCCCCAACCTGTACCGGTGCATTCAGTTATTCCTCCCTAGGTGCAAGACTCTAAACTTGTTCTTGTTAATCCTCGTCTAGTTCCTTTCTGCCCAACTCTCCAGCCCTGGTGTGTGTCAGCCACTTCTCTCAGCTTTGTATCATCAGCAAACTTGCCGAGGATGGACTTCATCTCTTCATCAAGGTCATTGATGAAAATGCTGAACAAGACCAGACCCAGTACCGACCGCTGTGGAACACTTCTAAGTACAGGCCCCCAACTGGACTCTGTGCCACCAATCACAATCTTATGAGCTCTGCCAGTCAGCCAGTTCTCAACCCACATCACTGTCCACTCACCTATTCCACACTTCCTCAACATTGTTATAAAGATGCTGTGGGAGACAGTGCCAAATGCCATGCTGAAATCAAAGTAGACTGCATTCACTGCTTTCCCTTCATCCACCCAGCCAGTAAAGTCATCATAGAAGGCTACCGGGTTGGTTGAGCACAAGTTCTCCCTGGTGAACCCTTGTTGGCTACTCCTGATAACCCTATTCTTTTCCAACTGCCTGGAAAGAGCATTCAAAACAAAATGTTCCAGGGATAAAGGTGAGGCTGACTGGCTCATAGTTCCTTGGATCCTCGTTCTTGCCCTTTTTGAATACCAGCTTGACATTGGCTATCCTCCAGTCTTCAGGTACTTCTCCCATTCTCCAGGACCTCTCAAAGATGATGGAGAGCAGTTCACCTCTGCCAGCTCCCTCAGCACACATGGATGCATCCCATTGGGACCCATAGATGGGATTCATTGGATACATTGATGTTTCATAGGTGCTCTTGGACCATCTCCTCCTTCCATTCCCCAGACCCTCTCATTCACCCCCATGGTCCAGGAGTCCTGAGGGGTACAGTGAAGACAGAAGCAAAGAAGGCATTCAGTATCTCTGCCTTCTCTACTTCTCCCATTACCAAGACATCCCCTTCATTTAGTAGGGGACCCACATTTTCCCTAGTGTTCCTTTTACTGTTGACATACTTAAAAAAGCCTGAAATCTGCTTTGGATTTACAAACAGGTAACAATGTATTCCTGTGATCTAACTTGTTCTAACGTCAGAATCACCAGAAAGTGATAGTGAAACAGGCCCTCTTCAAAATGTGTGTCCTCCACTAAAATCTCATGGATCATTTTTAAAATGTTAAAATGAAAATTTTACCAAGAAATGAATCATATGTAAGTTAGTAACAAATTTCTGTCTGTGTTGTAAAAGTTTTTGTAAATATGATTAGATTTTAAGAGTCCACACTGCTGGATCTAGATCTCTTCCAAGATACTAACTCACAAGCTCTCTGAAGTCTTCAGGAAAGCGTAGTGTCAATCTGTATTTGTTTACACTCTGAAGACAGATAAATGAGAAATATTGACCTTGTAGAAGAGGCTCTTCAGGTTTATTAGCTGTGCAGACGTTATCATGGAAAGGGAAAAAAGTAAGAATTTTTTTAAAGTTTGTCTTTTGGAAACAAAATATTTGACTTGCTTCTTAGTTTCCATGGGAAAAAAAAAAAAAAAAAAAAAAAAAAAAGAAGAAGATAACATAAAACTGTTATAAAAGCTTATTAAGCACAAAAGATAAAAGAACTATTGAAGCTTAAAAAATGGTAATTAAAATAGCTGATGTGTGTCTAATGCATTTTTCTCAATGTCTTCTAACAGGAGATCACAATAGTGCACGTTTAACTTTTTCATTCACATTATTGAAATGATTACTGCTAAACTCCTATCTCAATAGGCTGTCATGATGCTAATAAGATAGCTGTACTTTGAACATAAAAGCAGCATTATATTTTCTGCTGAATATTCACTGTGTGAATGTACAATAACTGAGTCATCAACCTTTGTTTTAGTGTTCTGCCTCATTAGGAAGAAGTGTGCAAGCCATGATCTGACATGAACGAACGCTGTCTCTGCAGCATATCATATATATTTCAGGATAAAAATTACAAACAGGTTATAGAGGAAGCAGAAATGGTGCAGTGATCGATGATATTTTCCTGTTTCCAAGTGAACTCTACTTGTAGCATTTCTATGCTTCCAGACTTTGTGATCTATGTGGTAGGATATTACAAAAATCTGTGTCTGTTGAGTCGTATACCCTTATTAGTATGCTGGCAACCAACAAAGCAGTGCAAGAACATTTGGTGTGTCTGACTGAAAAAAAAAATGATTCAGAGATTTAATTTTATTGGAATTATACCTTCAAAACCATGTATGATTTATGTAAATGTTGCAGAATGGTTTCTGTTACAGTTTGTATGTGTGGCAATATAATTCATGCATTCTAAAATTTGACTGTAACCTGCAGTGCCCACAAAGGCTTCATCATCTGCATTGTCTCCCTCTGAAATCTAACTTCAGATTTGCTAATACACTCCACCATTTACTCTCTGTCTGTGGTGTATTACACTTTCCAGTGTGAAATACTCTCTCCTGGGGGAATATGTTGTCCAGAGATTTTTTCAGGCACTTCAGCTGCTTTCCCATCCAGTGGGAGGCTCCATATGTTTGGTCTTTTAGATCATAGTATCATAGAATCATAGAACACCAAGGTTGGAAAAGACCTCCAAGCTCATCTAATCCAACCATCTACCTGCCACCAGTATTTCCCCACTAAACCATGTCCCTCAGTACCACATCTAAATATCTCTTGAATACCACCGAGGACGGTGATTACACCACCTCCCTGGGCAGCCCATTCCAGCACCTCACCACTCTTATGGAGATTATTCTTAATGCCCAACCTGAATCTCCCTTGTCTGAACCTAAGGACACTCCATGTCATCCTATTGCTAGTTATGCTGGAGAAGAGTTAGACCCCCACCTCACCACAGCTTCATTTCAGGTAGTTGTAGACAGCTGTAAGGTCTCCCCTGAGCCTCCTCTTCCCCAGACTAAACATTCACACTTCCCTCAGCAGCTCTCCATAAGGCCTGTCCCCAGACCCCACACCAGCTTCATTGCCCTCCCAGACACACTCCAGGACCTCGGTGTCTTTCTTGAAGTGAGGGGCTCAAAACTGAATGCAGTACTTGAGGTGTGGCCTCACCATTCTGTCCTTACTACAATGATCATGTCTAAGCGTCCTTATAAAATCCTGTTTGCACATATAAATGCAGCAAATATTTGTGAAAGAAGTAATTCCTTTTCCTTCAGGATATTCTTCTGACCCATCAAGAGACAGAAACTGTCACATTCACTTCTAGTGACTGTCAAACTCTTTGACAATTTCAGTTTGCTTATCTGGAGAGGAGAGGTTTTAGGAAAATGCAGCATGTGACAGGAATGCAAGAGGATTGTTAGTGGCAAACACTTCCACTTTTTCACTCCATTTGTTTTATTTGTTTTCTTTTTTTTCTTTAAGGTGATAAATCTTCACGACCTGCTGTTGGTAGCAAATTTGATTCCTGGCTTTGAGATGCAACAGCTCCAGCCCTCCACCACTCCAGCATGGGTCTGCAATGTCACAATGTTTTGCATATAATGGATATCTACTATTTTTCTAAGGTTATCAGGAAGACTCATCAGCAATTTCCAGTGAACACAGAAAGCAGAGGAAAGGATTATTATTGCTGTTCTATTACCTGCCACCTGTAGAGGCTTTACATAAGATGAAGTGTAAAACATGGGAATGCAGTTGTGATACCTGTTTCCTTGCCAGGTAACTGTTCACAAAAGTGGCTACAAAATAACTCAATGAAGACCTAGCCTGGGAGGATCTGATCATGTTTTCAGCTGACTTACCTGCACAGAAACTGCCACAGTTACTGTGGTGGAAAACGTTCTTCCCTGTAACCCCCTACCATGAAAATCCTCAAGAGAAGAACAACACAGAATATTTATGAAGTATTTACTCCATTGCTATATTTAAGGCTATAATATCTTATTAAATCTGTACCATTCTTAGATAGACAGAAACAAAAATATAATCACAAATGAAAAAAACTGTACTAAACTTTGAACATAAGACAACCACATCTTTATTTATGTTTAAAGATGAACGAACTGGCTGTAGCTAAATTTTTTTTTTATTTAACCCTTTTTTTTTTTTCCTGTGGTACTTTTACAGCTTAATCTACCCTGTGCAGAGTGAGGAGTGCCTGTGACTGCAGAACTCAGTCTACAGAATCTTTTTGCAGGTTTTGCCCCAAGCTAATGCTAAACAATGTGCATGAGAGAGTCTTTGTGTATGTATAATGACTTTCCCTTTGCAGGCATATCTGTGTGAGCTGGTATGTATGCGTACACACCTGCAAAGTTTAAAAGCCCACCAAAAGCTGCAAGGTATGCATCCTTTCCCAGGAGGAAAACACTTTGTATACCATGGTATACAACCTCAAAAAGGAAAAGGTCTTCAAAAAAGAATCATGAATTTAAAATCCTTCTGTGCTCTACTTTGAGGATGAAATCCAGAATTAATCCCAAGAATGAGCCTTACGGACTCCACACTCTTGTTAGATCTATTAAGCCTGTACATTGGGATGATCAGGATATTACTGCTGTTTTACAGCAATCTCACTTCTTCCTCTCTAGTGTAAATCAAAGCTGATAATCACTCCGTAGTATGGAAAAAAGTCTGGTTTCACCCACATCAAATTCAAGTTTAGCAGGATAAAGCAGGCGCTCAATTTGATAATCCCAAAGCTTCCTCTCAGTTTCTATGTATTCTGCTTCCTTTGTATTTTCATACTGCAATCAAGGAATAGCAATAATTTTCTGAATTATAAATCAGAATTTTATTCAGTCTAGCCAGCTGTAACAGCTTATCTATATTACTGTAATTAGAGAACTTTATTATCATTGCTTTGCGGAGGCCACCAGGTGCTCTGCTCTCTGTCCTTTGCATGACAAAGGATGCATCCAAAAAGATTTCTATAAACATTTATTTAAAGAGGTATCACCTATTTTTTCCCTTTTTTTTCTTTTTTCTTTCCTTCGAGCATGTCAGGGTGACAGACTGTTTCTCCTGCTTTCATTTTCTAATCCATCTACATTCAGTCTTCGAAATGGCCACAAACTGGAGCATAGGAAGTTCTGCACAAACGTGCATGGGAACTTCTTCACAGTGAGGATGATGGAGCACTGGCACAGGCTAAACAGAGAGTTGTGGAGTCTCCTTCTCTGGAGATGTTCAAGACTCACCTGGACACCTACCTGTGCAACCTGGGCTAGGGAGCTGCTTTGGCAGGGGGTTGGACTCAGTGATCTCTGGAGGTCCCTTCCAAACCCTACAGTTCTTTGATTCTGTTTTTCTACTTAAAAACTTCAGTTTAGGATGAAAAATCTTTTTCAGAGAATGCATATCTACTACATCCCTTTCATTTAAGTTTCATTGACCCGTAATATTAATTTCATCAATTGAGGTATCAAGATCATCAATGTGGTTACTAATTCCATTCTTCCTTGAAGTACCATTTAATGCTGTGGCTATATATAAACACAGCCCATGCAATAAAGGAAAAAAGGTCAGCCATGTATATTCCTGGGGGGGCTTCTTCAGCTGTTTCACCAACATTTTTGCACTACCTGTTAATCAGTCCATCAACTCATTTTGTCTTCTCCTTAAATAAACTCAATTAGTACTTCATAGTTACCTTTTCCAGATTCTTAAGAGAACAGTGTAAAAGAAAATTGCCTGCTGAAAACACCTACAAAGTGTGTTTGGGTGCATCTACTCTCTCACAGAATCAAGAAACTTTGGTGACAAGTCATCTCTGGT
Source organism: Oreortyx pictus (assembly GCA_036925125.1). Classification (NCBI taxonomy): domain Eukaryota; kingdom Metazoa; phylum Chordata; class Aves; order Galliformes; family Odontophoridae; genus Oreortyx; species Oreortyx pictus. Next base: position 8,772,482 of record JAUPFR010000004.1, on the reverse strand, counting down.
CAGCTGTGAAAGTGAAATAGAAATCTGAAAGCTATGTTGTATAACACATCACAATTTAACTTCTAATAAATGGGATATATGTCATGAAGAAATCAGTTGCTAAACAGCTACACGTATAGATGATAATTTCTTCAATAAGGAAAGTTAGTAAGGGAGGTAAAAATCATAAAGCAGTGCAACAAGACAGGGAGCTTACAATATTCAAGGAGAAGAAGTCTGATATTTATTGTGTTCTAAAAATGTAGTGCAAATAATAACAGGGAATACTGACAAAACTATGAGTTTACAGAAAAAAAATAGAACAAGAAGAAGCAGCAAAGGGAGATTCACACAAATCTGTTGCAAGAATCATTTGATAATCAGGTTGAAAGATATGAATTTAGTTCAGTTGACACTCATGTATGGGAAATTGATCTTCTGAAGTAAGTCTAGTTTTGTTTTCTTTCTTTTTTTAGAAAAAACATACTTACCTGAGACAAATAAATGTCAGATATATTTAGACGTAGTAAGATATTTAGCCATGTAAACATAATGACTGAAGCATTCAGTACAACCAATATAGCAAATGTTAAAAAAATGCTACTTTGTGGATTTTTTAAAAATGTTATGCATGGAGACCTGTAAGTTATTTCCACTGATTCTTGGTGGTATCTTATAAAAGAGAAATATCTGTTTGCACAGAGAAAAGATGGTGTCTGAAAGGAAGATAAAGTTTGAAAATCTGGTTTCACAGATTCATAGATTCAATAGGTTGGAAAGGACCTACAAGATCATCTAGTCCAACCATCCTCACACCACCATCCCTACCCACCAAGCTACTAAATCAAATCCCTTAGCACCTCATCTAAACGCTTCTTGAACAGCGCTAGGGACGGTGCCTCAACCACCTCCCTAGGCAGGCCATTCCAGTGCCTGACCACTCTTTCAGAGAAAAAATTTTTCCTCAAATCTAATCTAAATCTTCCCCGGTGCAACTTGTGGCCATTCCCTCTCGTCCTGTCATTAGTTATCTGGGAGAAGAGGCTGACACCCTCCACACCGCAGCCTCCCTTCAGGAAGTGGTAGAGTGCGATGAGGTCTCCTCTGAGCCTCCTTTTCTCCAGACTAAACAATCCCAGCTCCCTCAGCCGCTCCTCATAAGACTTGTGCTCCAGACCCCTCACCAGTTTTGTTGCTCTTCTCTGAATCTTATAGATTCATGTACATAGGGAGATGTTAATCTGTGATATCAGTTATTTTAGCATTAAATATAATGTAATTCATATAGAAGTATCTCCTTCTAGAAATTTAAACACAGTGCAGGATTACTTAAAAATGCCAACTTCAAAACCAGTGCAAATAATGAAACAACTAAGAAATATATTTATGAAATGCCTTCACATCTTTAATAATTTTTCAGAACCAAGAACATACTCTAGGGAACCTACTTTAGCATGGTTACTGAATTAGATGATCTCCACTGGTTCTTTCCAATGTTTATGATTCTGTGATCCTGTAAAGATAGGTGATGTGCTTGACTGATGTGTTTTAGAGAAACAAAAATCAAACATTGCTTAGTATTAAGAATAAAATGTTATAATTTCAGGAAGATTCCTTGCAATGTCTTTATAACTCATCAGCTTCAAACTGAATGAAAATTCTCCAAAATATGTGATCACAGATCAGTGTGTCTCAGAGGTCAGCTCATTTACAAATCAATTCTCAGCCCATCTTGTGGATAGGTCAGCATGTCCTGACCTCAGAATCATACAAAATCCAGGCTTCCTCTGGTCCAAAATTAGAGATGGTTTAAGCAAGGCAGCACAACACTTGCACCACATGGACCTTTGTACCTGACAGACATCATCCAGACTTCAAAACCAAAGAGACAGACAGGTCTGCTTCCCTTAGAGACAAGGGGCTGAAAATAGGTGATCTTCAAGGCCCCTTCCAACCTAAGTCATCCTCTGAATCTATGATTTACAAGCCAGATCTCAAACATACCTTGTCAGTTCAAGTAGTGAGCAAATTTAACAGTATGAATCTGAATGTGTAGTCTGTTCCTAATTTCTCATCGGTGCATTTCCTCTGCCCTCTCTATTTTTGCTTTTAGATTATTACATATGTCTGTAAATTTGTACTGCTGTATGCAAGTATTTTATACAACTAATCCCTTTGAAGTTAATGGGTTTTGAAATACTGAACATTTGGATTAAGATGCTATTGAAAATATTGTCTTCCTTATCTTACAGAGCAGTTTAATTTTTTCTTTTTGCCATGAATATCAATTGCCTTTGATTAATTAGTCAAAGAAAATAGTTATAATTAGCAATGATATGTTACTGAGGAAAAACATCACAGTCAATCCTGCAAAAATAGAATAATAATTAGCAAGAACAAAAGGAAGTCAGTTTCTCCATGAGGCTCAAATGCATCTGCTTCATAAAGAACTCTGTTAAAACAACACTGGATAAATGTTTAGTTGAATACATTTTAGTAAAAAGTGTAACCACAATATAATGCTTGATATAACATAATATTATATTTATACATGTCTATTTTCTTCGTTGTATGTTCTGCATATTACTTCCAAAAGGAACAATTTCATGCACACGAAAGAAATATTGTTTAAACTCACAGATCCTGATTTGCACCAGCAGAGAAAGCAATCCAGAATTTCCTCAACTGAAAGATAATTACTTATGCTTTCAGCCATGTACAGGCAATTCCACTTGTAGGTACACAGGTACTTTGTTTCTCTGGCATTCCTGCTGTGTATTGACTAGTGGACTTGTCTCAAACTTTGTCAACAATGAATACTTCACATACAGTATCTGTGTGGTATGCACTTCTTCTGCTAGAACTGTAGCAAGTTTCTCTATTACTCGCTTGATGGTGTATGTGCAGTCTGCTGAATTATAACTGTTAAAATCATTTTTGATCAATGGCTTCCTTGTCCTAAATACAGAAGTATTTTATCATAAAACAAAAGATCAAGTACATTTCTTTTATAACATGCTGAAAGTTTTGCACACTTCAACTTGCTCATACCAGTAGGTTTTGACAAATGAAACAAGTTGAAAGAAAAGCAACTGAAAGTGTGTGGACACTGAGTCTGAGAATACTTTTTATTTAAGATACTGTATATTTCTCTGTAAATGATTTCCTCTCTGTTCAGATTTTCCTGTGGTGCTTCAGAAATTTGTACCAATACCAGTTCCACATGTTACATCTATTCCATCTCATCTTAGCATCATCCAATTGTGTTTTCCATCTTTCTTGTTTTTGTGTTGACACATATAATTCTACCACAGTTATTTATAAATGTCCTGTGTAAAAATGAGAAAACATGAGTCCTTCACTGAATGTCAGAGTCATACATGGTCACAAGCTTTATACTCAGACACTGCTCCTTCTCTAAGGGACCACTGGGTACAGTCCCAGTATTGTGGTTCACAAACAGGCTCTAAATGAAATACAAATATTTATAGGTTGTATTTCCTGTAGCTTTATTGAAAGTCATGCTACTGGTATAAAAATAGGCTATTCCTGCCTTAACTGCATTATTAGGGTATTTTTTTTTAACTCTCTATAGAGAAGTATAGTCTAAAAGACACTGGGCAAGCACACTGGGAGTGTTTACCTGTTTCTTCTCTCTCAGCTTAGGACTTCAGTAGCAATTTGCCCTGGATTCCATGGAAGGGCAGATTTACCAAGCATGAGTATCAGGAGCCAGAAACATCTCTCTGATGGGTCATTCAGTGATAGCCTAAGGTTTGGTAAGGCTTCCCCCTCTGTTCTTCTCTGTGTCTAAATTCTGTGTTTTATTAATGCTGAGCATGAATTTAGAAGTAGATTTTTCTATTTAGTTCTTTTTACATCACTTATAGTGCTGTTTTAGCAGTGTATTTTGAATTATTTCCCTCCTGTTTTCTTCAATTCATATTCATATCTGGTAGCTGAACAATTCTTAAGAGTTTGACTCAAAAAACTTTCTATAATGTGACTCCCAACCACACACCTTACTGCAGATCTTTTGAGCCCCTTCTTACAGCCAGATCCCAAAGGACCTGCAGACTCACATTCACAACTGCCTTTCTAAGACCAAGGCCAAAAAAACCCATCCCCCAAAAACAAACAAACAAAAAATCCACAACATTTGAAAAGCATTTCTACAGTTCTGGCTCCCATGGCTTCAAGTGTATCCTCAGGTGGTGTTAGTGTTTGAACAGACATCAGAATGTCTGTTTTGAGCACTATTGCTCATTGTTAGCCACTTGTAGTGAAGCATATACTCTCTTTGCCACAGGAGCTTCAAATTATGAGAGGTCAGCCCTGGACTCAGTGTGAAATTGGTGAAAGGCATCTAAGAAGTATTTCTTGACAGGCATTGTAAAGCACTCTGCCTACCATCTGACTGTGAGGCTTCCATGGAGATTCCCATCAAAGGAGACTCAGAAGTGATCAGAAAACTCAACACTGCCTTGCTAATTCTCAGTACCTCTTTGCCAATCCTTGTAATTCTCCAGACACACCCATTTATCCAAGAGCTACCCCAGCAACCTTCAGGCACAGGACTTCTGTCTGCTGTAGATGCAGTACAACAATTTCCTGAGCTATGTTGCAAAACATCCTCATTTTTATTACATTTTGCTGCATCCCACAGAGGTTCGAGTTTCCTGCTCCACTGTTTCATTTTTCTTTATTTATATCAGATATTTTGCAGTTGATTCCATTTCTCTTAATATCTTCCCTCTCTTGTTAATTGGCTTTCTTTATTGAGGGTTTTTGCCGCTGGAACTGTTATTAAGTTTACTAACCCTTTTTAGTTACTGGGCAAAAAGGTTTCTATAATTTCCTTCAAGACTAGAATTTTTTATTTTAGCAACCTTTATTAAATAATATCATATTTTTGCTTAAACTGTACTCTGCTTTTTTTTTTTTTTTTCCTTTGCAACTTTATTTGATGTCATTAACCTATACCAGGATATAACAGCATGTCCAGACAAAAAAATGTCTCAGGACTATTCAGAACCCAGTGTGGAGCTAGGTGTAAGAATAACCATTCATTCAATGTTTTACTTTTACTTCTATGTCTGTTTTGGGAATAGGGCAGCATGTGGATTAATGGGCCGAAGGTTAAGATAATTTACTAGCAAGATATCCAGGAATAGATCTCAGAAAACTGGGAACCCATGTAGAATGATTGGGAAAGGAGACCACTGGGTGAAATAAAACTTGTCATCTTTCAGATTGGAATAGGGAGGAAAAAAAACCTTTTTTCTCTAGTGTTGGGTGGAGAAATGAGAATAATTTTGAGCCTTTCATGGCAGGGCAGAGGCAAAAAAATTTGGTCTTTTTTTGTTAGTTTTTCTTGTTTCTTGTTCTTGAAGGCTTTGGAAGAAAGATAAGATTGAAGGAAGGCAAGCCGAGTTTGTTTTGAATAGCTGTGAGCCAAAGAAAGGAATGGTAAGGGAAATTATGCTTTTTTTTTATTGTTTTCTATTTCATTTTTTTTCCCTGGGGCAATACAGTGTGTATATGCATGAATGTTAAAACAGCTGCATAGCATCCATTTGATCCAATGTCCTAGGGCAAATGTCAGGCTGAGAGTGGTGCAAACAGGATGCTGACAGAGAATGTGAAAACTGGAAAAGCGAGGAATGTACAGAGTTTTTGTAGTTTGACTCTGCAATATCATTACCAAGACAGCAATAGGCAGATCTGATTTCTATGATAATATTAATTCTGGTCTTTGTCATTCAGCCAAAATCCTTGTGTGATCCCAACAGGAGTGACTGTTTTCAAGTGCTTGCAGATTATCCAGCCCTGTGACCTATACATGTGATGCTGCAAAATCTGTTATAAAGGCATAATCTTGGCAGCTCTTCCAGTCATTTACAGGTTTATATTCTGATGGCATATTTAGCTCTCTGATATTTCACTCTTCATCAGATACACAAACAGTGCCATGGTCAACTTAGGGAATCTCACTGCCTTGTAAATCTGGTTTAATGCATGTGAGGTAGACGTGTAATGACAGAGGCCTGAGAAAGAAGGGTTTATGAGACAATTAATGCGTTTAAAATACAGTCTTGGAAACATTAAACACCATGCATGTAGAATTTCTATTCTATCAAGACCTTGTTTTGCTCAATGCAGGCACAAGAGATTTGCTCCAAAGGATCTTGGAGCTGGGGTTGGCATAAAATGCACAGGCTGTTTTGGTGTATCATTACCACTTTTTATTATCTCTGCTGCAAATACGAAAGTACCTTGTTCTTAAAAATGGTCCACTGGGACACTATTCCTACTAAAACATAAAAAGAGACAGAGAAATTATTAAGCATACTTCAAAAAGTATAATTGGGGCAATGAAAAATAACTAAGAAGTAGAAGTCTAGATATATCTGCTAAAAGTACTGGAACTCCCAGGAACGAAAATGAGTCATATCTAGGGAAGTTATTCTGTGCATCTTTTTAGAATACTTTCTTTCACATACATATTTAAAGTTCATGTTTATTGGATATAAATTCTAATATATTTCATAAAGCTAAAAAGAATCAGGGGATATGATAGGAGTTTTGTAGGCCAAATATTAAAGCCTGAAAATCTTTTATTAGCATATCACAGGGTTAATAATTCCATTGAGATGAGAAAAGGAAAGAAAAAACTGGAAGTATGTAATAAAAGTGTCAGGTTCAGTAGAGGGCAATTGGCTAGTTTGAATTGACCGTGTATGAAAAATATCTGCCAGTCTGGGAGCCACAGGAGAAGCGACACCAAGGTGGCAAAGCTGGCTCCCAGTTACTGTGTAAAACTGGCTGGGGACAAGAGAGAGCAGAGACAAAAGGTATCAATGGAGAGGAGATGCCAGACACCTTCACAGAGACATAAGTACATTGATCCACTGGTCCATGACTGAAAGGCAGGGAGCTCCAGCTGAGGCATGTTTGTCTTTGGGAAAAGTTTAAGGGAGATAGGAAGCACGGAAAGCAAAAAATGTGAGGTAACACATTGTCTGATGTTTGAATATGATCATCAAGCCGTGAAAACCAACTGAGTAACTTGACACGCCAATGAGTTATGTCAAACAGGTATTCCCTTTATTTACAGCTCTGGGTGCTTGGGGATCGCTCAACAAATGTGCACACAGAAGAGAGAAATTACTACATATTTAAAGGCATAGCACAAATATATTCATTACATTCCAAGGACATAGATAAAAATTCCAAGAAATGATTGACATCTCTGGTGGTCATTGGATTAAAACTAATAGTCATTTTCACTGTAAATTTCCAATCTTTAAGGGGGGAGGAGGGGGGGCAGTAGCCCAAACTGGTTGCCACAGATGTTACGTTGAGCTGAGGAATCTGTTTGGTCATTTTATCTTCAAAAACAAGACATCTCTTCTACTTTATTATCTTCACTTGACCACAAGTTTTGTGACCTCCTCATTTTGTTCTTGAGCTTGTATTTACACAAGCCTCCTGTCCTTCAGTTCATAGCTGCTCAAAATGTTCTCACAATATTCTCATGATTCAATCAGAAAAAGGAGAGATGGGTGGAAGACTGCAAAGCTTTGCATGTCTTCAGAGGGCACCATGATATTCTCTGATGGGATATTGGCTGCATGTTAGCAGACATCTATGATTCAGAGAAAAACCTAGTGCATGGGTGTCCAATCTTTTGGCTTCCCTTGGCTGTACTGATTGAAAAGGAATTGTCCTGGGCCATAAGATGCTGCTAAACTAATGCTTCCTCTTTATTTTCATGGAAAATACAGCAGATTTAAAGACCACAAATAATACTGCTTGATAGAGCAAATTTTCAGCAACAAACCACTTTTTCAACATAGTCAACAGCATTAGCTGAGCCTGCATGTGTCACTCATAAAAATAAGCACCAGTAAAGGTATTCCACTTCTGCCACTGCTGAAATGCACCACCCACCACTTCACTGTGCTCACACTCACAGTTTGGTCTTCAGAAACATTCAGCAGTGTTGATCATTGTCAGTGAGTTCCATTTTTTCTGTGTGGAGAAATTCAATGACATATCTTTTCTTCACACATGCTTCCATGTCATATGCCATTTTGTCAGACTGCCCCTCTGCTGCCATCTGTCACACAACAGTGAGATATAATGGAATACAGGGGGGAAAGTTCAACCACTACTGCCATACCATCGAATCTCTACCTCTGATTTCTGCAGCCAACTTAAAAAAATAGGAGTCATTACTTTTTGTGCAGCCCTTATAAAATTATACCGTTAGTGTATATAAGTAACAAAACTTATTTTGATTTATAATACTTGGTATTAAAACATAAAAAGGAAGGCAACAAAACCACAACACTAGTGGGATGTTTGATCCTGTTTCTGTGAAACCAGTGCATCATTCTGGGTCTACATGCGTGGTGTCCTCAGGGCTCAATTTAGGCATTGCATCAAAATGCACACAGTTATTTACCATAACTTGGGTCAGCACTGCACTGTGCTCTTACCATGTCCTGGTTTCATCTTGAATGGGACTGACTGCACACCAGCATGTGGCTGCTGTGAGCTATGGTTGTATGCCCAGGTCTGGGCCTGGCTGCTCAGTGGTACAGAGTTGCTGCCATGATGATGGGGCGCAGAGAGTGGTGCAGAGTAAGCTGTGTTGGGCTGCATGTGGCCGCAAGTTGCAGGTTGGATGCACCTGACCTAGTGCTTTCGTGGTCCTCTTTTAGTTGACAAAACACTGTGCTTCATGCTGAATTTCTTAGTATTTCCAGAAGGAGATTTCACTGCCTACACCAGAGTTCTGTTAGTTGGGAGCTGGATCTCCAGCTCTCACTTGTCAGTATGGATGTTATCGCTTTTCTTTTATAAACTGTGTTTCTCTGTGGGGCTGCTAGGAATAACCAGAATGAAATATTTCACCCACACTGTTTTATTTTATTGCACTGAGGAACTGTTTCTTGTTTCTGTGTACTGTGGTAGTTCACTGCATGTTATTTGTGTTACCATTATAGCTCATGGAGCTGCATTTGCTGGAGTAGTTATTACAGATGAAAGCTTTGGTATTTATGAATGTCTAGCTTCTCTTTTATTGTGTTAGTATGTGGGGGCTTACAAATGTTGAGATTGATTCTTTCAATTCCTGCCTCACCCTTAAGTGTGCTTACTCCATTTTTTTTTAACCGCTAAAGACTATTTGCCTGTACATAAAATGCATTAGGCTGTTCTGAAGAGTCCGATTTTTAGTAACAGAGTTCAGAGGACTCATGCTTAGAGTAACGAATAGCTTTCACAGTAAGGCATTGGACTGGCATTTTAAAAGTGTTCTGACTAGAACAAGTGCTGTAAGGCCTTGAACTTTGAATATTCAGAGTTCCTGAAGGAAAAGAACTGTTCTTGGGTAACCAAAACCATATAAAAGCCTTGATATTTGATATACTTTAAATTGTAGTGGCATATTGTTTAATGTGTGACTCAATGGCTTTGGAACAGTATGCTGTTGTTCAGCACCTATTGGAATCTGTCTCAAAACAGACATTAATGTTCAAGTTCTCATGCAGTAGTATCCTAATGAAAAATCTCTAACCTTTTCTGGTACGATTATTGGTTTCTTGTGGTTCATGTATGTTTTGGTCTAGTTAGCCTTCAACACAGAGATCAATAAGCAATATCTTCCTAACATATATTATGCAAAATGTTTTCTAACAACCACATTAATCTTCTGCTGTACCACTGAGGTGCCATTTCTGAAGAATTCTCAACAATCTCTTGTCTAGTTAGATTCAGTACCATGAGCAAAACATCCTCATTATCACAGGCAAAGGAAACTTCATTATCTGGAAGGTATCAGATGTGCCAATGGCATACTAAAACAGCTATCTTGTTTTCAGACTCTGAACAACATTTCTGAATGATTCCACACTGTGCCTCCCAGGCATATCTGGAAGTACTCAGTTGCCAAAACACGATTGTTAAAAGGGATGCTCCAGAAGTAATTTCTCCTTTTTTTTTGTTATGTTGACCCATGACATCAGTGGCTGATGGTGGTGCTATGGCAGCACAGGTTGAACCATCCCAGCAATATCTCTTTACATTTTGTTGTAAGAAGCAGTCTGACAAAATGCATCTGACATGGAAGTTTATATGGAGCAAAGGTATGGAATTTAACTCCTCAATGAGGAAAAAGTGTCGCCCACTGATGCTGATCAATGCTTTCTGAACTTTTTTGGAGATCAAACAGCAAATGTAGGCATAGAGAGGTGGTGGATAGTATGTTTCAGCAGTGGTCACTTCTGCTGGTGCAGATTCTTGTTAAGCATGGCATGCAGGCTTTTGATCATTGCTGGTGAAAGTGCATAGCCAATGGTGGTGACTGTGCTGAAAAATAGTTTTTTACAGCTGAGAATTTGCTTTTATTTTCTCTATCAAGAAGTGTTATTGTACACTATGTACCTGTTGCATTTTCCATGGAAATAAGCAGGTAGCATTACTTTCGGAGAAACCAATGTAATATTTTAGACCCCAGAAGATACCTACTGAGGCCGTGATGCTCCACTGTGGACCTTGTCTGTCATTACAGATGAACAAGACCCGTGTTCATCTATCAAGCCACACAGATCAAGCCACAAGGGTTCTCCAGTGGGACAAGAAACCTGTATCAGAGCAGTTGGGTCATACCCAGCTGTTACGGAGGTAACTTAAACATCTTACACCAACATGACACCAAAGATGAGAATCCCTCTTGTGACTAGCTGGGGAATATTGAAATCAAAGTCTTCATTCATGCTGAAAATAATGGGACTCTTTAGAGTTAATGTCCTTTGACACTGATGGAAATAACAGAGCAGATTGGATGTGGGGTTTTCTGCTGAGTTGTCATGTAATATCAGCCTGACTTACTTGAATTAGCTGAGTTCCCGTAGTAAATGCAAATGACAGACCTCATTTTCCCATAGATTCAGACAGAAAAGTAAGCTTGCAGAATACATTTTTATATGGTGTGGGGGTGACACGTCTCGATGCAGTAATACAGTTACAGAGAGATGTTTCAGTCTCTTTGTGCTTTCAAATTATTGTTCCGATGATACTGCTGCATCTGAAAGAGGAAAGATATACAGGGGTTTTTTTTGTTTTTTTTTTTTGTTGTTGTTGTTGTTTTTTTAATAGAAAGTGGTACGGAAACATCTTTAGCTTGCAGAAAACCACAGGGGAAATAGATTTTTCTCAGAAGGTATAATTTCCCAAAAAACATCTGGGACAGTGAGACATGACTATAGAATGGGACAGTTTACTTAATGTATTTTAAGCAACATATATTCAGTCTAATTGTGGGTTTCAAAATTGCAGGATGAGCTGTCTATTATGTATCGTATTTTCCACAAAACTTAAACATTTTATATCATATCATATAGTGGCTTAGGTTGGAGGAAACCTCAAAGATCATTTAGTTCCAGCCCCTCTGCCATTGCCAAGGTTGCCACCCAACAGACCAGGCTGTCCTGGACTCCAGTGATGGGGGCTCCATAATTTCTCTGGGCAGCCTGTTCCAGCATCTCACTGCACTCTGAGTAGAAAATGTCTTCCTAATATTTAACATAATTTCCCCTCTTTTAGTTTAAAACCATTCGCTCTTATGATATCATTATCAGACCATGTAATAAGTCGGTCAGCCTCCTGCTGGTAAGCTCTCCTCAAGTACAGGAAGACTCCAGTGAGGTCAAACAAGAACCTTCTCTTCGCCAAGATAAACAAGCCTAACTCCTTCAACTTTTCTTCGTAGGAGGGGTGCTCCAAACTTCTGATCATCACGGGGGCCCTGCTCTGGACCTGCTCCAGCAGCTCCACATCTTCTCTACCTGGAGCCTCCAGGCTTGGACACAGTATTCCAGTATAGCATCATGAGGGCAGAGTGGAGGAACACAATTCCCTCCATCTCCCTGCTGGTCACCCTCTTTTAGTGCAACCCTACTGTCCTACTGTCCTTCTGGTCTGTAAGTGTGTACTGTTGGCTCTATCCAGCTTTTTATTCATCAGGTCACCTGAGTATTTCTCTGAAGAGCTGCTCCCAATGAGTTCCTCTGGTATGCACTCATGTCTGTAATTGCTCTGACCCAACATCATCCCACTCTTGGCCTCGTTAAACTTCATTAGATTTTCATGTACTTCCTTTCTGAACATGTTCAGGTCCTTCTGTATGGCATTGTTTCCTTCTGTCATGCCAACTGCATCACTTGGTTTAGAGTCATCAGCAAACTTGATGAGGATACACTCAATCCCGTTTGTGTCACTGATAAAGATGTTGAACAGCACCAGCGACAAGATCAGTACCATCCCTGGGGGATACCAGTCATTTCTGGCCTCCACCTGCACACAGAGTTATTAGCAACAACTCTCTGATTACAATCGCCCAACCAATTCTCTGTCCACCAAATAGTCTGTCCTTCAAATTAGTATTTCTCTAATTTAGAGGTAAGAATGTGGTGTGGAACTATGTCAGAAGTCTTGCAGAAGTCCAGATAGATGACATCAGTTGCCCTTTGTTTTTCCGCCAATGCTGTCAAGTCTCACAGAAGGCCAACAAATGGGTCAGGCACGATCTGCCCTTAGTAAGACATGCTGACTATTTTAGATAACCTCCTCATCTCACATGTGCCTTAATATCACTTCCAGGAAGATTTGCTCCATGATCTTCCCACGCACAGGCGTCAGGCTCACTGGATTGTATCTCTCTCTGGATCTTCCTTTCTTCCTTCCTTGAATATTGGAGTGATGTTTCCCTTTTTCCAGTCATCAGGGACTTTACCTGACAGCCGTGATTTTTCCGGTAAGATGGAGAGTGGTTTGGCAACCACATCAGCCTTTTCCTTTAGAACCCTGCAGTACATATCATCATGAGGTGGTCTTAGTCTTGCTCTGCTCTTACAACGGGAGGGATTTTGCTCCCCCAAACCCTGCTTAGAAATTCAGACACAAAAGGTGTGAGAAATCTGACTGGCCTTGAAGACTGAGGCAAAGAACTTGTTAAGTACCTCAACCTTTCCATGTCTGAGAAGGCCAACTCTCTCATTTGTCAGAGGGGCTGCACTCTCTTTTGCCTGCCTCTTCTGGTCAATATATTGTAAGAAACATTTCTTGTTATTTTTCACATTCTTCTCCAAGTTCACTTCCATCTGTGCCTTGGATTTTCTGACCCCATCTCTGCACATTAAAACGGCACCCCTATATTCTTCCCCCACCACTCATCTCTGCTTCCACTGCTATATTTCCCCATTTTTTTCCCTCAGCTAGCCAACAGGTCCTTGCTCAGCCAGGCTGGTATCCCACATCCTCTGTTTTCTATGCTGCAAGATAGAGAGCTCTTGTGTTCTCAGAAAGGCACCTATGAGGTGCTGTCAGCTGTGCTCAGTTCCTTTGTTCCTAAGGACTGTTTCTCAGGGAATGTCTTCCAGAGATACCTGAAGCAGCCTGAAGCTTGTTCTCCTGAAGATCAGGGTCCTGACTCTGCTCCTTGGAATGCTGTGTTCCTCAAGATCATGAATTTTATGGTTGCAGCAGCCAAGGATGCCTCCAGTGTTAACCACTTTAACAGTCTCCTCCATGTTGTTGAGAACCTGATCTAACAATGCTTTACTTCTGGTGATTCTGCCCAATACCTGAACCAGAAAGTTGTTGTCAGTGCTTCTTGCAGCTGAAACAGGAAGTCCTCATCAACAGCCCCTATTTGATCAGGCATCCTATAGTAGACTCCAACCACCAGAGTCCTTTGTTGGTGTGAACCCTAATTCTAACCTAGAAGCTCTCAACATTTTCCTGAATGTTTCTCAAAGGCAGCTCTTTGCAGTTTGTCCACTTGTTAACACAGAAAGCAACCCCTCCTCCCTCCCCCACTTTGCCTGTTCCTTCTAAAAAGCTTATAGCCCTCAATCATGCTGTTCCAGTCATGAGAATGATCCCAACGTGTTTCCATGATAACAATAAAAGCATAGTTTTTCAACTGCACCACAGTTTCCAGTTCTTCCTGCTAATTTCAAATGCTGCATTCACTGGTATGGGAGCACTTCAACTGGGCTTTCAGCAGTGTAACCTTTCTGGGAAGATCCCTGCCAAAAAACTCTGTGACAAATCTGAGATTTTCCTCCACTGCTTCCTAAAGCAACAGTATTCCCTGATTTTTCTCTGTTCCTCAGCCATATATCTCCTTCCTCCATAAAATCTAGTTTAAAACCCTAGTGTTGAACCCAATCTAGTGATGGGCCCCCTGCTGATAAGGTTGCTGCCTAGTATATTCATTCTTGCCCCTCCTGGTCACTTGCATCCCATCCCTTGTCAACATTACCAGTTTACTGAAGGTGTGTTCTAAATCATAGAAGCCAAAGCACTGATACCATCCATGCAACCATTTGTTCATCTGGTCTGTTCTCCTCCTTCTGCCCAGTCTCCAGCCAGTAGGATTGAGGAGAATTCTCCCTGTGCTCTCAATCCTTTCATCATATTCCCAATGGGCATAAAGGTTTGTTTTTTTCTAATATATTTTTTAATTTCCTAGTCACAGCATGGCGTGACCCAGTTTGAAAGACCAGGAGTGGATATTAATCCTCTGTCTTTATCATGCGTGGTATCTTCTTCCTGATATCCTAAATATGGACCCCTGGCAGTGGTCACTTATCACCTGTAGTCAGACCAAGTCTCATGGGTGAAATGATGATTACTGTCTGTCTTGGCCATAGTTTAAATCGCCAGTTTAAACTCTTTGGTGATAATAGAAAAACTTCCAGAAAAACTTCAACCTTCATTATGGGAAAATCAGACCTCGGGCTGATTGATGAACCAGTTGCTAAGATTCCCTGGAAAACTGCTTCTGAAGGCATTGGAGTCCATCAGTACTGATTAATTCTTAAGTACCACTCCCTAAGAGCACAGAAATATGGAATTCCAAAATGTTAGAAATAAAACAGATGGGACATAAGATTGGCTTGGCTGAGTAAAGATCACTTTCTACACACAGAAAGAGTATGGCGACTGGAAGCAAGGTAGGGCTATATGGAAGGACTACAGAGATGCTGTTTGCCATTGTAGAGAAAAAAACTCATACACTCAAAGCTCAGTTGAGAGCTGAAGCTATCCAGTGCTGTGGGAGACAATTAAAAAAGGCTATAAGAGTATGTTGACAGCAGAAGGAGAACCTGAGATAACTGTTCTGTCACCTGATGAGGATGGCCACCTCATAAATAGGGATTCAGATAAAGAAGAGTCATTTCATTCCTTCTTCACCTCTGTCTTCAACGTTGATAATAGACTCTGAGACCTCTGGATCTCTGAACAGGACCGTGAGCCATCAGTGACCATTTGTTTCTATGTTTCAGCAGTTGCTAAATATTCATCAAGACCTCAAGCCTGTGAAGGATTTTAATTTTTTTAAAAGTGAAGGATTTTAAAAACAATTTTAAAAATATTTTAGTAAAACTTCCAAAGGTGGATGAAGTCACGCATTATGTGATTTCCAAGAAAAATTCTGCATTGATTATAATGGAACCAATTTATTCAAAGCTAACGGAGATATAAGGCCCAAGAACTCTCCCTTGATTATTATATGAGAAGAAGTGATGTCTTAAACATAAATAGCCATGTTTAAGGTGATTTCAATAGGATGAAATCGAGTGCAAAAGGAAAGCATTTACTGAAGTGGTCAAAAATACTAGTCTGCAGTTTTGACTGTACACGAAAATATTTATAAACTTCTTTTCTGTGTGATGAACTGATAAATAAAATTGGACATGAAGAATTACAGTATCTGAAGTGTAAAAATAATATGTTTTCATGTGAGAATTAACAAGAAAAAGAGAGAGAGGAAAGTTTACAGTTACATGCTAATATGAATTACATGCTAGTAGGGATTACGTGACTTCATAAGAGGTCAACTTGTCACAGTGTTCTAGCAATTTCTGGTATTGACAAATTGCAGACTATTCTGTGAAAGCTTATGCACAAGTGGAAACTCAGTGAGTTCCCTGAATAGAAAACATACAGCATGGAACAAGATTGGTAAAGAGGATGTGATCCCTCACACAGGCCATTAGCAGTAGCTGTACCAAGAGACAAGTATGGAGCTGACAAAAAAATTGCTTATGTTTTCTGCCAAGATGCCAGACGCTACTGCCAAGAAATAAAAATAAAAAGCTGTTATCCAAAACTGGTACCAGAGCTTTGTGCCTGCATTGCACTGAAGAGAAAAAACAAACAAAAAAAAAAAACCAGAAAATAGTATCTTCACTACTGAGCAATTATTGATCTACTTTTTAAAAATGTAAATGTATACACATATATTCACAAATGCATAATTTTATATTTGAATAGTATATATATAAATAAAATATGTATTCACACACACTTGTAGCCTGCTTAATATGTATGTAGGGTCTGCTCCAAATGTAATGCCTCATATTTTATTACATTGGCCCAAATGTCAGAGGTTGATGTCAGCAGTATGAGGGAAGAGACTGAACCTTACAGCCAGTATTCCACTGCATTTTGTTGCTATGTGATAGATGGCAGCAGAAGAGGTGTCTGACAAAGTGTGGTGGTGGATGAGGTGTTTCAGCAGTGGAGACAGTGGCAGCTGATTGCCTCAGCTAGTGCAGATTTTTGTGAGTGTTGCATGCAGATCACTCATTGCTGGTGAAAATTCATAGCCAGTGGTGGTGACTATATTGAAAATGAGTGTTTTGCTGCTGAGAAGTTGCTCTACCAGGCAGGGTTATTTTGCTCCTTGTATCTGTTGTTTCCATGAAAATAAATAAGAGCATTATTTTTGCAGCAAAGTACTGCTGTCAGAAATAGGAATAAATGCTTTATCCTATGCAGTTCTGAGGGTTCAGAGTCTGAATAACGAAGAAATTTGCTTAATCTGTTTACAGGGTTGTGATCAGTGGTGCAGAGTCTAGTTGGAGATCTGTAACTAGCAGTATTCCCCAGGGGTCCTTACTCCATCCAGTCTTGTTCAGCATCTTTACTAATGACCTGGATGAAGGGTTGAGTCCACCTTCAGAAAGTTTGTTGATGATATAAAGCTGGAAGGAGTGGCTGACGCTGAGGAAGGATGTGCTGTTATTCAACAGGACTTATAAAGACTGGAGAGTTGGGCAGGGAGGAATGTGGTGAGTTTCAACAAGAGAAGTGTGTAGTCTTGCACACACCTGGGGAGGAATAACTGCATGCATCAACACAGACTATTGGATGACCTACTAGAAAGGAGCTCTGCAGGGAAGCACCTGAGTGGGCTACAGATACTATGAGGCAGCGTGCACCCGTAGTGATCAAAAAGGCCAATGGTATCCTGGGGTGTATTACAAAAAGCATGGCCAGCAGCCCGAGGAAGGTGATCCTCCCTGTCTGCTGTACCCTGGTGAGGCCACAACTGAAGTACTGTGTCCGGTCCTGAGCTCCTCAGTTCAAGAAAGACAGGGAACTTCTAGAGAAAATCCAGTGGAAGGCCACGAAGATGATTGGGGCCTGGAGTATCACCTGTATGAGGAAGGGCTGAGAGACCTTGTGTTTTCAGCCTGGAGAAGAGAAGGCTGAGTGGGGATCTCATAACTGTTTGTAAATATCAGAAGTGCAGGAGTCAAGTAGTTGGAGTTGGAATCTTTACAGTAGAAACCAGCATTAGAACAAGGGGTAATAGGCAGAAACTGGAAGACTGGAAATGTTGTGTGAACACGACAAAGAGTTTCTTTGTTGTGTTGGTGACAGAGCACTGGAACAACCTGCCCAGAGAGGCAGTGGAGCCTCCTTCTCTGGAGGTATTTGAGACCCATTCGGATGCTTTCCTGTATGACTTGCTGTAGAGACCATGCTTTAGCAGGGGGTGGATCTGATGATCTCCAGAGGTTTCTTCCTACCCCTACAATTCTGTGATTCTGTAATATTAAAAATACTTTCCTTCCATTATTATTTTTTTTCTATTACATACCTGCAGAAACTGCTGTTTCTTACTTTATGGCTAATTTCTAGAGACTGAAGAAGTCTTTGAAGTTCAGCAAATATGCATTTGTCATAAAGGTTTTCCATAATGTTAGCACTTGGTTTTGTGTTTCTACATCTGAATGAATGTTAAGGGGAGAAAACATAAATACATTTCCTGGCAATATACACAAAATAGTTTTTGCCAACATACATCTTACAGTTCAGTGGTAGCAGTTATCAGTAAAACAGAATGGGATTGACCTGGCTTCTGTGAAGCTCATTCTGGATGGACATATAGACTTCAGCTTATCTTGAAGTTCTGATCCAAACACGTTTACTTCAGTGAGATTTTTCACTCATGGCTCTGCTCCATATCAACAGCGAAGAGGTTCTCAGCTCCTGTTCGTCTTGGCGATTTGTATGGAAATGAGATGAAGTCAGTTCTCCCTATGTTTCAGGGAGAGCTAAAAGCAGAGAGCCATGGCTCCTCCTGTGTTGATGGTCTGCCACCTGGCTGCAGGCATGGGTCAGGGGTTCCTGAGAGTAACATAGGAACAGGGTAAACTGTTATGATACAGTACAGCACTGTGTTTGAGAACTCCCTTTCTGTCAGTGAATCAGCAGAGACTAATGTGCAGTCCACGGGGACTGGAGTGACTCTGAGGCACACACATTCCCTTTGTAACTGCAGCTCACCAAGCTTCAATCACAGCTAAGAAATCAGAAAAAAAAAAAAGAAAAAAGAAAAGAAACCCTGAGTGCAGGATAAATTTCTCTTCGTGTCATGTTTTTATGATTTTTGTTATTGGTATTCCACATCATAACAACATGTAGCGCACTGGGAGTTTAAAAGTTAATGCTCCAGCTCCGTGGATTATCAATAGCTCCAGGTACACGGAGCCCACCCCAGGCGTCGCAGAACCAGGTCAAACCGCCCTGTAAACCATTGACACTTCACAATTATTCTTTCTGACACAAAATATATAAGCATTTCTTTTCAGTCTATATTTCTGCTAAACTATACATCTAGTGACTCTATCAGCATTTAAAAGCAAAAGCATCCTGTGCATCAGGAAGAGAATAGACTTGGTTTCCACATACTTTTCAAATTCTAAATTGCAGTTAGCAGGAGAGGTAATTTAAGTACCTTATGAATAGCATTTTAAGTCATCATAATTAATATTATCATGTATTCACAAATCATATTTTCACCTTAGATTTAGACATCTTTAATAAAGACATCTTCCTTTTCTCTTTGATAACACTCCTGCCTGTTGTTTTGTATCCCATCCATCATCTGTTGAGTCATCAAGCTAGTATCTAAGTCAGTGTCAAGGTAAGTATCACACAGAGGTAAAGCTATTTCACAGCACTTTAGTAACGCACAGTACAACCAAGTTGAAAAAACAAAACAAACATGAAAAAAAAACCACCAAAACAACAGAAATCGAGATGGATAGATGTATAATGCATTGTAATCATAACATCTATCCTCATTTTGTGTGAAAAAGAATTGGAGAAGTGAAATGTTAAGTAGAAGATCTTAGCCTCTGTCATTCTAGAAACTGGACCAGAACAATAGCATATTCTTCCATTCCTCTTTCAAAGTAATACTAACTGCTTATAATTCACACTTGAGCAATTTTTAGAACAGGCTGTTTTAGACGGCCTTTGAGAAAAAAAATAAAAATAAAAATGTCTGTAATTATTTGAATTGGAATTAAAAGAATTAATAGCTTGTTATTTTTTGCATAAAATTCTAGGCCTGTAACAGTTTCCATAAGGAGAGCTTCAAAGTGCAGTCTACCTGGACATGGTCTTTTGACTTCAGTGCAAGTATAGGTAGAGAAGGAATACAAGTGTGGATCAGAGGTGGCTGATTCTAAAAATGCAGAGAGATCTTAAAATACTGAGCTCTTCCCAGAGCTCTAACACTCAGCACTGGGGTTCTTGGGAGAACTGCGTTTTGGTGAAAATACATGCAAAGCTTGCCTTCTTCCAATTCAGAGGCCTGGATCCTGGAACCAATTTGGCAGTTTTTAAATGTATGAGCAATGCCAAGGATGCAACCTAAAGTAAGAGAAATGAATGTGCCAGCACCTCCCTGTGGTCACCGACACAATGATGAGAAACATCTTTGCATGAGTGTTTTCATTGAGCTTTCTTTGAAACTGCTTTCAGACACTTCCTTGGCAAATTCCAGTATTATCATTGCTGTCTGCAAATGCTTATCAGAAAAATATCTCGTAATAACTTATGGCAGCATCCAAAACTAGATTTCATCCTTCCATTATTTAGACAGCTCAATTCTGCCACTGAATCTGTTTCATTATTACAATGAACTTCACAAAATATTGTATCACTGCCACAATAATCATGCCAGTTCAGTTGTATATAATAATAATGGAAGTTCAGTTGTGTGTGCAGAATTCTTTTAATATGCTGAACAATGGTGTTTAAACTTAATTACTTCAGATGCAATGAATGACTAGAAATTACTTTTCCTAGGTCTAGTATCTATTTCCTCAGTTAAATTGGGTATTGAGTAAAACTAAACAAATCCAATAAAAAGTGTTTTCTGGATTAAAAATGAGATTAAAAAGTAACAATGCTTTACAGCCACCATTGGCTGCAGTCCAAAATGTGCTGTAAGACTCAAAACAATCTAAATGTTTTTGTTTTTCTGATAATTACTTAGCGCAGTTTTGTGGCTTTTGCAATTACAAGAAATAGCACGCATATCAAGGCAGGTATTGTATGAGAGGTTTTCATAAGCACAAAGAAGATTCAAGGCAAATGGCAATACAGGAAATTTTCTCAGTGATAGTGCTAGAGCTGTATTAATCCCATTTAAAGCCTTGACATAAGTGTTGCATATATCCTGTGCTGATCCTTTGCAAACTAGAGATCTACTTATATTGAGTGAAACTTCTTATCACCTACTGAATCCTATTTATTGTTGCACTTTATGACAACAGAATACTACAGTTTAAACCTAATTCTTCATGTGAGTACACACATTTCTGCTTGCTATTCCTGACATATTCAAGCTGTAAAACAAAGCAACCTGCAGGCATGTCACCACATAGATAGGAATGAAATGCTCCACTCTCTTGCATTGTTCCTGGTCCCTGACTGTTATGTACTTTGCAGTGCTGATTTGCAGGGGATGGTAGGAGCATTGCTGATTTGCTACATTATCCAGGAGTAACATCCAGTACCCACAGTAACACTATTTGCCCTTCAACCTAACAAAAATATATCCAGTTCAGCATTTTGTTTTACTCTGTTTTTTTCTATTATTCTAACTGCTTTAGGATCTATATATCTTATCTCTATTTAAGATAATCTATATATTTAATCTCTATTTAAGCCAAGTCTGACAGGTGTATTTTGGCCAGCTGTCATTTCTATAACATTTTTGAGGTGTTCGTGACAGAAGAGCAGCATGCTTATGTACACACATAATGGTTAACTGAGTTTATAGTTTCACAAATTACAAAGAAAATATTTTGAAATCTTAATTAAACAGAAAATTCAATGATAAGATTTGCCCTAATATTGATGTAAGAAGTAGAGAACATAACGTTTTCTCTAAGAAAGTGTAATAGCTACTCCAGGATACACAGTGTGAGAGAATTCAAAGAAAGACACATAATGAAACCTTAGTTAATTCAGCAATGGCTTTATAAATCTTTTTAGAAGACAACTGAGGAACTACTTTACAGCATTTTGTTAAAAAATGCTATGTGTTTAAGAAAGATATAAAGAAAAATTCACCTGGAAAAAGAGGTCACCTGGAAGGATGTTGTGCTTTCAGTATGCAGAAAAGCATAGCATTAAGTTGTTGATGGGAAATAGAAGAAGACAATAAAAGCATCCTCAAAGTCTTCTGTAAGTGCTACCAGCTATGTGAAATCCAAGAAATTAGAAACTCTTGTAAGGTGTTTGTGCTGTGAGGGAGCCATTCATGTGTTTTATAGTGTGAGTAGGATACTTAAGTGCTGACGTATATTGGACCTCTGTACAGTAGAGGATGTGACATGCCCTTGTGAAATCCCCCATAAGGTTGCACTGAATGGTCACATTAAATATTTTTGCTATGATTTTTTTTTTCAAATTTTATTCTTACATTTAAAAAAGATGCTTCGTGACTCTTCTTTAAATGAAGTGTTTAGAAATTACGTATTTAGCTGGCATATTTCAGCGGTGTTCCAAAACTTTAACAGAAATTATCCAAGACCATAAACAGAGGATAAGATACAATTCAATTTTAAACGCAATGTATCTTCCAATAGATGTTATGTGTGCCAACAGTCACACGATTTAATTAATCACGCAGAAGATAAAAGAGATTATTCTAGCCTATAAATTATAATTATACAGCCTTAGCATTATGAATTTGACTAGCAGCAGTAGAGACTGGTCACTTTGACCTACATACTGAACGTAATGATAGACAGGTACCTTTTAAGTAATATCTGGTCTTCTGCATTAGTTGGTAATATATACTAATCATTATAATATCAGAGTTATTGAAATGGCAGGCTGTCTAAATTCTCAGTGGACATTCATCTAACTAAAAGACTAGAAGAATGTTTAAATGATGTCTTGAATTTCATTACAGTATTTCCTCTATGTCTTGTTAGACTCCCAGCGCTGCGTAATAGGTTGATGCATATGAAGTGATAAATGGTATTCATGGAAATGTGACTTTGTGGAAGGAGTGTTCACTGGACTAGTGAACTTGGAAAGTTTTGGGGACATCAAAGCATGAAGATAAATGGGTTTTGAATAACTGAGAGATTTACAGTTTTAGTGAATGTAAGAGACTATTCTAATACCATTGACTCACAGTTTGCTGATGAGCATGTCTTGGGGCAACGATGGCCACTGAACACTCTTTTGTTTGGTACTCATCTCCGTGGAGAGATAGCCATCTCAGGAGACGCTTGCCTGACAAGCCTGCATGGGATTTATCACGTAGACCGGAGGAATCTGGAAGATAAATTAGGGGTCCTGCAGCCACGAAGGGGGGGGAGGGGGTTTCTCTGCTACCTGGAGAGACTTCCCGAGCTGATCACTGCTGCTGCCTGGAGAGGCCATCTCTTAGGAGAGACCTCACGAGCTGATCACTGTTCACTGCTGCCCCTCTCGGGGTTGCCTCCCTCCGATGCTTCTCCGGTGCGGACCCGCTGCGGACCCCTCGCTGTTTCTCCGGCCGACTGCTTGCTGCTCAGTGCTGCCCGTCGCTGCTGCTGTTCTCCCCGCTTCTGCCATTCCCTGCTCTTCTGCCTTGGACCGTCAGATCTGCTTGCAACCGGACCGCCCCTAGGATCCTGACTGGTGACTCTCCCTGCGTTGTACAAACCCTTGCTTCTTTCCTTTCTTTCCTATCGCTCACCTTCCCTTCCCCATCACCCTTAACAGTGTCCGCCTTCCCCTTCCCCATGTCCCTGGTCAATACTGGTAATAAACTGGTCAGACTGACATTTGAACTATTGTTTCTTAATCTCACGCTGGGTATACACATAATCTTAAAGAACCTCGTCTCCCTCCTTTATATTGGAGCGTGACTGTGAATCACAATAATGAACTTAACCAAATTTAATTTGACATAGGAGAATATTTGATACTGCATAGTTGTTGTTGTTGTTGTTTTTTCCTGTATTTAATTAGTAGATGAATCATTTATGTCTGTGAAATGGTTTGTTTCAGATACCTGTAATGTTTCGGGATGCTCTGCTACCAGGAGAAACTGTGCTTTATCATGCATACAGGCCTTAATTGTGTGTACAGAGATAAAAACATATTCAAATGCAACTCACAACAGCCAGTAGCAGAAAATCAGGAGCTACCTTGGTCAAAAAAACCAAAAAACAACAACCAAGGGAGCAAGATCAGGCTACAGTGCTGTATGTCTCCATATTTGCACCACATTTACCTCAATAGGCATTTAGCATACATAGATCTCCCTTCTGAGGTCAGATATTTAACCCTGGCCTTTTCCCTAAAAACTCATCTGCCAGCAACAGACAATTTTTTTAACCTGTACTTCACGGATACTCAGGTCTACTGCTTGAGCTTACATTTCTGTGTAGGGAAGCTGGAACTTACAGCATCACCTCTGCTTTCCCTTATCTTCCCCTAAGAGCTCTTCAAATGAATATGACGCTCAGGCTTAGTTAAGGGGTATGAAAACCACTTTGGTAAGCCTGGAGTCAAGCCAAGTTCCCAATTTGCATGGGTCACTGTGCAGATTAGGGGGAGAGAAGCATGCAGGCTCTCTATTTAGGCACTTAACTAAGTAAAGAAAGAGATATCTGGGCCTCAGTGCTTGATACAACAAGGAGTATAGCAATTTTGAGCATGAAATTGGCAAGAATACAGGCCAAGGCCACTCTCAAGAATAAGGATGACTAAAATATTTCTAGGTATCTTTTTCATTCTCAAGAAACTTCACTCCAGCTGTTAGGCACTGACACTGGAAAACTGGCATAGCATATCTGAAATTCTCTATTTCTCCTTCAGCTTTTCCTTACGTTCCCTCCTGCATTTTCCCACATACAGCTGAGCTGATTGAACAAGTCAAATAAGAAAGGTGAGTCAGAACAGTGTGAAGGTACTGCACAGTCACACCACTACTCTTGTGATACCAATCTGGGGCAACAGCTACCTTTAGTGTATTGCATTTCTGAAAACCTGCTGACAAGTAGTGTTTTAAATCATTTCATCTGTACCTGCAATTGAGCCTACAATGTATCACTCACTCTGTAATGCTCTTTTGATATCCAGATACTTGACAGTCTTTCTTTTATGTTCCCTTTTCTTTTCCAAATCATGCTCTCTTTCAGAGGAGCAAGCATACTCTAAGAATGAGAATTGCTGTGAAAAGATTTGAAGGAAGAACAAGACCAAAATAATTTTTGAAGCACAATCAAAAAGGAGCTGCTCTGCTGTATCCAGGCTAAGAGAAATGTATTTGATGCAGTTAATCAGCTTTGTATAAAAAGAAGGGTTGGCGTAGCTCAAGACTATGCACATCGATTCTATTTAATTGGCTTCTTCCAAGGTTCACATTTTTGTTAAGTTACTTAATTAACAGAGCTTTCAAACTACTGCTACAATGTATTCCCAATGTAAACCACTCTCCTGGCTGTTTTCTTCTGCCTGGGAAAGGACTCATTCTTCTGCATGTACCTGAAGTAGTTTAGCTATTGTAGAAGTAACAAGTTGACCTGTCTATCTTATAAGATTAGTCTGATACTGTGTCTGTAAACATCAGGAAAGTTTAATACATTCATTACTTTGAATGTTCTTATGGAATTTGTCATATCCGCAAGTTGCAATGTATTATTTTGTATCAGAATATTAAATATTAAACTCAATCCTCCAATGCTATGCTAACTTTAGAAAATAATAGTGTGTATGTAAAGAAAGCAAACAAATGTAACACAATGATGCAGATACCCCAGGGTCCTTGTTAAATTCATGTCAGTGAGTTAACTCCAAATAACACCAGTCTGTTAGTTGCTGAAGGCCACTAGGTGCTTCCATGGGGTACATCTGTCTTGCCATTCTGTGGTGTGAACTAAAGCGTGGTAAATGATCTAGTGAGTGGCAAACTTCCCTGTGGCAAGGGGGTGTAATTAGATGACATTTAAGGTCTCTTGCAGCTCAAACCATTCTATGATTATATGAAAAGGGGATAGCTGGGAGAATTGTTTCAATTATGTAGAAAAATTACTACTCCTTACTCCTTATTTATATGACACAAATGAGAAATATCATGCTTTACATATACTCTTATTTCTAGCCCAATTGAAAAAAAGAATTAAACTAAACAAATGACAGAATTTTATGCACCTTAAAAGAAAATATTTTTGTCCCATCATAAGTATCAAAGAAAAAACATTTTTTTTAATTTTCAATTTTAAAAGGTTTTTATTTTCATCTATGTAGCATAATTCTGGAAGATAAAAGTAGTTTGCATAGAAAATGCTTTTAAGATTCTCAAATATTATCACTTCTCCTTCCCTCTTCTCTCTCTCAGTCTTTTTTAAGTCTTCAAAAACTATAGTATGCTAAACTGAGTGTACTGAGAAGTTGAAAAGCACCAGGCCTTACTCTGACGACATTTTGTCACTAACATGACATGAGGTTATAAAATTCTGATTTATCCAAGGGATTTGTCCAAGGGAACCAGCTTGTATTCTTGGTATTCCTGCCCAAAGGTTTGGAATACTGGATCTACTAGTCCAGGTTGCTGGAGGGTTCATAGGTGGTTGGTGGCTTCATTACCAATGACACAAAAAGTTCCAGAGGTACTTGCCAACATCATTCCTATTAATATTAGTTGTAGAGAAGATAAGAAAAAGCAACATAACTGAGCTGCTACAGTTCATGAGTGCTTCAGTATAACAGGGAAAAGATCCTGTTTTTGGTTTGTGCCCAAGTAGATATCATTTCAGCACTCTTCAGTGGGCACTTATAATAAACAAAAATTAAAAAAAAGCTTCCCCACAACTTATCTGTGAATGCTGCTTAAAATCCATTAGCCTTTGAAGTTGTTTAGACTTTCACCTTAATTAGTTTTCAGACTGTACATTCTTTATAATTGCTCCAAACAAGATAAAACGAGAAAGTTTAATACACTCCATTTGTGCAATGAACTGAATCATTTGTAGAACTTTCTTTCTGATTAAGGCAGGTGGGTTACTGGTGTGCCACTATCCATTTGATTACTTTTTGCTTAGTGCTATGTATAATTTAAGGCCTTATTGTATTCTGTGGATGAATTGTTGAGATATGCTAGAAGTGCCCTCAAATATTGAAAACAACAGCTGCAATAATAAAAATAAATATTTTCCTTTCAATGAAAAAAAAAAAAAGAAAGAAAACAACAATCATTTTCTGTGTTGTTTTGCTTTGTTTTGTCTTTGGGTGGTGGGTGATTTCAATAATTAGTCATATATTTTTTTAATAGAAATAACGATTTTCCTTACCAAGAGGTACACCTCAAGTGCTACAGTTTTGAATGCCACACTGTAAGGAAGACATAAAATGACTAGAGATTTACAGAGCATTCAGAGACGATGAAGAATCTGGAGGTGAATATATGAGATGCAGCTGGTATGCTTGAGTTTTTGCACAGAGCAGAAGAGTTGAGGGGAGCCCTTATGAAGGCTACAGCTCTCACAGGGAATGAAGGGCAGCACTGAGCTCTGCTCCCTGTGACAGTGACAGGGCCCAAAGGAACAGCATGGGGCTGTGTCAGGGGAGGGTCAGCTGGGGGTCAGGGAAAGGTTCTGCACCAGAGGACGGTGGGCATGGAATGGGCTGTCCATGGCAAAGGGCAAATGGTCATGGTACTGAACTGCTGGAGCTCAAGGAGCGTTTGGACACTTCTCTCAGATGTAGGGTTTGAATTTGGGGTGATTCTGTGTGAGAGGCAGGTTCTGGACTTGACAGTCCTTTCACTGAAACCCACTTGCTTCCATGATAATCTTTCTAGTGAGGTCTTCTTCCTCCTGAAGGTCAGTTGGGACAGCAGGAAGAAGCTGCTGGGTCTGGTAAAATCAGAGAATTACTATTCATTCCTCTTCTTCAAGTTGGTTTATGTAAGACTGCAACAAGGAAATTCCAAAATATTAGAAGCTTTATGTCCTTTTGAAGGATATTGAAAGAGCACAGATAGCGTTAGTCTAGATCTTACCAGTAAGAGTCTGTGAGCTGTGTAAAAAGAGGGGAATGGATCAGTTGAATGAATGGCTGTGTGGATGGTGTTGCAATCAGGATTTTGGATGCTTTGATCTTGGATGTGCCATTGAGAGACCAAGCATGCTGACATCAAACAAGATGCAGCTAACTAGATGGTGCAAGAATATTCTGGGCAGCAAGCCATCTGAACTTCATAGCAGAACGTTAAACCAGATTGGATGGGGGCAAGGGGTGTATTTCCAAGTGACAGAAAAGAGCCAGGAAATACCAGTACTTTAGGAAGGAACAGAGTAAAACCTCAGACAGAAAAGACACAAACAAGACACAGAACTAGATGGTTTTTAATGTCTCTTCCAACCCAAGACATTCTAGGATTCTATGATCTTATGAATCCTGTGGGTCCCTCCCAGCTCAGGATGTTTGTTATTCTGTGCTTCTTATACTTCTGGTCACTGACACAAGCTTGATCTTAGCTTGTTTCAAACCATTGTTTGTGATCTGAGGTGTGTAAAGGCCATGGAAATTGTTCATGTATTTCTGAATAGCATTATCACAAATAGAATTGTTTTAATATCCTCTCTCCTAATATTCCATTTAGAAGATTCATCAAAGGATACAAATAAAAGACTGCTATTTATTTAAATGTTCATTTTACGAAAAAAAGAATGATGCACTATTTTACTGAAGTAGTTTACTTTCCTTATCATATGGAAAAAATGGAAAAATTCTTCAGATGTAAAACTGTTCTTTTTTTTACTGTTTTGTCTTGAACACCAGAAATGAAGTTAAAACATATCCAACTAATAGGAAAAAAAAAAAAAAAAGGTAACTGAGTAAAAATTTTATCAAACGCAGTACATGTAAAGAATAATTCACTGGGTTATTTTTTATGAAATTAATTTTCATACTTAACACAAATTAATCACCTATTCTTAAGTATTCTTATTTTAATGCAGTAATTACGGACACAAGTGTCCAAGAACACAATCTAGAGTGACACTTTAAAAGTGTCTTAAAGTATCTTTAAAAGTTCAGCCCATGATTAGAAATGCATACATTTTCTCTTCCCTGTGAAAATAAGACCTTGTTCTTTCCCTTCTTCTTCATTTTTCCCTTTCTTCTTTTCCCTTCTTCCCCTGTCTACATTTGTACTTTCCAATAACAATCTCATTTACATTTTTCTCCTTAGGAAGCAAAGAAATAGATTTAGGTCTTAACTAGGTCTCATGGATCTTGAAAATTTGAGTTCCTGATTGTATTTGCTCTGACCAAAGACATTTGCTATCAGTGAGACATTTCAGCACATGCTTTAGACACAGGCTAAATGAGGTCTGTAAAGCTCGTTGGATTCTAAGATGTCTTCAGAGTTTTACAGTTAAAAGTAAATAATCCTGGAACAAAATTTGAATTCCAGGTTTATTCATGTTTCCAGCAAATGTTCTCCTTGCATTCACATGAAATCTATACTTTCTGTGCTAGACCAGAGAAAAGAAGACTAAACCCACTTCTCAGATGTGCTGCCTGAGACATTATCAGCTACAGAGTAAGTAGGGAAAGAAGGCATAAGCAGGAAATATTTTTCTTGCTTCCCAAAAGTTTATTTCAGAATTCCTCAGTGAAAATTTCCATGCCTCTTCTATCCTCATAGCTCATATCCCATACTGATGGATTTTTCTAATTGAATTTTCTAGATCTGAATATATTTCAGACAAAAGATCCCATGGAGGGAAGCCCAGCAATCAATTTTAGTTTTAAGCTAGGCAAACATCAAAGCTGTCTTTGAAGTCTAACGTTTAAATTTAATGAGTTACATTAAATGGTGACCAAATCTTGTCTCTACATTTCTATAACATTTATGACTTCATAGGTATGACTGAAGGGTATTTTTAGTGATCAAAAAAGTTCACAAAAATGAGTGTATTATTCTGAGTATAGCAATAAATAATATTGCATTCTTTTTCTTTTTTAAAATTTCCCATAAATAAGATTTCAAACGAGTTTTCTTTGGAAACAATCAAAAGAGGTCTGAGAACTTGGTTCTTCTACTTCTGTTACTCAGGATTTCCAGTTTTCTGTCTGTGAAGCAGAGGGTTGGGAACTTTTGGGCTCCACCGCAGATGAAAATACACCTTTCTATTTGCTATCCCATGACATCTACCTGCAGATGCATGCACAACTGATCTCCTTCACAAACCCCAGGAAAACGGTGAAATTCTAAATTGAATAGATTTTCTATAGCACCAGTTACACAAATCTTGATACTACACAGATGCTTGGATACCCTTCATGCAATATGAAGGAAATGGTAACTGTTGAAAGCCACTTTTCATTGATATGGAGTGAACTAGTTACATATAAGGGAGGCACAGAGTACTGAAATGTAATGTGCTTTGACACTGTGCAAACAAGTGAAATAACGTCTGATCTTGTAAAGCTGCCTGTATCAAAGGCAGTGAACAAAACTGGACTGAGACCACACTGCACAGCAAATGCCAGGTAGAAGGCAAGTCAAATGGCTTGGAGAAATCTCAGTTGTGATTTGCTTTTCTGTGTATCCTGCAAGAACTGGCTGAATTTCTTCTATAAAAATAGAAAATCTGAGAACGCAGACTCATCAGTGATACAGGTCTGATGAGCAGACTTTTAATGAACACCTTTCTTGAAAAGCTTTTGTGGTCCAGTCTTTGCTGTATTTTTTTCAGTCCATAGGGAAGATGATAAACTAGAATTTTGTTGTCGCTTGTGTATCATTTCTGATTTTTCACAGTTAATGAGAAAACAGAGTTTCTGTCCAGTAGTTTGTTTTATGGGACATCTATTTAATGTAAATGAAGACATTTTTTCTTGGAATTAACATTTTTAGGAAATCACCACAGTCAAATGTTTCAGAAGACAGAAGCTTAACACCGTAGCAAGAATCTAAGCTGAGCTTGGTTTCATTTTCATAGAAGTAATGCTGGTTACTTCACAATGTTACTCTTTGAGGTAATGTTCAGGAACAGATTCCCAGAATAATCTTCTTTATTAACGTGGCAGTATTTCTTTCTCATTAGCTTTAATATTTCTCTGTTAGTAGTTTTATTTCACTGAATAACTGTTGCTTTTACTAGTCCAGAGACTTAAAAAAGATGGCT
Source organism: Oreortyx pictus (assembly GCA_036925125.1). Lineage (NCBI taxonomy): Eukaryota > Metazoa > Chordata > Aves > Galliformes > Odontophoridae > Oreortyx > Oreortyx pictus. The sequence goes on along the minus strand of JAUPFR010000004.1, from coordinate 8,741,688 downwards.
TTTGAACAGAATAAATGTGCCATGTGTCACATAGCTCAAGGTTTCTGTTTTGTCTGCTGTCTCAGGCTCAGCAGCAGAACCAGACAGACACATAAATATTTGGAAGATTGTATGAGTATTCTTAATATTTTTGCTATTTTCACATAGTGTTATTTAATGATGTTGTGGTTTTGTGGTTTTGATGCCGGTATTCCACATCAGAACATCATGCAGGCAGTGAAGGAGTTAATGCAGTGGGAGCAGCAGAGGGGCGGAGCTGGGCACCGGACGCGAGGCCCCGCTCGGCTCTCGGCGCGCTCTCGGCTGCGGTGAAAAAATTCAGCACGTGTGCTTCCCCTGCCGTTCCTCCCTAACGTAAGCTCCCAGTTTCTGGTTTGGAAACTTTCTCTCTCTCTCTCTCTCAAAATTGTTCAATTTTATTAGATTTAGTAAAGTTACCGTTCCTTCTCAGATCGTGCCGTTGTTTTTGTTTTTACAGACCCATCTATTCCCTCTGTCTCCCCCTCCCCCCAGAGCGCACGGCTCTGCTGGGGCGGCCGCGTGGCCACTGACGGGGCAGTTTTTCTTTCTCTTTTCCCTTTCTCTCTCCCTTCGCGGTTTCCCTTGGGCTACTGTCGCGGATAACACCGTGACATTTATTGGTGGAGAATGCGGGCAGTGCAGTGTTTGTACTCCACTGTAAAACTGGTGCTAAGTGGACTAAGGGTTTTCATGTACCTTAGAGCATGTTGGCGTCTCTTTAAGCTCCTCATGTTCAGCACCGGAGTCATATATGCATACAGTTGCTTTAGTGTGCTGATGGGGTTACCTCCCTCCTGCCTAAACACCCTGGCTAATGTGACAGATTATACGGCATTTGGACTGGTTTCCAGGTACTCCTTTTGGGTTTTTACCTATGTTCAAGATGTCAGCCTGGCAACTGTGTTATCCATTTTCCTGAATGTACTCTGTGCAATGGTAATTTACATCCTGTGTAGGAAGCCTTCCCCAAAACCAGAGAGTGTTGAATGGCAGGGAAGGTGGGAAAAATTAGGAAAGAAATTAGAAGCATGGGGACCCCCGGTGCTGTGTGATTTTGATCTTGAGCACCTGCGGGATCCTGAGAAATTCAGTGAGTGTTTAGGTAAGGAGTCATGTGACTCAGGAAGATCTGAGAAGGAACGGATTGTTTGGGGCTTGGCTTGTGCTTATCGAGCTATAATTGATATTTTGGAGAGAAATGGTTTCCAAACCAAGGTCCAAAGCAATAATGGAAACCTCGAGATTAAACCTGACCAATCACAGGAAGCACCAGCATCCGTGTCGGTTGCCCCTGTGGAAGGCCAGAAATGGAAACGAGTGTCCTCACGACTAGAACGGAAAGAAGAAGAAGCAGAGAAAAAAGAGGAAGATCCAGGTGAGGGGCCCTCCTCAGCACCACCACCACCACCACCACCTAAAAAGGCCACTAAGAAAAGTGAGAGACATGGAGAGGACCGTGATGAGAAAGAAGAAGAAGACCCAGGTGAGGGGCCCTCCTCAGCACCACCACCACCACCTAGAAAGGCCACTAAGAAAAGTGTGAGACATGGAGAGGACAGTGATAATGAAGAAATCACCATTACCACTATTCGTCGGCCCCTAAAGATGACTGAAATCCAAGGTTCAAGAAAGGAGTTTGTACGGCGCTCGGATGAACCTGTTGTCACCTGGTTGCTGCGGTGTTGGGACAACGGTGCCAGCAGCGTGTCCCTAGATGGCAACGAAGCCCGCCAACTGGGAAGCATTGCTCGAGACCCAGCTATCGACAGAGGGATTAGTAGATGTCTGAGTGGAGTTGCTACCCTCTGGGAACGAGTACTAGTGGCTGTAAAGGAGAGATTTCCTTACAAAGACGATCTGGAGCCTAAGGTGGAAAGATGGAATACTGTGGAGAAGGGCATCCAATTTTTGAGAGAAATGGCTGTAGTAGAGATGCTGTACGATCCTAGTTTCGTCCCTAACAATCCACACCAGGACCGTGATCCTGAGAAAGTATGGTGTAAAGCTGATGTATATCGGAAGCTCTCAAAAACAGCACCAGAAAGGTACGCAAGTACACTGGTAGCGACGTTTAATATACTCGAGGGCCGAGAGAGAAGACTCCCATTTCATGAAGTGATTACTACACTTCAAAACTTTGAACAGCAACTTCCGCCATCACACGTTTCCATTGCAGCTGTATCAACGGTAGCAGGAGAAGTCGGTGAAATAAAGAAGATACTGAAAATCATATTGGAGGAATTGTCCTTGCTGATGAACAGGGATGTATCTGCATCAGTGTCAGAAACACCTGATGAAGACGAGGATGATCCAAAGAATCTGGTGAAGGAGCTGATCAAACTGATGAAAGTCTCAGCCATCAAAGGCAACCGCCTCTCTGCTCGAGCAAATGACAGCAGTAACTTCATGTCACGTGTGTCCATGTGGAGCTTCTTACGAGAAAATGGAGAGGACATGAAGAAGTGGCATAAAAAACCCACCCCTGCACTACGAGCATGAGTGAGAGAATTACAGCAGAGATCAGCCACCAACGAAATTGCTCCAGTCTCCGCAGGTAACCAATAGAGGGGCCCTGCCCTCAGCCAGGGGGGGGAAAGGGATAACAGAGTGTATTGGACTGTGTGGATTAGATGGCCTGGCACATCAGAGCCACAAAAATATGAGGCACTGGTGGACACCGGTGCACAGTGCACTCTAATGCCCTCGAGTTATAAAGGGACAGAATTGATTTATATTTCTGGAGTTACTGGGGGCTCTCAGGAATTGTCTGTGTTGGAGGCAGAAATAAGCCTCACTGGTAAAGACTGGCAGAAGCATCCTATAGTGACTGGACAGGGGGCTCCATGCATCCTCGGTATTGATTATCTCAGAAGGGGACATTTCAAGGATCCCAAGGGATACCGATGGGCTTTTGGAGTAGCTGCTGTAGATGCAGACAACATTAAGCAGCTGTCTGTTTTACCTGGCCTGTCAGAAGATCCGTCTGTTGTGGGGGTACTGAAAGTAAAAGAGCAGCAGGTACCAATTGCTACCAAAACAGTACACAGACGGCAATACCGCACCAACAGGGATTCCTTGCTCCCCATTCATAATTTGATCCGTCAGCTAGAAAGCCAGGGAGTGATCAGCAAAACCCACTCACCGTTTAACAGCCCCATATGGCCGGTGCGTAAAGCCAGTGGAGAATGGAGGCTGACAGTAGATTACCGTGGCCTGAATGAAGTCACACCCCCACTGAGCGCCGCTGTGCCAGATATGTTGGAACTGCAGTATGAACTGGAGTCAAAAGCAGCCAAGTGGTATGCTACTATTGACATTGCCAATGCATTCTTCTCTATTCCTTTGGCCACAGAGTGCAGACCACAGTTTGCTTTCACCTGGAGGGGTGTTCAGTACACCTGGAACCGTTTGCCCCAGGGGTGGAAACACAGCCCAACCATTTGCCATGGGTTGATTCAGACCACACTGGAACAGGGTGGGGCACCTGAGCACCTCCAGTACATTGACGACATTGTTGTGTGGGGTGGTACAGCAGAAGAAGTTTTTAAGAAAGGAGAGCGAATAATCCAAATTCTCCTGGGTGCTGGTTTTGCTATCAAACGAAACAAAGTGAAGGGACCTGCCCAAGAAATTCAGTTTCTAGGAGTAAAATGGCAAGATGGGCGTCGTCACATCCCAGGAGATGTGGTTGACAAAATCACCAGCATGTCACCACCCACTAGCAAAAAGGAGACACAGTCTTTTCTCGGTGTAGTAGGCTTTTGGAGGATGCATGTCCCGAACTACAGCCTCATAGTAAGCCCCCTCTATCAGGTGACCCGAAAGAAGAATAATTTTGCATGGGGCCCTGAGCAGCAGCAGGCCTTTGAGCAGATTAAACAGGAGATAGCCCGTGCTGTTGCCCTGGGGCCAGTACGGATGGGACAGGATGTAAAGAACATCCTCTACACTGCTGCTGGAGAGAAAGGTCCCACTTGGAGTCTGTGGCAAAGAGCCTCTGGGGAGACCCGAGGCCGACCCCTGGGATTTTGGAGTAGAGCGTACAGGGGTTCGGAGGAGTGCTACACTCCAACTGAGAAGGAGATTTTGGCAGCATACGAGGGAGTTCGGGCTGCCTCTGAAGTAATTGGCACTGAGACACAGCTCCTGCTGGCACCTCGACTGCCAGTGCTGAACTGGATGTTCAGAGGAAAGGTTCCCTCCACCCATCATGCTACTGATGCCACCTGGAGTAAGTGGATTGCGCTGATTACACAGCGAGCTCGGATGGGAAACATCAACCGTCCAGGCATGTTAGAGGTGATCATGGACTGGCCGGAAGGCAAGAAATTTGGAACACCACCAGCAGAAGAGGTACCACGCGCAAAAGAGGCCCCACCGTATAACGAACTAACAGAAAATGAAAAGACCTATGCCCTCTTTACTGATGGATCGTGTCGTATTGTTGGGAAACATCGCAGATGGAAGGCTGCTGTGTGGAGCCCCACACGACGAGTAGCAGAGGCCACTGAAGGAGAAGGAGAATCGAGTCAATTTGCGGAAGTAAAGGCTGTCCAACTGGCCTTAGATGTGGCTGAGCGGGAGAGGTGGCCAATGCTGTATCTTTATACTGACTCTTGGATGGTGGCAAATGCTTTATGGGGGTGGTTGCAGCAGTGGGAACAAAATAACTGGCAACGGAAGGGTAAACCCATCTGGGCTGCGGAACTGTGGAAAGATATTGCTGTCCGAACAAAAAAGTTGGGTGTAAAGGTGCGTCACGTAGATGCGCATGTGCCCAAGAATCGAGCTACTGAGGAACAGAGAAATAACCACCAGGTAGATCAAGCTGCCAAGATTGAGGTGTCTCAAATAGATTTGGACTGGCAGAACAAAGGAGAGTTATTTTTAGCTCGATGGGCCCATGAGACCTCAGGCCATCAAGGAAGGGATGCGACCTATAAGTGGGCTAGAGACCGAGGGGTGGACTTAACTATGGATGCCATCGCACAGGTTATCCATGACTGTGATATATGTGCCATGATTAAACAAGCCAAGAGGATGAAACCTCTCTGGCAGGAAGGGCGATGGCAGAAGTATAAATATGGGGAGGCGTGGCAGGTTGATTATATCACCTTGCCACGAACTCGTGATGGTAAGCATTATGTGCTCACCATGGTGGAGGCGACCACCGGGTGGCTTGAAACATATGCAGTACCCCATGCTACTGCCCGAAACACTATCTTAGGCTTAGAGAAGCAAATCCTATGGCGACATGGAACCCCAGAAAGAATTGAGTCCGATAATGGGACTCATTTCAAAAATTCACTGGTGGATATTTGGGCCAAAGAACATGGCATTGAATGGGTCTATCATATTCCCTACCATGCACCAGCTGCTGGTAAGATCGAGCGCTACAACGGGTTGTTAAAAACCACACTGAAAGCAATGGGTGGGGGAACATTTAAGCATTGGGAGAAAAATCTGTCAGAAGCCACCTGGTTGGTCAACACTAGGGGATCAGTCAACCGAGATGGTCCTACACAATCCAGTGCCCTAAAGACCATAGAGGGAGATAAAGTCCCTGTAGTACATGTGAAGAGCATGCTGGGAAAAGCGGTGTGGGTCCTTCCAGCCTCTGGAAAGGGCAAACCCCTCCGTGGAACTGTCTTTGCACAGGGACCTGGGTGCACCTGGTGGGTAATGGATAAAAATGGGGACGTCCAGTGTGTACCACAAGGGAATTTGATGCTGGGGGAGTGCAGTCTGTGATTCCATGTATATATATATATATATGTATAGATATGTTTGTATGTAATTTACGTTATTACTGTTTTTGGTTCTATATAGATACGTGTTAAGCATGATGTGATGATGTGGAATAAGGGGTGGAATGTTGTGGTTTTGTGGTTTTGATGCCGGTATTCCACATCAGAACATCATGCAGGCAGTGAAGGAGTTAATGCAGTGGGAGCAGCAGAGGGGCGGAGCTGGGCACCGGACGCGAGGCCCCGCTCGGCTCTCGGCGCGCTCTCGGCTGCGGTGAAAAAATTCAGCACGTGTGCTTCCCCTGCCGTTCCTCCCTAACGTAAGCTCCCAGTTTCTGGTTTGGAAACTTTCTCTCTCTCTCTCTCTCAAAATTGTTCAATTTTATTAGATTTAGTAAAGTTACCGTTCCTTCTCAGATCGTGCCGTTGTTTTTGTTTTTACAGACCCATCTATTCCCTCTGTCTCCCCCTCCCCCCAGAGCGCACGGCTCTGCTGGGGCGGCCGCGTGGCCACTGACGGGGCAGTTTTTCTTTCTCTTTTCCCTTTCTCTCTCCCTTCGCGGTTTCCCTTGGGCTACTGTCGCGGATAACACCGTGACAAATGAGTATACTGGAATCACTTCTGTGTGTATCCAGTCTATGTGTTTTATGGTTGACATCAACCCTTGGCAGGCCTGGAACATTAAGTTATTTTATACACCCTCAGGATGGCTTAATGTTGAAGACTCATTTTATGTTGGTTTTTCAGCAAATTGATCAAATGTTTCTCTCAACCTATAATACACAGATTCATACCTCTTTGCTAAATATTTTCATTGATCACTATTAATTAAAAAGAAAGTGCATTACTAGGAAATTCTGATTATGGTTTCCTCAAAAGAGAGCGTATTGCTATAACCTGCCTCATTTTGGGGCCTGTTTATAGAACATATATTCAAGATATTTACCATATTTTCTCACTATAGATATTATCCTAAGAATGCCATATAAAAAAACTTTCATATCCTTCAGTTTCAAGTGACATAACAAACTGAGAGTATTTACTATGTGCCAAAATACACTGCATATATAGAAGAGCAAAAAAAATTACACTACCAAAATGTACAAAGTAGATAATCACATTAGTTTCAATTTGAATTTATCTTCTGTAGAGTGTTTAGAGCAACAGCAAACTCTTAGTTTTACTGATATTGATATGCACTGTGAAATCTGTGTATGAAAATTTTATCACTGCAAACCAGTGCATGAGACAGCACTGTGTTTTCTTATTTTCAGGAAGTTATGTGAGCAGATGATGCTCTCTTAATACACCTAAAAAATGAACAGTAATAATTGAACTAAAATAAAACAAACAGCTCAGTATTGTGAACTCCTTGATATGGTATCATAAACCATAAAGCTAAACAAAGCACAGATCAGTGAAGAGTGTCTGTGAAGGAGCATGTGGCATTTCTCAGTCACATCTTGTAAATACGGAGTAGAGGAGAGTCTAGACAGGTTTTTGGAGCTGCCTTTGAGTATAGTAAATGACTAGGAAAGGATGGTAACAGGCTGTTTATTTTAAGTTCCTCTTTTCTCCACGTAATCTAGACTACAACAGAAAAAAAATGAATAATTATGATCGTTCTCTAATTCTCTTAGGGAATAGTATATTTCTCTCATCCTATGACTTAATTATTCTGATTATATCAATAAACATGTAGAGAGCAAACACCATACACCCCTTTTTTACTGTGATACATCCATTTAGAATAGATTTTTTTACTTTATCATTATAAATCCGTAAGTAGTAAAATATTGTAATAATTATTTCTTAAGTATAATATCAATGTTATCAAAACAATTACACTTTTAATAGAGAAATAATTATAGAACTGATTTAATTATGCTACTTTCTTTTAAAATTACCTGTACTGGCATTTTTTTTTTTAATTTTATTTCAAGTTCACATTCCTTACTTCCATCTGGAAGCAGCTTATTAGCCTAGCTGGCAGCAAAAAGAACCTGTGTCATAATTTACATTTATCAAGAGAGAATGTTTTCCCTTTGTATTCGATATTTAATAAAGAACTCATATTTATTCAAAGAAACTCTAAGCAGTCCTACCAATTCTGCTTCTGTGACTGCTGACTTCTGTGCATATTGTCTTGGAACTTTAATAACTGACTCTAGCAGATAGATTTTTCACAGTTTTTTTGTGTTGTCTCTAGAAAAGGCAAAGCAAAACGACATTTTGTCCCATGAATTTCTAAAAAAATCGTGTGTCCTGTTTATGAAACACTGTTCTGCAACACAGTCACCACCATTACTTCTGCATTTTCACCAGTGCTGAACTGGAGCCTGCATCCAGTGCTAGCAACAGTCTGTGCCAGTGGAGGTGATTCACTGCTTCTGTCAGCACAGCAGAAATGTACACCCATCACCTCACTGTGCTCACATCCACTGTTTGGTCTTCATATTTCCATACCTGTAGCGGTGGTGCCTGGTGCTGTAAGGCTTGGAAAAATGAGCTGTATTGAGCTTTAGGATCAAGAGGCCATAATGTCATAGTCTGAGGCTATAACTTGCTCACAGCTGACATAACCTGCATCACTTGCTCACAACTGGGTCAACTCTGAAGGCAGTGTTGGACCTGCCAAATATTCACCTGCTTCAAGCAGGTCCAAGTGTTCCCAGATTGGTACTTGTAAAGGCACAAAAAGCCCAAGTCAGCATGTTATTGATAACCAGTAACATGAGGAAATGTCTACAGTATAGCAAGTGTTTGTCACTACACTGTCCTCATTGCCCTACTGAGATGGTTCAAGGGCTTTCAGTGTTACTTAGTCTGTTCTGCAAGGTAAGCAGTGACAGAAAATGTATAGAAAACTCAGCCAGCTTTTCTACCTCAGTGTTAACTGGTCACAGCCAGTTTTAGAGGATGAAAAATTTTCAGCAAAATTCTCAAGTCTTATTTGAGAAGTGGAAAATCTCAGAGATAATTCCAGTAGTCCACTTGCCATCTTGATTGGAGATAAAAAATATCTTTTAGTGTAAACATGGAGACTGTGCAGAGTTCAGAAAGCAGTCCAGTGTTAGTCTCCTAAATCACTGCACTGAATCTGAAAAATCCAGTAGTAACCAAAGTCTTGTCTTCTCATCTTCTATCCTCTGACTACATTTTCTTCCTTTTTTTTCCTTCCTCTCTTCTCTAATTTTTTTCTTTTTTTTTTCTTTCTTTTTTTTTTTTTTTTCACTCTACACAAGGTTACATATACAGGGTGAAATAGGAGACAGATGAAACATTTTAACACAGCCATCACCAAACTTCAGTAATGGTACTGCATCACTCCTGTGAATAATATTACTAGAATAATCAGAATGGTGAGACCATCAGCCAGTGGTTAAATGGTCCCAGCCAGATTAAAAGAACTTAATTTAGCTAAAGATAGAACAGAGAAAAAGATGATACAGGTAAGGGAACTAGTGACTCAGAAAACTATTGACTCAGACTGTCAGTGGTAACAGACTCAACATGAACTCTCAGTGCAATAAGTAAAAGGAGCAAAGTACTTTTGCCTGTGTGCTTACTGAGACATCGTTTTCAAATCTGGCTCCTAGTTTTCCATATGAAAAAAAAAATGAAAAAGAAAAAAGAAATTAAAAATGCTGCAAAAATAGGTAAAAAATAGGAAATTAGGATCCATTTAAATCTAGGATTTAAAAGTTCAATCTATTCACGTTCTCTAGGGTTTAGAACTAACTGAATAAGTATGACAGGCATGGAAAAGATTCTATGGAGTTTTTCAATCCTTCAGAGAAAGTTGTATGAAGATATAGTGGATGACATCACACAAAATAAATCTTAAAATCAGCTTCCATTTCCTAACAGTCCTAGCTGTCATAGGTAAAGTGCCTCAGGAGGGTAACAGAACCTCCATCACTTACTGCCTCAGGAAAAGAATGAGATATTTGTATAAAAAAGTTAGAACCACATGGAAGCCAAAAAGAAAGCACACACACACACCAAGAAAAAAGAGGGGGCGGGCAGTGGGCAAGCTATACCATCCATCCGTACATGCTGCATTTCTTTACAAGGAGGGGGTTGGGTGTACACAAACAGTTTTGAATACTGAGCTTATTATTTTCTTCACTTAAAATATGATCCTACTGTCTATATTTTGACTAATAAAATATATGTGTATCTGCTATCTTTATTTTTCTTGGATGATTATGTTTGTGGACAGAGTGTCATCCAACACCAATCAGGTGGATAACTACCATTCCTGCAATTAGCAGGTACAGAAACTGGGATCTGAAGGTAACACAGTTTCAGTCAATCTGAGATTTTGTCACAGTGATGGATTACTTCCATCTTCCATTCTACTCTCTTAGCTGAACGATATCAAAGAGATTATTCTTGCCCTGCATGTGGTGCCTTCATTCCTGCCTTGGATTCTTAATATAGAAAAAGAAAAAGAAAAAAGAAAAAGAAAAAAGAAAAAGAAAAAGAAAAAGAAAAAGAAAAAGAAAAAGAAAAAGAAAAAGAAAAAGAAAAAGAAAAAGAAGTCATACAGGGCTGAAGAAAATTTTTTATTATTTTTAATGTAGTACTAAGATATTTAGTATAATATGTTCTGTGATCCATTTGAAAAATAAATAGAATAAAATATTAACTCATAGTAACAGTCTAGAGTATAATAGCAAATAACACAATAACATTTTGGAGTAAATAAGTCAGCAATAGATAATAAGTATTTGATTTCTTTCTGAAGATTACTGAACTAGGGCTACTCTGAAAGTAATGCTTCCTAATTTATTATGTCAACCCATGAAGAAAGAAGTGGATGTTCATAAAATTGCAGAACCTTCCTGCTGACATTCCTGTACATGTTGTTGCCGTATGACAGATAGCAGCAGAGGGGTTGTCTGACAAAACAGCATCTGCCATGGAAGTGCAGATGAAGAGAAGGTGTATAATTGAATTTGTCAGTGATAAAAAAATGGCACCCACTGGCATTCATTGATGCTTGCTGAATATTTCTGGAGACCAAACAGTAGATGAGAGCATAGTGAAGCAGTGGGTGGTGTGCTTCAGCAGTGGTAACAGGGATGTGAAAGACAAGCCACGTTCCAGCTGGCCAATCACAGCTGTCACACCATGAGATGAAGAGAATCTTCATGAGCTCACCCATGCAAATCAGTGGATTATGACCAGGGAGCTGTATATGGAGCTGAATTTCAGCTTCAGAGTGTTGGAAGCAATCAATGGTGGCTACGTTAGGATATGACAAAGCTTGCAGTAGTTGTGTCCCCTGAATTATCACACAGGAACAGGAGGAACAACATATGCCATATAGTCAGAACTTACTGAAAGAATATGAGGCTGAAGGTGACAGTTTTCTGGATCACGTCATTATCAGGGGCAAGTTGAGCTGTCACCACTATGACCTGGAGTCAAAATGACAGTTCATTGAATGGTTACATGAACTCCACTTCAAAGACAAAGCTCGAGTCACTGGCCTCAGTAGGTAAAGTGATGTGGACTTTCCTTTGAGATAGGAAAGGACTGATCCTTCTGGGTTTCCTGGAACCCAGGCAAACCATTAACTTTGACCACTACATCATGACGTTAAGCTGAAGGTTTAAAAATCCAGAGTCAGGCCAGAGAAGACAGCCTTTCTCTTGAAACATAGTATTGCAAGGTCTCATACCAGTTCAAAGACAACGGAGCACACTGTCAATCTTTGCTGGACTGTCCACATCCACGATATAGTCTGAATTTGACACCTGAGTTCCATCTATTTGGGATGATGAAAGACAGACTGAGGGGGCAACATTTTCCTAGCAATGATACCATCATAGCAGGCATGAAACAGTGGGTCAGTTCCTCTGGTGCAGATCATGGTCATCATTGCTGAAAAACTATATGTAATGGCAGTAACTTGACTGAAAAGTTCTGTTTTCTAACTGAGAATTTTCTCTGTCTAAATAGTTCTATTATACTCTGTATCTGTTGTATTTTCCATGGAAATAAACAGCAGGCATTACTTTCACAGAGACCAATATAGATACTCGGGAATCTATACATAAGCATCTTGCACAATAGTAGAAAATCTGCTCCCTGCTAAATTCATGCGAAGTGTCCTCCATGTAACTCTTGGTTCAAAAGAATATTGTGCACTTTGTTTCTCCACCTCCACCTGAGGCCACAGTTTGTTTTGACTTGAGTTTTGAATCATGGATCCACGTACTTTGTTAGTACAGAAACCAAGCAGGCTAAGGAAAGAAAATAACAGGCAAGTGCTACGGAATTCAGCATCTATGTGTGTCCTAATGAGGTGCTATTGTCAATGTTACAGAATTCAGCATCTATGTGTGTCCTAATGAGGTGCTGTTGTCAATGTTGATGTACTGTGGTCACTTCAGTTCTACTGTAGTTCACTCAAACCTTTTAGAGTCTCACGCAGAGCTACTAATACTATGCATTACTGTACCTCTAATACATACCATTTTCTTGGACAACGTTGCTTACTAACAGTTCAGGAAGAAGTGACCCTCCTGCCACACTAGATTGCCTATTGAGAACAAACATTTACTGTATTTATAAATTTAAACAACAGTCTTAATCTTACATGATTGGTCGCTGAGTACCTGTTAGGGACTGGCCTTTCCAAAAGTCCAAATCTGTCTCTACATCATAGCAGAGAACAATACTAAACTAAATAAAATTTCCTTCAGCTTCTTATGATTCTTCACTGTAGAATATTAATTATTCTGTAAGGTTACATCTGAAAAGAAAAAGAAAAAAAGAAAGCACATTTACACATATTTATGATCTGATGGAGTTTTGGAACTGGAAGTTTTCATCATGCACAAAACTTAAAATGGTGGGACTAGCTAGTCTAGCAGATTCACAGTACTAAAACGTTCTTCAGATATCTGCATACCTATTATACCCACAAAAGTCAGCATGGATAAGTACAGTGTTTCCCAATTTCTGCATAAGGAGCTTCATACATAATGCGAGCTTGGGCAGTTTTGTAGGAATATGTTGGGCTAGATTCACTGCCAGAGGAAAAAAAGTAATTCTGTATTCACTGGAAACATACCAGCTGTAGTTTACAGTGTGCCAATTCTGTGTTATTTTATTTTTATTTTTTCAGTTTAATGGAATGTTTGCAGTTTTCCCTCTTCTTTGTGGTCTCTTTCTCAACCTAACTACCTTTTTCTCTTTTTCTTTTCAAAACATAGGAAGATGACGTTTTAAGAGGTCTTTCCCTCTGTTATATCGAGCTGAAATGGGCCAGCATTTTTCATTATAAAGAAAGGACGGCAGAAATGCTTGTGCATTCACACTGATAATGTAGTCATGAAGCTTTCTTCCTTAGACCCTGGCTAAAAGTGGGAACTTACTTTCGTATTCCTCTGCAATACACTATAATCAAACTGAGAAGCAAAAAATAAACGATAAAATAAAGTAAAATAAAATAAAATAAAATAAAATAAAATAAAATAAAATAAAATAAAATAAAATAAAAACAAATCTTAACCCAAAAATACTGTTTTCTGTCCAGTTTATAATGTATCAACAAATTGCACTACTGACATCATTCAGCATTACAGTCATGGTTATTAAAATGAAATGAAGTCTAGAAAAGCTGCAATCTATACACAATTAAGAACACTTAAGAACTCCACACTATTAAGAGTAAATACAATCTTTATAGTCCATTCAGTGGCACAAAGTACTTGCAGTGTTCATCTATGGCAGTGGGAAAAAAAATAGAAAACAAACAAATAAAAAAAATGGGTTGGGGAGGTATAGTTTTCAAAATATGTTGTCATTTTTTTTCTGTCAATGTACATCCAAAGAGCTAGTACACTCCGTCACTAACAGAACTTTGGATACTTGTTGAATGTGTTATTTTGAACACAGCAGAATCTCACAGTCAAGAGTTTGATGAAATGCACAATAATTAAACAAAACAAACATTCTGCAAAGGATGGTCATTATCTCCAAGGCTAAACTGTATTGAAGGCCTTGCCTTTTTCTCCTTGAATTTTTCTTATTCTGCCCAGATGATGTTCCCCATGAGGAAAGTTCTGGCAGGAAAATAAGTAGAGTTTGGCAGACAATTGAAGTTCTAAGAATTTTTCCTTTCAGTGAGTATGGGACACAGGAAACATAAACATTATGAACAATTCAGCAGATATAGAGACAGAAATTCACTGAGCAGAATATGAGATGGCTGTTCTGTACACTGCCAGTTTATTTGCCTTAAAAGGAACAAAAAACATTACAAATGTAATGGAAACCTCAGATCACTGAAATATGTATCTTGCTCATGGAGAGTTAACTACTGTTATATTTTTATGTAGAAACATACTGAATTAATGCAATTGTATGCATGTGTGTAACACAATTGTGAAGAAAGATACGATAGTTTAGTTTGGATTAATTAATTATATGGAAGACTACATGTCTACATTTACTTGCTTACATGAGGTTAGTTTTCTCATTAAACTGCAGTTCTTGCAGTACAGTAGTATTTGTCATTCATACACAGTTTTGAATGTTTGCGTGTACAAAGCCATCTTCATCCTTTCCAATTTAACCAACCACAGCGGTGAAGTGCAAAGGCTCTTGGGCCAGTGTTAGTGCTCCAATATATTGTAGATTATTAAACACACACAGTGAAGCAATGGCCACTGTAACCAAAGTATGACATGCAGTTCCATTAGATCTGTGTAATAAATAGAAGACATTATAAAAGGAGATTTACAGCATCTATTACTGCTTCCTGCTAGAGAGAAGCACAAAATAAAGTCATAAAGGGGATATATGATAAGCCATGGAATACTGAAAAAGACTGCTTATGCAGCACTTAATTCCCTAGAGATCCAGTTTAAGGCAGGTCAAGCAAGGGGCAAGGAGGAGCAGCTATAAAAAGTGCTTAAATCCTGGCAAAGCAAGAAAGGCAACAGTATGTATGGATATGTCATAATCTCAGCAGCTGCTTTATAAAATCAACAATGAACAAGAATAATTGGGAAATAATAAAAACCTAAAGGCACATGATTTCTCTTATCATTAATAATTCAGGAACAGAGTGGAAGGTCTAGCCTCCAAAATTCATTAATAAACAAGGTACTGCGGGAAAATACATGATTTGTCTTTGCCAAACTAGTGGCAGCAACTGACAAAAACCTGTCCACTTGTCTTGCACTGTGAGCTTGCTGCAGGCACTGCCAATGAGTCCTTGTCATTGCTTTTGACATCACAGAAATCTGCCTGTGGAAAGAGACCTGATGACCAGAGTGCAAATGAAATGTACTGCATAAGTAGCTGGCAATCTGCATCTCATCCACGCAGTCAGCAATGTTCATTTCAGAAAAGAAAGTGAGGTTCATATAGGTGTTTGAGCACATGAATCACAGAGAAAATCAAAGCTCAAGAAAAATGTCTGAAGGGCAAATATTCTTATCACACCTCTTTGTTTCAACCAGATCTTTCAGATTTGAAATGATCACTGCCAATAATTGAAACTGAAGTCAATGAATAATATAAGCATTTTATATTTGACCTCCAAGCACTTAATAGTATTTTACAGATTTCAGGTCTAAGCCTACAAGCTGTGATGTACTCACATTCTGTTTTATTTGTATTGCACCCAAGCAAAAAGTCTGCCTAGAAATCATAGAATCATAGGAGTTGGAAGGGACCTCAAGAGATCATTGAGTCCAGCCCCCCTGCCAAAGCAGGTTCCCTACACCAGGTCACACAGGTAGTTGTCCAGGCGGGTGTTGAATATCTCCAGAGAAGGAGATTCCACAACCTCCCTGGGCAGCCTGTGCCAGTGCTCCGTCACCCTCCGCTGTTGGAGCCGGAGAGGGGCCCAATGGTGGGCGGCCATGAGCGGAGCTGCGGGCTGCCAGGCTGGCAGGGAGCAGGGGCCCCGCTGGAGGAGACCGTGGAAGCTGCTGGCCATTGTCCTCCTCTCTGCCTCCTCCATGCTGGCGGCCGCTGGGGCCATGAGCAAGGAGGAGAAGCAGCAGCTGGGCAATCAAGTACTGGAAATATTTGATCACGCATATAGCAATTATATGGATCTTGCCTATCCAGCTGATGAACTCATGCCTTTAACTTGTCGTGGACAAGGGCAGGGTCAGGAGCCGAGTTGTGGGGATATGGATGATGCCCTGGGAAAGTTCACCCTGACCTTGATTGATACCTTGGACACTCTTGTGGTTTTAAATAAAACCAAAGAGTTTGAAGAGGCTGTAAAAAAAGTAATAAAGGATGTTAGTTTAGATAACGACATGGTTGTAGCTGTCTTTGAAACCAACATAAGAGTCCTTGGTGGTCTCCTCGGTGGGCATTCAGTGGCAATTATGCTGAAAGACAAAGGTGAATATATGCAGTGGTACAACGGTGAACTTCTGCACATGGCAAAGGAGCTGGGCTACAAGCTTTTACCTGCCTTTAACACCACTAGTGGTTTCCCCTACCCAAGAGTCAGTTTAAAGTTTGGTGTAAGACATCCAGAAGCACAGACAGGAACAGAGACTGACACCTGCACTGCTTGTGCAGGTTCCTTGATCCTTGAGTTTGCAGCTTTAAGCCGATTCACAGGAGCATCTATATCTGAGGAATATGCACTTAAAGCTCTTGACTTCATCTGGGAAAAGAGGCAGAGCAGCAGCAATTTGGTGGGCGTTACGATTAACATTCACACTGGAGACTGGCTCCGCAAAGATAGTGGAGTTGGAGCGGGAATAGATTCTTATTATGAATATTAATTAAAAGCCTACAACTTGCTGGGAGATGACATCTTCCTGGAAAGATTTAACACACACTATGTTGCCATAATGAAACACATTAGCCAACTACTTCTCCTTTTTGATGTTCATATTCATAAACCAATCCTAAATGCTAGGACCTGGATGGATTCTCTGCTAGCTTTCTTCCTGGGATTACAGGTATTGAAGGGTGATAATTAGACGTGCTATTGAAACCCATGAGATGCTCTATCAGGTTATAAAGAAGCATAACTTTCTTCCCAAAACTTTCACAGCAGACTTCAGAGTTCACTGGGCTCAGCATCCCTTATGGCCTGAATTTGCTGAGAGCGCTTACTTCCTGTATAAGGCTACAGGGGATCCTTACCATCTAGAAGTAGGAAAAACACTCACTGAAAACCTTAACAAGTATGCAAGAGTACCTTGTGGGTTTGCTGCAATGAAGGACGTTTGTACAGAAAACTATGAAGACAGAATGGACTCTCTTTCTGGTTGAGATGTTTAAATATCTTTACCTGCTGTTTGCTGATAAGGAAGACATGATTTTTGACATGGAAGATTATTTATTCACTACAGAAGCTAATCTATTACCACTCTGGCTTTCCACTACAAACCAAACCATATCTAAAAAAATACAACTACAGAATACACAGAGCTGTATGACAGCAACTCTGATTGGACCTGTCCGAACACTCAGATCCTTTTCCCAAATGACCCAATGTTTGCTCAGAGTATTCATGAACCTTTGAAAAATGTGGTGGATAAGAGCTGTCCTAGGAGTATTTCAAGACCGGAAGAGAGCTTGGGAAGTGGACCAAACCACTGAGAGCCAGAGACTTCATGGCCAGTAATCCTGAGCATCTGGACGTACTGAAGAAGATGGGAGTCAGTCTGGTTCATCTTAAAGATGGAAGAGTGCAGTTAATGCAGCATGCAGTGCAAGCAGCAAGTTCACTTGATGCTGAAGATGGCTTAAGGTTCATGCAAGAAAATGATAGTTAAAAAAGAACTGGTGAGATTGGATTGCCTCGCATATATGCACCTATATATCTTGCAAAAGAATACGAAATTCTTGCCTGACTTCTTCTTTTGGATGTACTTCTGTTGGTTTGAGACCCCATTTGGTTGTCACCGTTCCTTATCTCTTCCTGGAGAGAGGCCAGCATCACCTTCCAAAGCCTGCATTCAGTTGTCCTGCATGAGGTAGTTCAAACTTAACTACAGAATTTATACTGTTAATTGAAATGATAAGACTACATAATCTGTTTAAGAGAATTTAGGTCACTGACACTTGCAGATGGAAACAAGAAACAGGTGAACAGAGGTAATACCACCTCTCTTTGCAAGCTGAATGTCTGTCCATTCTTTTAATAAACATGATCTGCTAAAGGTGTAATCAGGTCTTCAGGTGTCTGGCCGGTTCCAAAATGATTTTACAGTGCACCATTGTTCCTCACAATTGAGAAGCTAGACTCTGAAATAGCTGGTTTAGCAAAAGGTTTCACTTAAGTCTCTGAAGGCTGGAGGAAAGTTTATGCTTACAGTTCATACAATCAGCCACCCTTTAAGATTGGTTAATAGTTTACTCCTTTTCAGTAAAACTGTAATGGTTTTTAAATGATGAAAATGTAAGTATTTCTTATATTCCATTCCTCACAACATCAAGAGGTAAATTTTCTGCTAGAGGCTTCTTTTTTTTTATTTCCTTTTCTTTCTTTCTTTATCTATCTATCTATCTATCTATCTATCTATCTATCTATCTATCTATCTATCTATCTATCTATCTATCTATCTATCATCTACCAATCTATCTATTTATTTTTACTTCCCATTAGAATTATGCTAGGCTGAATCTGAGGAAACAAACTATTATGAGACTACAACCCAGAATATTCCATAGGTCAGTCCTGTGTGTCTGCTGTCTCCACTGATGCCTGACACTTATTCTGCTCTATTTACCAGTAGTCAGTCTCCTGGCACCTTCATTTCTGCTGCCTGATTAACAATTGAAAGAAGGTAATAAAGACTCACTGTCACTCTTCATCAGCTATTGTGGAACTATTCAATCTCTTGACATGATGGGAGAAAGAAAGGGATAAGTTTATCAGGACACTGCCAGTCTGAAGAACGAGTCTAATGAACTAGTAAACCTAATCTGCTACTTCTAATGTACAATCGGTGTCTTGTAGACCTGATTAAACCTCAGCTCAATCATTCCCTCAAGTTGAATTGTCAAATACCATAGAACCTTTTGTAGCAATAGTGCCTTTCAGGAGACTTTCAAAGGGCAAGAATAGTACTGGAAAGCCTCCAGAGGAAAATACTGGAGTGAACAGGAGGGAACTGGAAGATAGAAAGCCGTTTGGAATGCTGGAGCTGACTGATATGGCTGGCTTCACTAGGGGCAGAAAGGTATGAATTCCCTTTTTATCCATCCTGCTGGAAAATGCACCCTATTTTGCCTGTTGCCTTTAGTCATCCTTAGCACAACTTTTCTCAACATTTCCTCAAGAAATTTTCCACCCAATTGTTGAAAAGGTTTATAGTATTTGAGCCAGACATAGTGGGGCAGCAGAGCCCGTGGGCAAATTCTTCAGTAAGCAATACATAAGCAATACATAAGCACAGTCAGAGCCTAATGTTTTCAATAATGCAGTTGGCTCTATCCAAGAAAGGTGAAGTTATGCTAACGCAGGAAGAGACTATACCCTATAACATAGGAAAAAAGAAGAAGATCCAATAAAAGTGCATAAAATGTGAGCTACGCAACTCCAAAAGTGGATTATAGGATAAATGAAGAAGACAAAAAAATCACTGCAATAAACAGCAGCATTACAACTGAAAAAAATATACCCAAAACATGCTTACCTGTTATGTTTTTTCTCATGGACAGCAAACACACTAGATTTCACGTAACAATAATTGACTAGCAATTTAGCCTTCTCTTTGATCTTTGTTTGTATTTTCTATTCCCACTTCTCTTCTGCCTCTTTCATTAGATCTTCCATCTTTCTTGCACTTCTCCATCCCTCTTGCTCTCTGAATTCCACATTCAGAGGTATTGGAGTCTGAAAAGCTCTTTTTTTTCCTACTCACTTTCTGCCTCTTGCTCTCATTATATTGTCCTGCTTTTACTATGTATCCAAAAGGAAGAAAGTAAAGTTTCCCTCATATTTCATCTGCTAGGCAGAAGAAAAAAAAAAGAAAAAAAAATTGATTCAACCAGACCCATGGCCTGTGTCTTCTGTTTACTAGAGAAACAGACCAGCGAATTGAGAGCTGATATGTTCATCTTATTTCTGCTGTCTTGTCCCCAGTATGTATAAATTCTTACTTTTTTTTTTTTTTCCTCATGACTTTGTTGTATTTCTCTTCCCAGATTTTCAAGATGCAAACAAACCAACTTTTTTTCCATCTGAAGACTACAGAATAACACACAGGTAGTTATCACCTGCATATCATAACAGTGCATTCGAAGTTGTACTCTGATTTGAAATATAAACAAGCATACAAAAAATAATTGCTAACTGGTGGTATTACATCAATAGCATATATTTACTATAATGCAGTCCTCATGAATGTTAGTACAGCGTAGTTATATACACCAATTGCTGTATTAAAGTTAAAATGTCATTTATGAATTTTTACCATGCTTAGTGAATTCTTCCCATCATCTTGAATTTAGCTGCAAATATATTCCACTCACTATGCTTTTATAAAAGTAATGGCACTGCCTTCATAAAAGGAGCTCACACAAGAGGAGGAATAAGAGGATATTAAGGCTACAGAGAAACCATCAGCAATTGCAAAAGAAATAGAGTGAACTCATCTCAACAGAAGAAAATATTAGTTACTTGGTGTCTACAGGTTTTAAAAGAAAGACTGAGGAAATGAGTGGTTCTCAAACATTAATGTTATCACACTAAACACAAACTGAAGAAAGTTCTCTAAAATAACAGTGCTCTTAGACCAGAAAGAAAGAGGAAACTAATTACGATAGTCTATCATCTAAAAGATAAGGGTATATTCTTAATTTTTAAGTAGGCATGAACTTTATTATCTAAATATGGTCATTGAAATTTGACACTTGAAAAGAGAAGAACTGAGAAAATACGTGTTTCAAACTTAAGACTAAATGTCCTTTTTTTTTTTTTTTTTTTCTTTTCTTTGAGATAAGCAGGATATGAAAATAATACTGTAATTTTTATTTACATATATTTGAAATAATATAGCTAAAGCAGATCTAATCTCATCATGATCTCAATTTGTAGCTTGATGTTTACCTTCCTTACTTGATCTTCTAAGATATCAGAAAGAATCATTTTATTTTCACTCTTTGCATTCATTTTGAGTACAAACACATTTTTCTCTTCTTTTATATGTACAACTGACAAAGTTCCTGCAACATTATTTCCAATAATTCCATTTGGTGAATAAAAGTGGGAATAAAAATGAATCATATTAAATATTTCAATATTTGAAAAAATGTATATATAGTATTTACAATTAGAGGCATTATCACACAACAAATAATTACAGCACACATGAACAAAGGATTTTGTAAAGCAGCTGCAGCGAGAAAACCATGAAATTATTTAATTTAAAGGCAATGTTTCTGACATCAGTGTTGTCAAACTTTAATCGTTTCTGCTTATTTGTTTCAAAAGCACAGTAAACACCCCAATGGAATTTTAATGTTTCAGATGCAGTCCATATGAACACATAGAGAACTCAGCCCTGAGGTAGTCACTTATAGCTCTTTCTATAGGAAGATTCAGTCATGTCTACTCGTCAGGTGAAGAAAGAATATCGCAAAACACTAGATTTCAGTGCCAACAAAAATCCCACAACTGAGTCCATTTTTGAGAATTTTCTGCCTTTTTCTAACACTGCACCTCCCATAGTCTGCTTAACTATTTATTCTTGGAGCAACAATTACTGTGGAATTGTCTTCTTGATTTAAAGAAACAGCACTAACTCAGACATGCAATCTGCGTCACATTAAGGAGCTGACTTATTCATAGGTTAATGAAGAATAAAACTTCTTCTATGTTCCAGAGAGCACAAGTTCAGGAGAACAAGAATGGCAACACAGTTTATTTTGCTATAAAAGTGAGGATGATAGTTTACATGAAAGCATGCTTTAAAACTTCTCTTGAAAATCTTAGTGAAGAAAAGGCATTGATATTCTGTGGAAACAGCTTTATTTTCTGGGATAATTACATCTTTCATAATTCATGGTTGGGCAAATTTCACTGAGACTCCTTAAATGAAGGCATCTGAGATACAGTAATATATAGAATATGGTTCTGCACACTCTGCACATCACAGTAGAGCTGTGGCTTTTTGCACTTCTATTTAGATGTGTTAGCCTTTTCTTTATAGGTCAGTTATAAATCATGCTACCAGCAGACACATTACATAAAATAGGATTCAAGAGAATATTTACAGGGTGTTTAGGTGGATCTTTAAATTACACATGAAAAGTAGAAGTTGTTACTGGTTTTCATCAGGATTTTTAACAGTTATGCACTAAAAAAAAAAAATCTAAGGGCATAATTCTTGTTAAGATTTTAATAGAACAGAAAAGTGCAAGCAAACATGCTATGTTTTGCAGTACACAGGTTTTCAGTGAGTGGGACTTGTTGACCCTTAGTTTTCTAACACAAGCCTAAATGAAAACTAAAACCTGGCTTGTTTTAAGAAATATCAAACAATGATACATGAAATATTTTCTATTAATTTATGGCATGTTGGTCATTTTATAAAACACTTTTGGCTGTATTTTAGAAGAAATACTTTATTTATGTTATGAAAGCATATTTTTTCCCGGGAAAAAAATGTACAGTCATAATTTATTGGTCTAAGAAACATCTTAAGAATGCCAAAATTCTCTGAAGTTCAGATATATCATGCATTTGAAGTTTGACAGTATATTCTGCCATGTTACACTCTCAATTACAGCTCTAAAATCACTATACTTAAAATACATTATTTTAGTTTAAAATTATTTTTTTTTAAGATTTTACTCAATAAGAATAGCAGTATTTCTTGGAGAAGATAACATCTGCTGTTCAGTTAGTAAAATGGATCTGATCTAAATGTATTGAAAAATATTTTTTCTCCTCAGCCTTCATTTCTGAGACATATTTCAAAGATTTGTTGCTATTCTGTGGCAAATTCCAGAATGAAATTGGAAAGCTCATTCTCAGTCTACTAGTTGCTGCATCTACTTGACTTCATCCTTGACAACTTTGAATCAGATCTTTTCTTTCATGTCAATACTTGCACCCCTCCACTTACAGAATTAGTTTATGCAATCAAAGTGTGATACTCTTCTTAAGGACTGAAACACCAAACAAAAAGGAGACAATGAGTCCCAGAGTTGGGTCTGAGGCCCATCAGAACATCGGAGCATGATGTGCTCCTCATTCTTCCCTCCTTGGCCTGGTGATCCCTCGTGATGTATGCAGGCTTTGTGGTTTAGTGCTGCCACGAAATAGACTAAGGGCAATCCCCAAAACTTCTAAGCTATTGCACAATACAATGACAGAAAATCAAACATTTTTAATTTTACTTTGGGGAGAAGTGGGAAAAGGAAGAAAGGGAGGGGGAGAGGAAGTGTTCATTCCTGCAGACAATTACACAGTGTTTAATTAAAGGAAAGGAAGGTAAGGGCTCAGGCAAAGAAACTTTGGATATCAAACAATGAAACACAAATCAAGGAACATTAAAGTGACTCCACGTAAGTAAGAAAAGTTCTATTAGCAAATCCTCATTTTATTGTTCCTATAAACTTCAGCTGATCTGCAAAGTGAAGCTCAGGGTGTACAACTTTGGACTTCCTTTTACTGGGTTGAGTCACCACTGTGACACTGGCTATCTGCTATTTTCCAGTTGTAGCCTACAGGAGAAGAAGCAGCACTGAAATTTATGGAGCATGTTTATCCCTTGTGAAGGATCTAAACCTCTTTTGGGACCATTGACAGAGGGAGATCAAACACTACGCTGTCTGTTTGCTGCAAAGTGTTCCCACTTCCAGCAACTCTCACTCAGACTCCCTCAAGTCTTGCACCTGTACCATGCTTGGACCAGTGTCATCAACCAATATTACATCCAAAGCTTTTAAGAGGAATCTGGGAAGTTAGGTATCTGCTTTTCCTTTGTCCCAAACAGGGTAGTTTTGTCTAGGACTGATGCCTTGGATCAACCACTCCCTGGTCAGCAGCCTGTCCCTTATCTTGTCCAGCGCAGTGCACTGAGGCTATGGGTAGACTCTGCAGTGACCTCTGGAAGCCAGTATTTCCAGACTTCCTGTTAGTTAGCAGCTTAGCATTAACAATAAAGTAATTTCTCTCTTAGAATAAAAGTGATTCTTCTTTTTTCACGTATTTTGTTATTTATCTACATATAAGTATGTTTAGATGATCAGCAGAATCTATGTTGCAACTGGAAGACCAAACACAACCACCTACCTTACGCCACAAGGCAAGATGGTATCTTTCCTTAGCAAGGCATCTGTAGAAACAATGCCTTGCTTAGAAGTGACCCTTTGAGGTATTAAAAATATTTATTATTACTTAGAGGAATGTTTCTGTTCTCTCCATTTTATTTTTATTTTTTGAATGAAAGCATAGAACCGTTTGGAACAGCAAAGAGCTTTTGACAATAAGATACAAATGAGTTTGCCCAATATAATGTAAAGTATGTGGCAGAGTTTGTAGCTGACAGCACATTTTGTTGTTGCAAAATGAAGATACTGCAGATTCTTGCTGTTAGAACTTGCTTGTTTCTCCTGCTCAGTTTCTAAGCTGTTGATCTGTTACTGTATTTACTTTAAACGTTACACAATACGTCCTTGATTCTCCTTGTGGCATCTGAAGTTTCCTTGGTTTCAAACAGAATTTAGATTTACTTGTGCCAGACAAATGGTTCCTCAGTCACCCTCATGAAATGACTTCTCAATACTTGATAATTCCTGCTGTTCATGGAAATACCTCTGTAACAGGTTTCTCTTAGAAAATGATGTAAATTGAAGCCTAGGGAAAGCACATTGCAAAAACTAGCTTCTCTTCTCACTGTGTCTGCTCTTATGCTTTACAGTCAAATAGATCTTCCTTCCTCAGAATAATTAAATAAATAAATAGGTAGATATGTGTCTTAATTAGATATTCCCTTCCAGAACAATCACAAATTTAACTTAACACCTCTCAAGTTCATCTCTAGTTCTGATTACTGTCCCTGTTCTCCAAAGATGAATAACTTTCCTTTAATCATAGCAGGAGAAAGTTTCTCTCTTGTGCATGTGCGCTTCAATACAGTCCTTATTAACATAATTAGAAACAATTTTTCCCAAAGGACCATGCCTCATTCAGCATGCCAGATGGAGTACACTTGAGGAATGAACTGGGGCTGCATGGTGATTGAAGAAATATGAACTTTATAACAAGGTTAAAAAGAAAAAGAAAGGGAAAGTAAATTGAACAACACAGCTCCAGATTCCATACCAGCCTCTGCGCTGAATTTTCAGGTGGGTGGCTAAACAAATCCTTTGGCGTGAAATTTGTCCAGTTTGTCATTTGTTATGTATTTCTCATTTTCCAACAGATTAGATTAGGGTTCGAGTTCTGATCTGTAAAACCTTTTACAATACAAGAACAAGGAATGCTTCAACACATCATCAATCCTGTTTGTAGGTGTTTTATCTGAAGCCAAATTACTAAAGATAGCAAATGAACTGTATTTGCTGATAGGTACCCTATCTGTAAAATGAGAATAAGACTTTCTGATGTTTCTATGAAAATCAATTTACTGTTATTCATTTGATGCCCTAAGCCACTATTCTAAGAGGTGTCTTGGAAAAGAGATAAAAGGAAGGCAGACTTTTTTTTAAAGAAAAGCATGTGTATTTAGGAGTGAGGCCTAAATCATGCAAATGCATGAGACAATATCAGTACATTTAAAAATGTATTTATTAATTCTGTTTCTTCCCACTCCAGTAAGCAAGCAAAGTTCTGTGGAAAAATCATTACATATTCAGTGATAATGTCAGCGTATATACAAAGGAATTAAATAAAGGTTGAAGAAAATCATATGATATGATCCAAAATTTAAGTAGTTGATTCTTAGCTGTAATTTCAGCTGTTTTTTAACTCTGTATTCAACATAAACACATGCACACCAAAGCACTGAGAGAAACCAAGTGTCAGAGTACTTGCCTTTGAAATGCTGCCCATATGAACGTTGACAACTAGTTGTGAACTAAGAGATTAACCATGTTACTGAAAATGTTTAAAGATCAAAACAAAAAAAAGTGTGAAAAAACAGAGCATTGTTACTGTATTCAAATGCAAAATGGGAAAAGAATCTGATCACAAAAGCCAAAAATCGCTTCATAATCAGCAACATTTAAGTCTCCTTAGAACAGATACTAACCAATGCATGTAAAGATGTATACGTATATTAGACACATTCATGTCAGACAAGAATCTTCAAGAAAATTAATTTATTTTTGAATATATTAAGTAATTGGATTGCCTAATGAAAGATGATTATCTTTTTTAATACTGTGTGTAGCTTAATACTCAATATCACATATCAACATTATATATGCAATCAGTATTTTTAATCCGTGTGAATGGTCTTGTTTGTGGTACACTGAAGCATCTAACCTGCTGAACTTCTGTCACTGAAAGGATATAATGAAAATGTTTTGCAAGTTTTGTGTGTCAACAGCTGTCACTTAAACACATCTACTTCAGAGTGAGGTAAAACTCTGCCATTTGCCAAATTCTGTTGGAACACAAATTAATGAAATGAATATGGCACTGTGTTCTCCTATGTATGTCCACAGGGAATGGCTTCCTAGTATCATGGTGCTGTTGCCTTAGTCTTGCAGAAAAAAAGGAATTATATTATTCAGGAGTTAAAAGGTATACATCATTTGCATGCAAACTTTCTAATCCCAGTAGGCTGTGTTGAATGCAGAAGGATCTGTCTCAGCTACTAGAGGGAATTAAATACACCGTAATGAGATATAAACTATCAGATCGGGGTTGGTCTTTCATATCAAATCTAGACTTGAAACTATTATCTTCTGCTAGTTAGAGCTTACATCTACAGAAAATGAGTTTGGTTCCCCAGATGCATTCACCCTAGCAAGTAATCTATTACAAACTTGAGTATGTGGCAACTTACATGAGTATCTTGTGTACATGTCTGAGTGATCAGGCCACTTCTCACCACCAGTTTCTCTCTCATCCAGTCACACTCTTTTTTAAGCGCTATCTGCTTCCTCTCTTTATATGGTGCACCTGTATTTTCTTACGAGATGAAGGTAGAGGAGACACAGTTTGTAGAACAGTATATAAGTATATCACAGTAAACTACTGAAGGTGCAACCTGGTCAGAAGAAAGAATAAGGGAGTTGCTGTCTGAGTAGTTTTTGAGTGTGCATCCATTGTGTTTCAAAGATTACAGATATACAGGCTGAACCACTGTACCCACCAATTTCTGGGTGCAGAAGGCTGCTTCCCCACCCCAGCTGCAGAAGCTTGTGCCGCGTTTACCTCAGCAATCTGCTTGATCTGGGCTTTTGTTTCAGGCCAGAATCCTCATGATGAGCAACACAGCAGTTTGGTCCTCCAGAAGCTGTTTCTTGTTGTATTCAAGCATCTGTTTCAGAGAGGGGACAACATCCACAACACTGTGAAAAGCACTGACTAGCTACTGTAGTTCTGGTGCCTGAATTTGTTCTTTAGTCATCATAGCTACTGGAAATTCAGTGGGTCCTTACCTTCTGCCACGTGACCATGGATTTGGCCTTCAAGCACACCCATACACACTGGCACTGCCATTAGTACTGGCAGGATTATGACATGCTGCACAATTCAGAACTTATATGAAGAAAGGCAAACCGCTTCAACTTGACAACAAAGACTAAAATGATTGACGTACATTCAACAAACAATGATCTTTAATCGTATGATGAACATGCGAGGTGTAGGCTTCTTTGAGTAATGTGTGCTTATTCCAGAAAACTTATGACCACAATCTTGTTTCCTCTTTACGTAACATGATTTTACAACTTTCTTGTCATTTGATCCAGTCCAAACTGGGACCACATTCCCTTTGTTTGTTTGTTTGTTTTTCTCCAGTTTTCATCTTTAGAAATGGATTTACTCTTTTATTGAGGAGAACTTGGAATTGTTCATGGTCCAGCATGCTTCAATTACCCAAAATGCCCCACGTCCAACTGTGAATGATACCTATGATATCTAAGGGGGTTCCTCTTCCCCTTCCTTTCACAGCTCATCAAAGTTAGGACACTCCAATTCACTTTGTGTTTGAGGTGAACTAAACACATCAGCTCTTCCTCAAGAAGAGGAATAATTTCCAAGATAGAGAACACGTATGTTGCAATGCTCTATTACTTGTTATTTTATCAAGTGGTAAGGTGATATATACGTTTTCAGTAAAAGGTGAAGAAATGTTTCCAAAATAGTGGTAACCTTCTCTTCATTTTGCTCAATAGAGAATGGAATGCATGCTATCCAAAACTGAATTCACTGTTCGCTGTGAGAAAAGAAAAAGCATCATACATCCGAGGCAGGTCTCATGCATTGGCATAAAGAGTGTTGAGCAGAGTTACTTTACTATAGAAATAGATCACAGCCCTTACACTCAAGCGTAGCTTTTGAGTACATTCCATCGACAGCTGCAAGACTGCCCACTAGACAGTCTGAACATAGTTAGGAAAACCACAATGCTTCCTTTTCTGGAATATATGTGTGGTTAAAGTCCCAGACTATGAATCAGAAAAAAAAACCCAGAAGCATTTACAACTTCATTATTTCAGAGTTCTGCCCTTCTATGATTTGAGAAAGAAGACAGAACTTTAATAGAGGAAATTTAAATTTCATCTAAAATTTAGTGTGTTAAAACAGTTTTGTTGGAGCCATGCAAATGGACAGAACAGCACCAGCCTTTTTGGTGATGTACTTGGCTCTGGAGTAGATGCATTCTGCACCAAAGCTGGGAACTGCCTCAGCTGTCCAAGGGGCACTGCTGGTCAAAGAGCAGTGCTGGCTGGGGGAACCCCTGCCAGGGAGCAGCTGCCATGTGCCATCACCCTCCGTGTGGATGAGTTGTTCTGAAGTCACAGAGGCAGAAGCAGAAGCAGTGTCAGGTCCACCCTTGTGTGTATAAAGCAAATGGGAATCTCAGCCCATTCAGGAGATTGGTGCACCTCTTGGCTGCCTCCTAGGTGATAAATCCAGCCATGGTCTCCACTAGGCAGAAAGCTGTGACATGAATGTAGTAACTCTGACAGAGTGCCTGCCTGAGCATGTGTCTGTTGAAGTCTGCAGTGAGAGCCTGAGCCTGTTGCTGCCAGTGAAGGGTGGTGGGAATTCCACCTGCATGAGGTGTGAGCAGGTGGGTGATCTGCTCAGTATGGTGGTGGAGCTCAAGGAGGATGGTTGAGCTTGTGATACAGGAATGATATGGTTGAATCTCTGTGGGTAAGGACCAGTGGGAGGGCCAACAAGGCTGACCTCCTGGTGGGGGCCTGTTATAGACTGCCTAACCAGGATGAAGAGACAGATGAGGTATTCTACACACAGATAGGCAGAAGCTGAGCAGTCACCAGCTCTTATTCTCATGGGACACATCAACCTCCCTTATATATGCTGGGAACACAGTACAGAACCGAAGCAACAGTCTGGGAGGTTTCTGGTATGTATGGAAGACAACTTTCTGACACAGCTGGCAAGAGGTCCTACAAGGGCAGGTGCCTAGCTAGATCTGCTGTTTGCAAGCAGAGAAGGAATGGTGGGAGATGTGGAGGTCAGGAGTTGTCTTGGAAAGGGTTGTCAACGGTTTACTGGGCTGGATCGGCCCGGTTCCGTGACGATTGGTGTGGGGGACCCACAGACCCACGCCCCAGGAAAGGGGAAGGGGGAAAGGGAAAAGGGAAAAGGGAGATGGGCCTAGAAACAAAACAGCGGCAACGATCTGAGGAGGAAAGCTGATTTACTAAATAAGATATCAGAAAACAAAATAACACAATATAATACAATATAATTGGAATTGAAGTTAATAAATCAAATAAAATGAGCAAGAGAGAGTGTCCGATAAACCGAAGGTCTTATGCTAATGCTGAAGGCGATACGGCAGCGAGCACCCACTGCTGAGTCGATCCCGAAGGAAAGAGTGTGTCCCGTGACTGCAAAGAGTTTTTATCTTTTCCCTCTGAGCGGAAAATATGTAAAAATGCAAAGCATCGCAAAGTCCTCTGGGGAATGTAGTTCTTCTCTTCTGTGACAGGTATACCTGGAAATATCAATGATCTATGGAGTTGGAGTATTAACTCTTTAACTCTTAATGCACTACATGTTGTTATGATGTGGAATACCAATACCAAAAATCATAAAACCATGACAAGGGTGACCACAAAATGGTAGAGTTCTCAACTCTTAGTGAAGTGAGGAGAGGGCCAGGAATACTGCAGCCTTGGACTTGTGGTGTAGACTTAGAACAAGTCAGAACACTGGTAGAGAGAGTCCCTTGGAAATTCAGTCTTGAGGTGTAAAGGGTCTGGAAAAGGTGGATGCTCCTCTAGCAGGAAGTCTTAAAGGTACAGGAGAAGGCTGCCCCCTGTGTCACCATATGAGCTGGCAGAGATGAAGACTGCTGTGGATTAAAAGGGATCTTTATCCAAGGATCCATCAGAAAAAGTGAATATTCCTCCAATGGAAGAAGTGATGGACAACTTGGGAAGAGTACAAAGAAGTCGTTAGGATGTGCAGGGGGAAAATTAGAAAGGCAAAAGTCCAGCTTGAACTAAACTTGGCTATTGGGGTGAAAGAAAAAAAACAACACAATTTTTTTCAAATATATTAACAGTGAGAGGAGAGCTAAGGAGAATCTCCAGCCTCTACTGGATATGGTGGGGAACATTACCTCTGAGGATGAGGAAAAGGCTAAGGTTCTCAATGCCTTCTCTATGTCTGTCTCTAAAAGTCAGACCAATTACCTTTAGGGTTCTCTATCCCCTGATCTGGAAGTGTGAGATACACAGACCGGAGCAAACCTCCCATGATTGAGGTGGAAACACTTAGAGACCTACTACTTCCACAAGTCTGTGAGGCCAGATGAGATCCACCCAAGGATGCAGAGGGGTGATTTACACCATGTATCAGCATTCCAGGTCAACCAACATTCCCAGAGGACTGGAGGCTTGAAAATATAACTCAGATCTACAATAAGTGTTTGTAATATGCCTGTTGATCCCAGAACTCATCTGGTTATTGCAGGAGTTGGGAAAAAGGCAGAACCATAGCAGCAAGCAGGCCTTGAGGGATTCCTTCCTAAGAGATTTTTTTCTCTTTGAGAACTCCTCTGTAAAATGTTTCTTTTCTTTGGGAGTTCATCTCTCAGGGTTCTTTTCCTTTGGGGGTTTTTCTCCTCCAAATTCCTTAGTTTAGTAGGGACCTTTTATCCCCCACTTTTCAGTTACTTTTTTACTTCTTTTCCCCCTGTAAGTGTGACACATCTGGCCCAACGTATTTGCCAGCAGCGAGTGATGCCTTCATTGCCACACACAAGCATTATTGCCTTTTGCAGTGGTCAGCTCCTTCAAGCGGCACCCCCAGAATAGACAGTCCCCACTTCTGCTTATGTTTACAGTCATGATCAGAAGTACTGTGGCACAGTGGCACCCATCATCCTCCCCTCTAGATAATTTGCAGTAGTAAGTTAAGGTCTTATTGCCAAAAATGCCTCAGAAAGCCAGCTTTGAGACAAAAACAAGCAAACAAAGAAAAAACAACAACAAAAAAGAAAACAACAAAAACTCGTTGTCTTTCATACTACAGGGGTTCAAAGGTTTCTTGAAACTGATGTAAATGACCATCCACGGTGGTGAGGAAAGAAAAAAGTAAGTGTAAGTGAAAGAGGGGTGGGAGTAAGGGAGAGCTAGATGTGACACAGTTGCTACAAAAGACTTCTTGGGCTTGGTTACAAATGTTGTCCTGGTCTGTCGAACTTGTCCATGGTCAGTTGAAGTGGTCACGAAGTACACAGTGGAGACAACACATCGTATAAACTGAACGAAACATGGAATCATACAAGGAACAAACATGAGAGTTGCAACTGGGCACAAGAGATAAAATAGGGTACACTTCACCCATGTGCCACATAATTGCCAGGAAAAGTGTTTGAACTCTAGGTTTTTCCAGGTTTGAACAAGAACACGGGCTATTTTCTGTATACCCTAGGCAATTTGTTTAACAACTTTATCAATGTCATCAATCTTTAGACAACAATTACAGCTATTCAGTTTGCCTGTACATCACCCAGTAACTCTTTGGCGGTGGTGACATGACTACAACATAACAAATAGAAGGGAGAATGTGAAAAGAGACAATCATGCATTTAACAATGACTACACCAACCAATTAAAAGAAAATAAACAAACAATAATAAAAATAAAATTAGTGGTCCAATTAACACAGTTAATCTGATCTGTGTCAGCTGGTTTTTCCACCCTAGAAGCCCCAGTATTTGTGCAAGAGTGATAAACCAGGATCACTTGCTTCATCACATGCTGCTTCCAACCTCTTCCTTAAGTAACAGCATACCAAGAGCTAACTGGTTTTGTAATCCCATTTTCAGTTCTTGTTGCTCTTCTGGGTTTAATTCTCCAAATGCATATCTATTCTAATTTGACAGTACATGGTCTTCCCACGTAATGTTTCCAAAGATGATTTAGTGTTTTGCTAAGAGCAGAAATGTTTTCTAACATCATAGAGATTCTCTGTCCTGTGTTTAGCAAAACTGAACACTTTATTTAGGCAGAGTGAAGGTATTACTATACCACACTGCAACACTTCACGTTGCTCCAAACTTAAGTTTGAATAGAATTTTTGATTTGAGCATCTCCAAAGCAATTCAAATTCTGAGAGATATATATACTAGTTTGGCACG
Source organism: Oreortyx pictus (assembly GCA_036925125.1). Classification (NCBI taxonomy): domain Eukaryota; kingdom Metazoa; phylum Chordata; class Aves; order Galliformes; family Odontophoridae; genus Oreortyx; species Oreortyx pictus. Next base: position 8,709,151 of record JAUPFR010000004.1, on the reverse strand, counting down.
TTCAAGTATTATCACAGTCTACAAAACTTTCACAGGATATGTAGGATATCCCACAATATAGTCTGTAAGAGGATTAATGCCAGAAACGTACACATCTCTTATCAAAACTTATACACTTTCCAACAGCCATGTTTTGGGTGGAACTCCTGGACTGGTACTACAATCAGCAACACTCTGACCCTGAAAAACACCAGAAACATCACATTGCAAAGGGTTTTATGATGGGTTTCTTTTGTGACCACGTCTGACAGATATTAGATGGTCCCTTGGTTCATCTACTGATTTATTAGGAAGTTGGAAACACCACAGCGGAGTTACAAGCAAATCATAATCAGTTTGATAAAAAGGGGTGAAATAAGGGGTCAAAAGAAATAGTACCATTGTGCAGGGAGCTGCCAGTAAGCCAGGATGACCTGCAAAAACTTTAACAGATCTTTAACAGATCTCAAGACAACACCACTCACACCCACAACAACCCCAAACATAATACTATTACAACCAAAATACATGATGTAATCAAGAGGTATATTCAGCATTGCTATGTGATTGAATTTTCAGTATTTCTGTCACAAAACACATGCGATTAAAGTCCACTGCCAGCCTTTCTGTGTTTATTCAGGGTACCATGGGAGTCTCCTGTGAAATGAAACAAGACACTGACTTGCCCTGCTTGGGCTTTGTTAATATGGTTAAAAAATGAGGGAACAATCCAGTATTATCACCTTTCACAGTGGTCAGCTCCTTCAAGTGCCGGGTCCTGCAATTTGTCCACAACCCCAGGCAATGCTACAGGCTTGAGGAAGAGTGGCTGGAAGACTGTGTAGAGGAAATGGACCTGAGGGCATTGCTCAGTGCTCTGCTTAACATGAGCCAGCAGTGTGCCCAGGTGGCCAAGAAGGCCAATGACATCCCGGCTTATATCAGAAATAGTGTTGTCAGCAGGAGCAGGGAAGTAATCATCCCTCTGTATGCAGTAGTAGTGAGGCTGCACCTCGATTACTGTTTTCACTGATAGACCCCTAACTACAGGGAAGACATCAGTGCCCTGGAGCATGTTCAGGGAAGGGCAACTAAGACGGTCAGGGGTCTGGAACACAAGTCTTATGATGGGCGGCTGAGGGGACTGGGATTGTTCAGTTTGAAGGAGGCTCAGAGGAGACCTTATTGCTCTCTGCAACTATCTGAAAGGTGGTTGTGGTGAGGAGGGGGTCGACCTCTTCTCCTGTGTAACTAGCAATAGAACGAGATGGAATAGTCTCAAGCTGAGCCAAGGGAGGTCCAGTTTGGACACTAGGGAATACTTTTCAGAAAATGATCAAGCACTGGAACAGGCTGCCCAGGAAGGTGGTGGAGTCACTGTTCCTGGAGGTGTTCAAGATAAGTTTAGCCGTTGTACTGGGGGACATAGTTTAATGGGAAAATATTGGTGGTAGGCAGACAATTAGATTTTATAATCTTGTAGGCCTTTTCCAGCCTTGGTGATTCCATGATTCTATACAACCGGCACTTTTACAAAATGAGGGAAATATTTTAGTTCCTTAGATAGTGAAAAAAAAAATACATCTCTATTCACATCTTTTACATTAAAATTCAAAATAAAGAATAATACATTTTGTAGCAATCTTTGCCTTGTATATTACCTTACCTTTCTTTTTTTTTCTTGAAACTTGTCACAAACCAGATGAATTTAAGGGGTTTTCTGAAGGACAGTCAGAATAGGCAAGGTCATCTACTAAAATCTTATTAATCATTCTCTGCTGTATCCAGAGGACTATGAACACATTAGTTACATCAGTATTGCACACAGGAGCTTTGATATTTCTGTATTGTCAGTAGGGAACATGTAACATTGGAATCAGAAGCACCACAGCTGTTCAGGCAAGTAAGTCCCACTATTATAGCATCTCTGGGAAAATGAGCTAAAAACTCCTTCTGCTGTCATGTCTCAGCTTAGGCTGAATGATACGCTAGAACCTTCATGTGCAGTACCTGAGGTAATTCATGTTTATTTTGAATGCTGTTTCCTACATATTTAGTTTCTAATATTGAGTGGTTCTAATGTTGCTACAAAATCTAAGGCTTCAATCTTGCATAAGTTATATAGATAGAGAAAAGATAGATATAGATATAGATATAGAAAGCTGACAGTATGATAAATAACAGTTTATTCAGGGAAGGAGTGATGGGGAAAAAACTTTTCTGTTTCTTAAAACTGTAAAAGCCATAAAAACAATTTAATGCAAATTTATGCCTAAAACCTCAACCACTGAGCAAACGATTAAGATTTCTGACAAACTCCTTTCATTTCCTTTAGGGAAAAATTCTGTTTGAGTAGATGCATCAACTTTTCATTATTAGCCAGATGAACATTCTAGCAGAGAAATCAGCAAACACACATCTTGCATTCAGGTAAGATGCAGCCAATTAAATCATTGCTTCAGAAGGAAAAGGACTCATTTCTGAAAACTGAATCTACATGACATAAAGCTACTTCACAAACATCTTATCTGAAGAAGACATATTAAATAGGCCAGATCAAATCGAACAGAAGCAGATAAGTTCCTTTCACTCTTTCAGTTCCATACTGCCATATGCTCAGTATACCACACATAGAAAAGTTCTGAGATTGTGTATCATTGAGCATGCATTACCACTTCAAAAGAAGGACTTTCACTGCTATACTGTTGGGATAGATTGAAAGCCTTTTGTATTGTGCTACCAACCACCATGATTTTGTGTTGACCCAATATGCCAGGCTATAAAACTACCAAACTACCAAAATATTGAAAAAGTAAATTTTAGATTATATTTCAGGAAAAAAAATATTAGAACCCAGCCTACTAGAAAGAATAGTTAAGCTTTGACCATACTTGAACAGCCTTCATAATTGAAAGTGCAAAAATAGGTTTCAGAAACACAGCATCAGTACATTTGTATATGCTTTGATCAGCTAATTTAGCGTGCATCTTCTGAAACCATTTCCTGTATTTACAAAGATGAGGGGCCTGTGGACCCTGTCAGGACACAGAATGAGAAAAGCTATATTTGGTTGCCAAAAAGATCCAGCTAGTCATGCATCTGTTCTTGGACAGGGGGCAAACCAGGTTCAGCTGAATAAGATGAGGTCAAACAGACTGTGCTTCTGCTGATTGTTCTCTGGATTTCAAAACATCTGTGTCCTAGGGATTTCTGAAGTGTACTCTTGCAGAGGTCCATGCTAAAATAAAACACACAAAAATAGGAATTGCATTAAGATTCCTCATAAATATCATTCACCCTGCCTACAAGACTTTATTTATTCATTTATTTGGTTCTATACAAAAGTTGTGGAAGGAGCAGAGATTCTTGGTTTGAAATGAGGAATTGTTTGTACAGCACATGATCTAGTCAGATATCATTTGAACGGATACCACGACTGATATTTAAGTGAAAAATTTGGATGGAAAAAACCATTATTTCATTCTGTATCTTAAAGGGACCAGGTTTTCTGAAACTGTAAAGAATAAACCCTCCTTTTTAATAAACAGAAGGATACTTAAAGAACATCAGTGAACTAAGTGCCTTTTTGGAATAACAGTTCAAAAGCACCTCTGGCATAGCTTTTACTTTTGACATCAGCCTTTGTCTTTACTATATTTTGTATGAAGCATACAGCCCACAAGCTTCCAAAAGGCTTACAACAAAAGCATAGATGGTATCAACCAAAAGAAAAAAAACATTTTCTAAAAGCAGAAAGTTTTGAAAGAACTTCGTGATTTAAGAATTTTAATTTGCATCTCCTAATAAAATTGACACTTGAACTTACATTCATCCTGAAAATGTCTACAAGAAATGTTCTCATTTTACCATGTGTCAAAATAAGAATGCTTCAAGAATTAAACTAAACAGAGTGAAAGCTACTTGGAATAAATTACAACTGTAGATGATGAAAAACAGGCAGTAATATGGTTAGATTTTGAGATCAGATTCTTTCAATGGCCATATGTATGTTATATCTATCTATCCCTCTATCTGTTTATCTACTTACCTACCTATCTGTCTACCTGTAGACATATACATATATACGAACTACACTTTGAAAGTAAAACCTGTTGTTTTATTATGTTGTTCATGATGTCACAGGCAGATGTTGGTGGTCTGGCAACAGAGGTTGAACCTTCTTGCCAATATTCCATTACATTTTGTTGCCATGTGACGGACACCAGCAGAAACGCAGTGACAGAACATCTGACATGGAAATGTGGATGAAGTAAAAGGGGTGTAACTGAATTCCTCCATGAGGAATTTACCAACACTTGCTGGAGATCCAACAGTGGATCTGAGAACAGTGAGGTGGTGCATGGTGAGTTTCAGCAGAGATGTCAAGCCTGTGAAAGCCAAGCCATGTTCCAGATAGCCATGCATAGCTGTCACATCAAGAAGTGGAGAGAGTCTTGATCAACTCATCGGCACGAATTTGCTAATAGTGGTGACTGTATTGAAAAACAGTATGCTGTAGCTAAGAATTTTCTCTATCAAATAGTATTCTTGTGCTCTTTGTATCTGTTGTAGTTTCCACGGAAATAAATACAAGGCATTACACTCAGAGTGTGACATATTGCAGTCTTTTCTTAGTTCTTACTGGACAAGAAAAAAAAAGCATTTCCTGTCTCTTCTGACATCATAGGATCATAGAATCACAGAATCACAAACTATTAAATGGCTTGGGGTTGGAAGGGACCTGCAACATCCCTCAGTTCCAATGCTCATGCCATGGGCAGGGATGCCAAGTAGATCAGGTAGTCCAGGGCACATCTATCCTGGCCTTGAACAACTCCTGTGATGGGTCATATACAGCTTCTCCAGGCAGCTGCTGACCTTATAAAAGTCCAGGAAGATGACATGAGTGCTGAGCAGTGGGATCAACCCTACTGCCTCTAGCCAAGCTTGTCTGTGAGGTCTGGAGCAAGGGGCAAGGATACTTTTGGTGCTGGTCCCAGATGGTCAAGCAGCTGGGGCATCCAAGAGGCCATTGCTGGCTTTCCATCCTGAAAGCATACATGCTGGCTTATGTTCAGCTCTTCATCCATCAGAAAGCGCATATTCTTCTCTGCAGGGCTGCTCTCAATGAGTACTTCTTGTAGGCATAATGTAAGAGTAACACCTTCCATATGTAGCTATTTATACACTTCATTTACCTTTATGATCTTGCGTTTCACATCAGATTGTGAATTGGTAAGTCCACTTCATATAAAATCTAATGCTATTTATACACGGTTCAATTACCAGCTTCTATGATGCTATATTCCTCCCCACAAAACAGGGACAACTTATGTTAAGAATGTTAAGCTTAAGAACAGTTCTTTTTAATTCACAGCTGGAAATAGCTTTGTTGGTGTGCATTTCAACAGAAGCAGCACCAAATTCAGAGCAGACTTCCAGGTGCTTGGTTAAGTCCAAGACAGCCAAACTCAGCTCCTAAAATTAGATATGGTCAGGACGGTGTTGAGGAATTATGCACGTCAAAGCACATAGCATCTGGAATACCAGAAAACATAAGTGTCTCAATTTATTATCAGCTTTATGATTTTTCTATACCTCTCATGCTAGAAAATAGAGCCTCACAACCTTGACTGCATGAGTCCCAGATAATTTATTATTTTTTTAAACCTAGAAAATTTTCTCAGAAATGTTAAAAGCTGTTCTATTTTTTTTTCCCCTCCAAGAAATCTCGAGGTTTACTTGGAACAGACAAAAGCTTACAAACTAAGTAGTCACTTCCAGTGTCCCTGCCATACATAAACAGTTCAAGTATGTATACTTAGCAAACGTAACAGCTTTTCAGGATACATTCAGCTCAAAGCTTAAAAAGATTGTGCAGAATTAAAACAATTCCAGGAAGTCAACTCTGCTTACAAGCTTAACACGCAACAGTGACTTTTTAATGATGATGGTCCCCTTCTCATACGGGAACAACACACTTTATCATATAACTTGTTGCCCCCTCACTCATAACTATTCACAGTATTTCTTTCTAGATTCCCCAGCTAAGTCTCGTCAAAAAATAAGTCCTGTGCTCTCATTTCAGTTTTATCATTAATTAAGGATGGAAAAAAAATGTGTACAAGAGGGAAGGAAATAAAATGACTTCAACGTATTGTAAATACAATATATTTCCCAGCAGTGCGACATATGACCAAACTATAGCTGAACATTAGTTTGGGAAACAACTTAGTTCAAACCCAATCTAAGGTTTTACTATGGCAAAATAAATAGGGCTTTGTACAAATCAGCTAGCAGAGAATTTTCAAATATATATATACACACTACAGACAACTCCCCATAATTGTGGAAATAGTCTCGAGGCATTCCTAATCCTCTCAAAAAAGGGACTGAATAATCAGGAAAAATCTTTGCAAGTTAATACTTTGAGATTAGATATAAACAGAATCAGTTGTACAATTACAGCAGTGCAATTTTAACAACCAGGAATTTCTACATTTCAGCTGTAGCATTTAAGAGAACTGTAGAATGTGATATACTTTAAAAACATCAGGTCTTCTGTGTCTTAAAACTTGATCTATTAAGTTTTAGGACTGGCTAAAGAAAACAAACTACATTCATGTGAATGTTACTGCATATTTCACAGTAACTGCTGCTTCTGATGCCACTTTTCACTTTCAGCTCCAGTTTGGTGTTTTCCCCAGATTTAAACAGAGTACAAAAGTAAACAGCTTTACCTAGACTTGTTCTCTGCTTCATCACAGGTCTGAATGCTGACACCACGTGGCACACGCAAGAAGTATCCTGTCATTGGAGCAACAGTTGGTCACACCAGTTAAAGAAGGCTACCACAAAGAAACTGACGTAAACTTAACAGGATCAGGTGTTGCATTACTGTTTATTAAGACAGTGTTAGTTAGTAGTTAATATCTACGTAGTGTTGAAGTAACACAGTAAATGCTACAAACACTGTAAAAAGGTTTTTATTTTTTTTTCATTTAAACATACGCAACATGTTTATTAAAAAAAATCTGGACAGAAAAGGCAGTAGTTTGGCTTTTTATTTGCAAAGAGTAAAGCATCTCCTCAATTAAAACTGAGTTATAGCAATTCTGAGTAGCACACAGTGGTAAAGTTTATTTATAATTCAATACCAGCCAAAAAAATGTTTTTTATTCCAGATTGTTGTAGAAAAACTGCATACCCTGTATACCACACTTATGGTACACAAGATTTAGAACAAACAAAAAATACCCTGTTTTAAAAGTAATCTCCCTTCCAAATAGCTTTTCATTTTACTGCACCCTCTCTTCAGGCTTTACATTCTCTATATACAGAAAGGTACAACAAATTGGTACAGCATTTATTGCAACAAACTAAGGATGCCACAGTACTCTAGTTTAAATCAGCCCCTCCACAGCTTGTACACCCTCTTGCTTCTTATTCCTCCCTTGAAGCAGTTTCCTCTGGTTGAAGAATTAAGTTCTTTCATTGCAAGGCACGTACTTATCTACAACAGAAGAAACAGATGCATTAATGTGAAATGCTGTTTGAAGGGTAATGTTAATCTACATTTTTGAAGACCAAACACTAAGACAAAAAAGGTGCAACTCTTTATTACTAAATTTGTCCATAAAAACACTTAGTTACCACATTACCGTGAAGTAAAAAGTCATAAAGCACTGTTCATCTAAACCTCCAAAATACAAAGCCAGCACATTTACACATGTTCCACCTTTCAACGTTAAAGAGTTTTCAGACCTCCATGGTTTTTAGTTGTAGAATAAATACATATATAAATATATATGTAAGATACACAGTCTGTAAGGCTAAATGCCACATAAGACAGTGAAATTTTGACAACTTAGAGACATAAACCTATGACAACAGGATGACACTTAAGTTGCACCTATTCTGCTTTTTTCGTGTAGCTGTGAAAGGAAACAGTAGTAAACATATCAGCACAATACACTAACACAACCATGCTTATTTGTAGAGGTAAGTCAATCTCTGTGCTTCGCCTTATAAAGAGTCAGAAAGCAGCTTACACAAAACAGGCATAGAACTAACAAAAATGCACTGAACTGTGAACTAACACCTTAAAAAAGATCTTGACTGAAAGCAAAATGAATACTGCTGCAGTCTAAGGAGGTGATAGAGAAAAACAGAACTCTTTCATATATGTAACTGCTTCCACAGTTTGTTGCCTATTAGGAACATGAACTCACCAGAATGTGTTAATTACACACCTATTTCCCTGCGACTGTGTTTAGTTTCGGAGTGCATTTCACTCTGATCTATGAGAGTAAGAAAATTATGAACTGAATAAGTTGACTGACCGTAGTTAAGCAAAACTGCAACACTGATTTGCCCATGACAAACAGGGACTAAAATCAAAATCCATCAAAGATCTCTCTTGCTGGTTTCACTGTTCCTCCTTGCCTGACTGCATATCTGTGCTACTCTAAAACAAAGAAGAAAAACAAGCTCCAAATTATTGCAAAGTACGAAGTGAAAATATCATCTGAAAATATCTGAGGTATTGCAATTATCAAATTGTTTCAGTTTTAACATCAGGTTGTTTCAGTTGTTCTGACTCCTTACACATTTTGTACTTCTTAATTACGTAACAATGATTATTAAGGTGTGTACTGAGCTTACGCAGCAAGGTTTTGGTAGAAGGGGAGGCCTCAGGGTTGGCCTCTGCTCACAGAGACCAGCAGTGTCCCATGTCAGAGCAGTACTGCTACAGCTGGTCCAACAGGGACCTGCTGCTATCAGAGGTGAGCTGTGGGTGATGCTGGGTGTGCTCTAGAAGAGAGGATTTAAGGAAAGGAAAACTGCTGCACAGCAGCAGATGGAAGAGAGGAGTGCAAAATGTGAGAGGAGTGGCCCTGGGGGCACCCTGGTCGGTGCAGGAGAAGGGCAGGAGCTGCTCTAAGTATTGTCAATAGGAAATACATTCATCTCTCCTAAGCTGAGTATGTCTGGCCCACGCCAGTGAGTGGTGAGTGACCTCCATGATTTTCTAATAACTCACTTGTGAGGGTAGTACTTCTATTCGGAAAATTTCCCTAGCAAGTTAACAGAAACATGTGCAGAAGCTCAGTCAGATCACGCAGTTACTTGAATGCAATTGTTTTTCTTAGCGTGATTCAATCCTGGCATCACCTCTTCTGTATCAAATTTCAGGCCATTTTGCAGGCTGATAGGGAAGAAATAAACATATGTTTATGCTACAAGTTACATCACCACATATTTATGCAGGGCTACAGCATCTTCTAACACTACTGCAACATCCCACTTCTTTTCCCACTTTTTCTGAGTGTTTAGACTTGGATGAAAACATTGGGTATTTTGGGTTTTTGTTTGAAGCCAACACTATTAAAGTGAATACTATTTGAATAGCAGAAGTTCTCTCATCATATAGTATGGGAGGAATTATATATGTTAATACTAATAAATACTTATCTGACAATAGCTATGTCATCAGATAAATGAAATGCTACTAACATATTCAAACAGTTTAGATCATATGTCATCCTAACGACTATATTAAAAATGGTCTGGATCAGCAATCTACTTTCAAATACTTCCAAAATGCTTGGTATAGCTAAAGTAAGTGATGATTTACTGCAGTAGTTCGATTTTAAAAGAAGTTGAGTATTTGGAAATTAGGACAGCTTTTTCTTTTAAACTACAACACTATATCATAACGTGAATTTTTTTCTTAAGGTAACACGTAATAGCAATTGCCATTAGAGGTCTGCTGTTTTATAGCTGTAAAGCACCTTAATCTAAACCATACTTCTGTTCTTAGTATTCTTGTCTCCACTTCCTTCTTATACATTCAAGAAGTGACAAGAGTGAAATACCCAAGGATGGAATAACTGAACTGTGCAAAGCTGATAAACTAGTTGTCGACTTTCTCTGGAACTTGTATACCAAAGACAAAGTCAAAGACAAAGGCGTTCTGGAGTAGATCAAGAGCAGCTGAAGTACTAATCTTCTTACACACTAAATTCTTGTCCATTTAAAATTCAGTTTATTTTGACATTACTCCTCCAACTACATACATACGAAACAAAATAGTGAGCTTCTCCAGTCAGGCTGCTTATCATCTGTGTCTATCATTTCCACTTGTACACATACATTCAGCTTCTACGTACAAACCTTCGAGGATGATTGGCATCAAATAGTGTTGTATCATCATCATCGTCGTCTCGCTCTAGTGGGGTCAGCTCCATGTTTTCTATGTTTGTATCCAAAACTCCATATCTTCGTGTTTTTCTGTTACGCCTTCTGAGCCTGAAATGTATTTTAAGATGTATAAGTTCTACAAATTTCTGCCCACTTTCACTTTCAACAGTGTAAGAGAACTACCCCATAAAACACTGCTATACTGAGAACTGATTATGAATTTTAAAAAGTTACTGTACTTAAAGTGCACACCTTGAGCTCAGTGAAGTTCAGCTGTCAAGACAGTTCCAAGCAGGAAGAATTTACAGGAAACGACTGAGGCCAATAAGAGTTTACCACCTTTAGTTTTGTATAGAATTACTGAAGAGAATATAAAAAGGCACTTAACAGCTAAAAAGAAAGTGAAAGCAGAAAGCTAGTCAGTAGCTAAATGCAAGAGACAGATACAGCACAAAAACAGGCTGGGCAGAGAACGTACCGTAAGCAGCTCTGAGGAGGACTGAGGGATGCTGGCTAACAAGAAACTCATTTTCCCCACAGGGAACAGGCTGAGACAGTTGTGGCTTTTCAGCCTGAAGAAGGCTCTGGGGGGATTTTATAGCAGCTCTCCAGTAGCTACAGGAAAGCTGGAGAGGGACTTCTTATAAAGGGCACGTAGTGACAGGACAAGTGGAAATTGCTTTACACTGGAAGAGGGTAGATTTAGATTAGATATTAGGAAGCAATTATTTACTGAGAGGTTTGTGCAACATTTGAACAGGACTTCCAGAGAGGCTGTGTGTGTCCCTTCCCTGGAGACATTCAAGGGCAGGGTGGACAGGGCTTTGAGCAACCTGGTCCAGTGGCTGCTGTCCTTGCCTACAGCGGGGGGAAGCTGGAAGTAGATGATCTTAAAAGATCTATTCCAACCGAAACCATTCTATGATTCTATGAACTCAGCATGAGTCAGCACTGTATGTAGCTCTGGGGCCCCCAGCATAAGGACATGCCCCTGTGGAGTGAGACAAGAGGGGGTCACAGAATCACAGAATTGCAGGGGTTGGAAGGGACCTCCGGAGATCATGGAGTCCAAACCCCCTGCCAGAGCAGCTCCCTAGCCCAGGTTGCACAGGTAGGCATCCAGGTGGGTCTTGGATGTCTCCAGAGAAGGAGACTCTACCACCTCTCTGTGCAGCCTGTGCCAGTGCTCTGTCACTGCGCTGTGAAGAAGTTAACACACACATTTGTGTCCTATGCTTCAGCTTGTGGCTGTTTCCCCTCATCCTATCACCACGCACTGCTGAGAAGAGTCTGGTCTTGTCCCTCTGGCCTCCAGCACCTTAGATTCTTATAGACATGGATCTGATCCTCTCTGAGCCTTCTTTTCTCAAGGCTGAATAGACTCAGGTCACTCAGCCTTTCCTCGTAAGAGAAGTGCTCCAGGCCCTTTATCATCTTCATGGCACTCTACTGGATTCTTTCCAGTTCCATGAAGATGGCCAGAGGGCAGACCAAGAGAGCTGTACTGTTCAGTACAGGGAATGCTCCAGGAGGAACTCATTGTGACCTTTCCATACCTAAAGGGAGCCTACAGAAAAACTTGAGATAGACTCTTTGTCATGGAGTATAGTGACAGGACAAAGGGTAATGGCTTTCAACAAAATGAGGACAGGTTTAGATTAAGAAATTATTCTATCAGAGGAACTGGAACAGGATGCCCAGAGAAGTTCTGGATATCTCATTCCTGGAATTGTTCAAAGCCAGGCTGAGTCAACCTGGTGGGAGGTGTCCCTTCCGACAACACAGAGGTTAGATGTAGATGATCCTTAAGGTCCCTTTTAAACTCAAAACACTTTGTTTCTATTGTAAACAAAAGTAAAACAGGAAAAGAAGGAGCAGTTCGTGTTATTTCTATATCCAATATTGCTATTAATCTCACTAGACATTTTGATACTTTTTTGTACATAATGGGTTTAAAAGGAAAGCTCTGTAGTGAACCAAGAATAACCTTGAGGACACACAGCATATGTTCAGATTGGAGAAAATGCAAATGGTATCACAAGACTTGCACAGATTTAAAGGTTCAAATGAATGCTACTGAGAAACAGAAAACTGAATTACTGGTGACATGAAAACTTACCCTACATACAGATTAGTTAACAAACTAAAGCTAAAAGGATGCTGAAGATGCTTGTAGGATATACATGTATAGACATAACTAGGACGCTAGAGCACCGCCACGAGTGTTTACAAAAAACTAACATAGCTTTGCTGATCTATGACTGAAACAAAATCTACCACAAAATACCAATGGCATTAAAGTCAGTAGCACTCTCGGTAACTTACAAAGGATTATTTTTATCACCGTAGTTACTTCTGACACCTTAGGTCCTAATAAGATGAAGCTATGAAAAACAGGATTAAACATACACAAAAATCAATATTATGTTTCTACATGCTCAATCTCAGTAATTCCTCAAAAACAGCTGGCAAACGTGGAGAAATCTGCAATAACATGCAAACAAATATTATGAGACTAATACCAGAAGTGGTATAGATGACAGTAAGAGCAGAGCTAAATAAGAACTAAGAAATACTAGTGTTTAAAAAATATATATAAATATGTTAAGAAAATAAGATTTGAAGCAAAACAGGACAAGTCAAAAAAACATCTAAAAAAAAAAACCAACAAGATTAAAGAAACAGAATTGTAAAAGGCTAGGAGGGAGAGGTCTAAGAATTTTTTTTCACTTAATCCTGATTAGATCAGGTGCAACAAAAAGCCACAAACACTTCAAACAAGATCAGTTCAATACAAAAGTAACTGGTAATTGATCTATCATTTTATGTATAGTGCCATATTACCATAAGTTTTTTACTGTTATTAAGCTCTACAAACCTCTCTGGTCCCTGCCCTTGCTCTTCACAAGAAGATTCTGAAAAGTACATGACAAAGGAACTGCAGCTTTCCAATCACCTCAAGCCTACAGACGGGTGTTACTTATGAGCCAGCATATATCTTCTTAAAAACGGAAATCAACATTTTCTGTTCCACAGCTCCAAAGACTGATTACTTTTTAATAGGTGGGTACGTTTTGGTAAGATACAGATAGGAAAAATCTATCTCTGAAGAGTCTGGTAATGGCCAGTGTGACAAAACTGGATTTTTAACTATTCCAGTTGACTCACTGCTGGAAAAATCCCACCCTGAAGTCTTCTCATACCATGTACTACACAATACAGAGCAATCTGTTCATATTCTTTATGAATTAATTTTTCAAACTAAATTGATTTTTCCTGAGCCATGAACTATACCAGTTACAAAAAGTATTCTCATAAAAATAAAGTTATTAGTTGAAGCTAATAACTTCTGTGAAGGGCACACATCAGCTACAGATTTTATATCCATGAAAGAAATTCAATAATCCTAAAAATAACTTCCTAGAAACTTAAAATTAATATCTGATACATCATTTTATAATGAACTGTTTTTTGGAAGTCTGATGTAGAGTGACAAATTGTATGGCATTTTGTAATGGTTGTCTTAAAAGAAAAAAGCCATTTCACCTCATCTGTTTTCTCACTGACTCATGAAGACTGAAGAACGAAGATCACGCTCTTCTTCCTATATAAATATGGGAGACAGCCACTGACTGCAACAGACTTCTTGTAAATAAGAACTATCCAGAAACAGGAAGGGTAAAAAAAAAAAAAAAGATGCAAGAAGTTTAATATTAGCGTTTCTGTGCATTGTCAGGCATTTTGTGTCATGTCAAATCTAAGCACAGAAGGGAAAAATAGAACTGTCAGAATGAAAATGGAATTGCAATGTCTAAATTTCCTTATTCCTAGTTCTGATGGGTATGTTGTATGGTCTTGTTGCTACATTGTTCTTCGAAAATCTGTTATAAAAGGAGTTTGATATCTAAATGTGTAAAAATGCACAAGAGACATGAAGTTTTTTTGTAATTAACACAGCTGGCTTTGAAGCAAACAAAGCCAGGGAAAGAGCTCTAGAAAATACTAGTTTTTCTCTATAACAAAAGCTTTCCTCAACAGCACAATTGGAGGAAAACAACAAAAGAAACAACAACAAAACCAGAAAAAAACCCAACAACACAGACTTTTTCCTGTAAGGGTTAAACACAGGGACATGCTGATCACAAATCTTCATGGCACATACTCTAAGCAACCCATCAAGAGCTGAGCAGCCCACAGGAGGTTGCAGGATGCCAGAACAGACAATCTCCAGAGGTGCCGCGTACAGTCTGCTACTGCACACTCAGTTATCACAACTGCTGAAAATACCTCCCAGTCTCATCATCCCAGCATACCACGAGAAAGAATGGCAGAAAGAGCCCAACCTTTACAAAATGCAGTTGAAACTTGTAGACCCATACACAAAGCTCAAAATGAAATCAAGATTCGTATTTTTTTTTCTGAAAGGGTGTTTGCCATAATTTATATTAATTATATGTGAAAAAAAAAATAGTATTATAGCCACAGTAGCAAAGTTGTATCAGCTCTCACATGGTTTTATTCTAAACGGACTTCCAGGGCATCACCTTCAAACAAAAAGCCAAATACGTGTATCTTTATCAGAATGTACAGCATTTATAAAGAAAGAGATTGCTACATCATTTAATCAAGCAAGACTTTGACTGAGTCCCAACAAGACATATGTAGATTTTCCAGGTAGTCTATATCCGAGCTGGAAAAGTATTATTTCTAATTTTAAAATTATACACTGTTTCTATGTATAAATGAAGTTGAATGGTGAAAACATTGAAATTTTGTAAAAGATCTTGAAACCTTTATCTTTGTTAATAATGCATGGTTTCATTCCAAAAAAAAAGAAAAAAAAGAAAAAAAAAGAACAAAAGAAACTGGAAAGGTTGTATCTAAACCTTAAATTTCCAACACAAGTACCGTCATATGAAATTCAGCCACAAATCCAATCTAAAAAACACATGCTTTGTCTATGCTAACTTACATGAGCATGACCCCAACAGGACAAGTAACAGGCAGCTTGCTAAAAATGCAGTGCCCACTTGCTGAGACAACATCCATTCTGAAAGGTTGCAAGTTTCTGATACAGTAATGAAGCATAATAGCTGAAGATTTAATTATTTTGCAAAGAACTTACACATAGATACTGAATAACGAGTTATCTTAAACAATATCTAAACTTCTGGCAATTAACGAGTGTAATAGAACTATTCCAGCAGCAGAAAGATAAAAATGGCTATAAGAAAAAATATACTCATACTATATTAGCAAATGAGCATTTTTCTCTCTTGAATTCAAGGTTGCTGCTGCAAGTCATGATGTCCAAGTTAATTTGAACTGTGTGCTATAGGCATACATTGAATTCTTCAGACAAGTATGCTCAGCAATGAACACCTGAAAAGTATAGCTCTCAAGACCATGAAAAAAAAAAACACAAATATACTGGTTCCAGATGGTAAACATTTTTGTGCAGCAATAAAGAAAAAATCACTTAAACATACACTTAAACTAAAGACAAGAGCATATTGAAAAAACAGGCTTTTAATGTCTAATCCTGCAAACTGGTAATGCCTGGAGTATAAAGTACTGATCTCTTCTCTCTGCAGTAGTGAGAGAATCTGAGAGAAAGGCAGGGAGCTGTGTCACAGAAGGGTCAGGCTGGGGATTAGGAAAAGGCTCTTCATCGAAGGGCAGTCAAGCCCTGGGTGACAGTTTGACCTCGGCTAGCCTCCGGGTTTCCACTCCTGTTCCTCTGCAGGACAGGAAAAAAAAATTAGAAGTAATAGTTCATAGGTTGAGATAAGAACAGGGAGATAACTCACCAACTACTGTCAAAGGCAAACTAGATTCAACTCAGGGAAGATAAATTTATTACCAATCCATAGCAGTGCAGGGCAGTAAGAATTTCAAGTAGGAACAGCTTCCTCTGCCTTCTCTCATTCCACGTTCAATATCACACCCACTCTTCCATCTTCTCCCTTACCCTGGGCATCACAACAGGATGGAGAACAGGCACTGTGATCAGTCAGTTCACAGTGCTTTATCTGCACTGTCTCTTGCTAGAAAACCATTATGTAGTAGCCATCACTGAAAACTGGTAGGATGATTCCCATGACTGGAGCTTGACTATCAATGGCTAGAAGCTTCTCAAAAGAGACAGGTAAGGAAGAGGAGGAGGGGTTGCCCCCTACATCAAGGTTGGAATAGACTGTTACGAGCTGTCCCTGAAGAAAGGCCACGAGAAAGTCAAAAGTTGGTGGATGACAGAGACCAAAGCAACAGAGAGCCTTGTGAATGCTGTTTACTAAAGGTCACTTGATCAAGTGGAGCCTGTTGATGAAGAGTTCTTCCTCCAGCTACAGTATTTGCAGGCTGTTATTCTGCTGGGGTACTTCAACCACGAGGATACCTCCTGGAAAAGTAGCATGGTGAACTACAGGTACGGCTCCTGGGGTGTACAGAGGATAACTTCCTGAGCCAGGTAATAGACACCCCTAATGGACACCACACCCAGTGTAGTGGTCAATGGCTCAATGTCCAAATGGAGATCAGCAATGAGTGGTGTCCCTCAGAGGTCAGTACTGGCACAAATGCTCTTTAGCAAATCCCACTATCAGTACAAGCTAGGAACCAAAGGAACTGAGAGCAGGCCTTACAAAAATTACCTGGCGGTACTGGTGGATAGCAGCTTGTCTGTATCAGAAGAAGCATGGTCAGCAGGATGAGAGAAGTGATCCTGCCCCTCTATTCTGCTCTAGTGAAACCTCACCTGGGGTACTGTGTCCAAAAGTGGAGTCCTTAGTACATGAGAGACACAGATCTGTTACAGCATGTCCACAGGAGGGCCATAAAAATGATTTAAGGTATGGAACATTTCCCCTGTGAAGACAGGCTGAGAGGGCTGGGGATGTTCAGCCTGGACAAGAGAGAGCTCCATGGAGACCTGATAGCAGCCTTTCAGTACATAAGCCCTATCTGGCAGCCTGTAACAAAGAAGGGGACAGACTCTTTATCAGGCTTGTAGGACAAAGGGAGATGGTTTCAAGCTAAAACAGGAGATTTAGATCAGATGTATGGAAAAAGGTTTTAATGATAAAGTTAGAGATGCACCGACACAGGTTGCCCAGGGAGGCAGTGGGTGCCCTGTCTCCTAGAGACATTCAGAGTCAGACTGGACAGGGCTCTGAGCAACCTGATCTAGCTGTAGATGGCCCTGTTCATCGCTGGGGAGTTGGACTAGATGACCTTTAAAGGTCTCTTTCACTTCAAACAATTCTATGATGTCTCTTCATACTTGTTGCAGGGTGGGGTCCATCTCACAGGCTGTAGCTCTCCAAGCACTGCTCCAAAAGTTGCATACTTGAGGACTCATACTTCAGGACCAGACTGCTCCCGAACAGCATGGAGCTCCACAGGAGATATCTGCTCAAGACATCCTGCCCCACCTCAGACCCCTCTCAAAAAGTTGATTTTCTTCATAGTGCCTTGCTTTGTTTTGGCTTCAGGAGAACACTAGTGTTGATAAAACATCAGTGTTTTGTTGTTGCAGTGCTGCACAGATGCAAGGGCATTTCAGGTCCCCAAATCATTAGGACCACAATAGTATTCCAAGCACAGCTCTGAGCTATCTGGAAAATAATGACAGGAGATGAGATGTTCCTTCTGCAGCTCCAGTAATGACAAGCTTTTACTTGTTTTATTTGTTCTTCCCACAGCACCAGCCCATTTTCATCTGGTTAAGAAATCATACAGTTTCCTTAAGGATATGCAACCATCA
Source organism: Oreortyx pictus (assembly GCA_036925125.1). Taxonomy (NCBI): domain Eukaryota; kingdom Metazoa; phylum Chordata; class Aves; order Galliformes; family Odontophoridae; genus Oreortyx; species Oreortyx pictus. The sequence goes on along the minus strand of JAUPFR010000004.1, from coordinate 8,691,204 downwards.
AGATACACATGACGAAGACAGTAAGTCTGATGACTGCTGGAACACATCCTACAGAAGCTCTGGAAAAGCAGGCTGTTCTGCTCTGCTTAGATGGCATGTTTCTGTAAGGGCTCAATATAGAACACTTTTTGTATCTTTCTGGAATCAGTCATAATGATAATAAGGCATGTACACTGTTCTAACTATTCTAAGAAAAAAAGAAAACAAAACAGAAACATGACGAATAAAACACAGTCACAATGCATACAGTTTCCGTGCAATCACACATCTGAGGATTGTACAGGAGTTTAGGTATGCTGTTCAGAGTTTAAGCGTGCAAGAACAAAACCCCGCAACAAAGACTTCTTGTTGCGGCGTTAATCATAAAAAAAAAAGCATTTAAAGCCGCACAAGCAGTTCCAGTGAGAAACAGCGACAGCCTGGTCGCAGTGTAGGATGTTAAGCATCTTTCTCTTAGGAACGCACAAGGGTTTAGCGAAAACAAGACGAGCCCCACCGCCTCCCGACCGCCTCCCTCACCGCACAGTCCGGATCACGAAGTAAACGATGAGCGCGGCGCTGGCCAGCACCAGCACGGACAGGGCGCGCTGTGTCATGGGCCGGCCCTGCTCCGGCGGCGCCGACACCTCCGCCAGCCGCCCGCCGCTGCTCCGCGTCGCGCCGCCCTCCGCCTCCGTGGGCTGCGGGGACACGAAGGGGTCGCCGAGGACCAGCAGCAGCCCGGCCAGCAGCCAGGGAGGCGGCGGACACATCCTGAGCGCTCGCCACGCCCGCCCGCGTTCGCCGGCCGCGGCCTAAGCGCGGCGGCGCTGCGCCGCGCCGCGCCGGAAGCGGAAGTGCCCGTTGCCGGGCGGCCGCCGCCGCCGCTGGACGGCAGGGAGTGCGCGGCTCCTGGCGCGGTCACGTGACGCAGGGAAGGGTTGGGGCTCAGCGCGCTCCGTGCTCGTGGGGTGTTCCGAAGGCAGTGCGGTCCGTAGTGCACAAACCCAGTGTGAATTCGTGACCTGGGGGAGAGGAGGCCCCGCAGTGGTGTTACAGCTTGGTGCGGGGCGAATGCACCGTGTTGTCTGTGGTGCTTCTGTTAATTGCGTGTCTTCATTTGCATTGGTCCGTTCTGTTTTGTTACGTGAATCTGTCAGTCACCGCCGCCTCGAATGTTTGACGTACCGCAGAAGGAAATGGATAAAATACAGGAGTAGAAAAATAGCCTTATTAATTATATTTATGCAGTTGAAGTGCCGTTGACAAGAGGGAATACGCAAATTTTGTGTGAAGGCAGGCTTGTTTTATTACCCAAGAAAACTTTTTTTCAGATGATCATATTGCATCATGTAAAATCATATATGTATACCTTTTCAACGGCGTGTTGCTAATAAGCTATTAAAAAATTTGGCTAGTGGTGATAGTTAAGTGGGAAAATAAGTGTGTTCTGGCACATTTACAATTAGAATTTGGCATGGAAAAGGGTGTAACTGATTTAAATAGCACGTGTGCCTTTTTATCAGTATTTTTATGTCTTCCTATTTATACGTGAATGTTATTTCAGATGCTTTGGAGGAATATTTTTTACTGAAGGTGCTAAAAGGAACATGAAATTAAACTTTCATGATTACTTTTCCTGTTGTTTATAATTTGAATAGGACTTTCCCGATTGAAGTCTTAAAGGGATCACTCCAAACTCAATGTCTGTCATACTTCCTCATCCATATGAGTGCCTCTTGAGATGTGTTTCTTCCTAGTAAGGCCAAGCGAGTGCATTCCGGCCCATTGCGAACATCAGTTATTGGTTCACTGAACAGTTTCAAGGCCATGTCAATGCTGTGTGGATGCTGGGATGTTTGTTCAGGGGAATATAGTGGTATACTTCATGGCAAACTGCATTCCATATTCATTTTATGAGAAGAAATGAGGAATTGACTTCATCAGTGTCTTTTTAATGCTCTCTTTTTTCAATATGTGTTTTTTCAAGGCTACTCTTTGAAATTAGGGAGTTGAATGTTGTATAGCCAGGGCATTTGTTGTTGTTGTTAAATTAGAAGATAATCAGAAGATGAAATATTTGCACATCTATTTTTTGTATTTTAAATCATTGAATTGCATGGCTTTGTTCAGTATTCATTTGTGGTATAAAGCCTCCAAGTTTATAAATCATTTGCTTTCAGAGAAGTGTAAGATAATTCACTGATGAAATGTATCATGAATTAAATGTGTCATGACTTTGAACCTGAAATTGATTTGACAGCCATTTTTAAGTTTTCTGAGTATAACCCATTTTTAGTAATTGTTGATTATTTTTTTGCACCCAAAGAAGGAGAAAAATAAATACAAATGGTGGCATTCTGCAATCCTCGTTATGACAGCTTTTGAAAGAAATGTCATTCTATGTGCAAGTTGTAGAACTTTTCTCACCTACAAGAGAAAGGAAAAACTTTCATTTCTTATATCCAAAAGGTGTCAGAGCTTGGGTACCCTTGAAAGACTCTGAGACTGCTAAATCATCCATTAAAATTAATGGAGCTTACTTGACTTCCACCTTTGAGTAAAGCAAAATTGGGCAATTTTTTTGAATTCTTTAAAATAGGCCTTGCAGATGAATTGAAAGAGCAGAGAAATTACTTTGCTGGAGTATGTGAGTGTCATGCATGTCTGGGAAGGAGCCTTTTCATCAAAGAATGAAATGATAACTCAGAGAAAGGCACTTAGGAGTTCTGTATGTTCTTTCTTTCTTTTTTTTTTTTTTCCTTGCAGTTCTTCTAAAACTGTACTGCATGTGTCCTGGTTCTTGTGGAGGCAAAGTACACAGCACGGTGCATCTGTGTTTCCTTTTCCTTCTGCTCTTTCAGTCTGTAGTTGTCATCCTTGATAAAGCCCTCGAGGAACAACTTTCAGGGGATCTTGGGAAATTAAGAAACGAAAAATGGCACTCTGCCCTGTGTGCTTCTCTGCTCTGATAGGATGCTACTCAGTTGCAAATTGTCCTCTGTCCCCTAAAAGACATATTAAGCTTGTAAGGCCTGAATATCTCCAAATCCCATTTCCTCTACCTAAGGGCATAATTGCCCAAATATATTTCTGCTTGCCCTTATACAAATCAATAAAAATTTTGAACAAGCTACAATAACAACAAAAAGAGAGTAGGTCCCTTTTAAACACTCCTCTTCCTGATAATATGGAAATAAACTGACTATGAAATATGAGGTGTTTTTGCTTGCTGACATTCTTCCTTGCAGAAGTGTCAATAATTCAGTATGTTGCTTCTGTGGAGAAGTATATCATATAGGTCTTCAGTTCATTCCTGAAAGATAATTTTCACAAACTGTTCAAAAAAACCCACAACCAACTCAGAACAAAAATAAAATGTCTGTTCTGTTGTAAACATCTCTAAAAAAGGCTTGTTTTAGAAACAACAAAAGTATGGTAGTGAGATAAAACAGTTATAGGAATCCATGTTTTCCTTTGTAAAACTGTGAAATTAAGGCACAGTTTTCTACTTTGGACTGCCTGGGTTGTTCACAGAGCATGAATTAAATCACAGAGGCCTGCAGTGTTATCACAGACATAATTTGCATTTAAACTCTTAAGATTAGATGCAACTTTGAAGATGTGCAGAGCAGAGTCCATTATCAAATTTTACTGTAATCCTGAAGCAGATGGTGACATTAAAAGAATAGTCTGCTAACTGGTTTTCAACATAAAAATGAGTTAGAAATGTTTTCGAATTCAGCCTACAACCATGAATCAGGGTGCCAAAAAGCATAGCTTCAGAATTGTACTTTAAGAAATGTTTTTGTCATTCCTTTTGCTTTGTCTTCAAAGACACGCTGAATGGAAGAGAGAAGTGAAGAGCCAACCATACTGAGTCAGTAATTGAATACGATTTAAAGAGAATGAAAAATACTTTAAAACAGTTGTCATTTGTTATTATTGTTAAATATTTGGAAGTGATACTTGTAAAAATGAAATATATTACAGGCAGAAGTTGAATTTTTAATCAATTTTTTTTTTAGTAATACAAGTTTAGCAAAAGAAAGTATGAAATGTGTCATGCCTCAGCAAGATACAGGCAGAAATTAAGCCCTACAGAGGGCAGAAAATTTCATAATAGGGCCTGTCTAGACATTACACCGATATTCAGATATACTTTAAAACAGGGTTTTTGTAGATATAAACCCGAGAATATCTTTCACATTTGCATTGTGTTCTTTCACTAGATGGTATTAGAACAGAAAAAAAAAAAAAGCAATAATTGCCATAACTAATACCTACATAAAGTTCAGTCTTAAATTATGTGATTAAGTGCTGTAATACTATTCTAATTGGTCATAGGAAGTAATTTGTTATAATGAGATTCCTTTTACACGTCAGTACTTTTTATCATTATCAGCTTTTCCAGTATGAAAGATTCAAGAGTGGCTTTTGGGGATTTTTCTTACCCTCTTTTATGTACAGGTTCCTTGCAGACAAATTTAAAGCGAGTCTGATGACAGATGACATTACTAAATTAGGTTTTTAGAGTCATAACGCCCGTCTTTTCCACCTAAAGTAGATTTGCAGAGTACTTTCGAAGAGGAAAGAAAAGAGAAAATTCAAAATATAGTCTTTTACGTGCAATCTTATTCCAAAAAGCGCCTCAGAGAAAGGTGGAAAATACTTTTAAAATTGTAATGTTTTGCAGTCTTTTAATGTCACTGGAAAATGCTAGTTCATATATTTTAATCCAGTACTTTATTACGAAAAATGAAACTTGCAACTGTCTAACAATTATCTGCCACATTTAAGTGAACATTGTAAAGCCTATTTATTTTTCTGTAAGACATCATACTATATATAAGACGGGATTTAGGAGTAAAGGAAGAGAGATGTGAGTTTTGTCCACAACTGGAAGCAATGCAAAAAATATATATTTTCTGCAAGTGATGCCTGTATGCCTATAAAACCATATTTTATGTTACTAAATTTTACATCCTTGTTTTGCGAGATGAATGCCTCCCTCCATTAGAAACTTGTGACTATATATATAGTGTGTGTATCATTATTCACAGAATACATTTTATATTTAATTTAAAAACATCAAAGGCTTGTCTTTTGCAATGAAAACTTCCACTAAAAAAAGGGGAAATAATTGTATCCTAAGAAGAATTTAGTTTAAACTGCAGAAACCAAGAGCCTACTAGAAGCCAACTTGCTTCTAGTGTACAGACTTCAGCAGTCCCTTAGGATTAGAATGAGAGGCTAGAATGTTTACAGTCTTCACTGCTGCTGTCTCACTGACCTGCAGGAGAGACAAGGAAAGCAAGAGAGTACAGGAGATGAAGGGCTGCTCCTTGCACTGCTGCTGCAGCAGCAGGGGTCACACTAGGAAAGGAAGAGAGGGCCCTGAGAAGTTCAGTTCACCCCAGTCTTGACACATCTCCATATCCATACAGCATAGGGATGCCTTCAATGAAAACCATGCTTGCCTTTGGAGCAGCAGAACACAAGCCTACTGACTTGCCCCACATGCCTGCATTACTGCTCAGTCCTCTGCACGCACTGGTTCCTTCCACACCAGGTCAGAGACAGCCTGTGGCTCACTCTCAGGGATTTTCTGCTGTCTTTCTCCCTTACTCAGTCACAGCAGTGTTGATCCCCATTGCTCAGGACCCACCAGGCCTAATCCAGGCTCTGCCTCCTTTCTGGGGCCACAGAAAGGACTGACACCAACAAGCCAGAGGTGGTTGATAGTACTGAGACACGTGTGCTGAGGGAGCTGGCAAAGATGATTGCTGAATCAATCTCTGTCAACTGTGAGAGGTCTTGGAGGATGAGAGATGTGCCTGAAGACTAGAGGACAGTCAGTGTCTCTCTGGTCTTCAGAAAGGGCAAGAAGGAGAATCCAGGAAACTACATGCTAGTCAACCTCACCTCTGATCCTGGTGAAAGATGGTGGAACAGCGTGTTCTGGATGCCATCTCCAGGCAATTGGAAGAGAAGAAGCTTATCAGGAGTAGTCAACGTGGATTCAACAGGGGAATTCATGCTGGGCCAACCTGCTAGCCTTCTTTGATGTTATTACTGGCTGGGTGTATGGGGAGAGCAGTGAATGTAGTCTGCCTTGGTTTCAGCAAGGCATTTGACACTGTCTCCTTATAATAAAGGACACAACATCCTTGTAGTAAAGCTGAGGAAGTGTGGAATAGATGAGTGGACAGTGGATGGATTGAGAGGGTTGTGATCAGCAATGCAGAGTCTGGTTGGAGGTTTCTATATAGCGGTGTTCCTCAGGGGTCTGTGCTGGGTCTGATCCTTTTCAACATCTTCATCAATGACCTTGATGAGGGGATAGTGTCCACCCTCAGCAAGTTTGCTGATGATACAAAATTGGGAGGAGTGGCTGACACACTGGAAGGCTGTGCTGCCATTCAGTGACACATGGACAGGCTGGAGAGTTGGGCAGAGAGCAACCAGATGATGTTGTTACAGAGCAAGTGTGGAGTCTTGCACCAAGGGAGGGATAACTGAATGCACCAGTACAGGTTGGGTGATGACCTGCTGGAGTGGAGCTCCGAGGAGAGGGGCCTGGGTGTCCTGGTCAATGACAGGTTGTCTGTGAGCCAGCAGTGTGCCCTCGTGGCTGAGAAGGCCGATGGCATCCTGGAGTGGATTAAGAAAAGTGTGGTCAGCAGGTTGAGGAAGGTGATCCTCCCCCTCTGTTGTAGTAGGCCTTCTGGTGAGGCCTCACCTGAAGTGTTGTGTCCAGTTCTGGACTCCTTGGTACAAAAAGACTGGGATGTCCTCTAAAGAGTCCGATGGAGGACCACAAAGATGATAAAGGGCCTGGAGTGTCTTTCTTGTGAAGAAAGACTAAGCAACCTGAGTTTGTTCAGTTGAGAAAAGAAGACTGAGAGGGGATCTGGTGCACATCAGGGAGGGGAAGGGAAGGGAAGGGAAGGGAAGGGAAGGGAAGGGAAGGGAAGGGAAGGGAAGGGAAGGGAAGGGAAGGGAAGGGAAGGGAAGGGAAGGGAAGGGAAGGGAAGGGAAGGGAAGGGAAGGGAAGGGAAGGGAAGGGAAGGGAAGGGAAGGGAAGGGAAGGGAAGGGAAGGGAAGGGAAGGGAAGGGAAGGGAAGGGAAGGGAAGGGAGAAAGCATGTTCCTTTGTTTGGCCACCTTCATAGTAAAAATAAACAAATAAATTGTGGACCCTCTGTTAGGAGAATAGAGGCTGAGAAAGAAAGTGCTGCTGTCACTTCATCTTTTTCTCTCATTACTGCCTATCTTTTTGGTGTTATTTCTATGAACTTTCTGTCTTCAGTGCACAAGGAGGCTGAAAGGAGTATAAAGTCCAAGTTTGTAGGATAGTTCATCTACAAGTACAGATTCTGAAAATGAGTCCAGTGCTAAGCGTTAGCAATACTGTAGCTATGAGGATTTCTTTCTTTTTTCAAAACCATAACTTTCTTAAGGTTTACTTTATAGCAGTGAGCTACTTGCTTCATTTCCTTAAAGAAACATGGCACCAATTAAGGCGGAGCTCTTTAGTTGTCTGTCAAATGTGTTACCATTAAAAATTTTTTAAATAGCAGACTTCATGAAGAATACTTTCAATTGGAAAAAATGAAACAAAGCCAACTATGAAGCATATTAGAAAGTCTCCAAAAAGTCTCAAACCTTATAGAGTTTTATTAAACAGGTGGAAGTTAATCAAGCAACTACAGCAGTAGCTCTGGCTGTAATCCTGTCAATAGTTTTAGTAGAAAGTTAATGCTATATAGATAGCACAGTATCAGTTGCCTGTTACAGGAGTTTCTCAGTTGCCCATGAAATGTTACCAGGACTGCACAGATTGCACGATACCACTATATTCAGACAAAGTTTAGAAAAAAGATTTGACAGTATAGCAAGTTGTTCAGCCACATTGGTGCAGGTTTTAATACAAAAACAAATAAACAAACAACCAAAAAAAAAATAACAGAACACTTTATATATAGTTTCTCATATTCAAAAAAAAAAAAAAAAAAAAAAAGAAGAAGTAAAGCATGGATTATAAGGCACTTTCTTTTAATTTCATCCCCCTAAGCATCTTTATTTTCGTGTAAAGCCATCATATTAAAATACACTGTTGAAAATATTCTGGCATGCAATCTAACAAATTGGTAACAGTTCATAATTGTCACATTCTGTGTTTCTAAGTGTCATTAAAAATGCTGTCTTCTGCATGCATATGGATTTTCATGGTTATGCAGATCATAAAAAGATCATTAGCAGGGATTCCAAATAATGTAGTTTTGTCTAGTACATCGGTTTTATAGACATGATCCCCTTCTTTATAAAAAGAATTAAAATTGCTCCATAGTAAAAAGAATTCATGCTCAGTTCTGTTGACAAGAGAGGATAGCTAATCGTACCAAAAACCATACACAGATATGTAGTTCTGTACCTTTCAAAGCTAATGCTTGTCATCTGTACGTTTGAATTGTGACTGTAATGTTTCACTATTAGAATTTCCATTACCTGGAGTCTGAAAACTAATGGTTTGATGTACTAATACTGGCTGCTTTCTGGTTCTTTAAGTTGAGATGGTTCTCCATGCTCTTTTACATTGGGTATGTATGTCACCAAATTTAAAGACTCACTAATTAATTTCTTACTTTATAGCTTATTAAAGCAGTTAACTCTTATGCATGATCCTTTTACAAATCACTAAGACACAACTGGTGATGCTCAAAAGGCTACTTTAACAAATCCTTATAGCATATTGTTAATTCAACTCTTAATCTAATTTTTGTTTTGTTTGTTTGTTTTTTAAATTCACAAACAAGGTCTTGATACCCGGTGAGAATTAGGAAGACACGTATAGGAAAGGAATGCTGTGTGCTTCTCTTATGCAACTTTTCCAGAGAATCAGCAGTTGGCTACTGTTAGAATCAGCAGTTGGCTACTGTTAGAATCAGCATATGTTCCTGGGCAGAAATCTTTGATTGAAAGCTGGCAAGGAAATGCAAAAATACCAGTGGTTACCTTAGAGAAGCTGGGTCAATGGCTAGAGAACAAGCATCCTTCCTGCTGAGAACAGCTTTTTTAGATGCCATGCTATGCAATACAACTAAGCTGTACCATTCAGCTCTCTCTCTTTACTGCCAGAAATGTCTAATGAAGGCTTTTCTCTTTCCACAATCTCAAAGATTCTAGGGATTCTTCTTTACAGCATTTTAACACTCACTGTTCTTCCATCTCTCCCATTTTTTCACTCCCCTTTGCATGGTACAATTTGTGAATGAATAGACTGTCAGGAAACACATTCCCCTTACTGGCTAGACACTGTTTAAATCTCATTCTGGTGTGGAGTGAAGATGCATCCAAGACTGCACCCTAACCAGGTAGTTAAGTGCAACTGAGTCACAGCTGCTTTCAACTGGCATTTCAGTCAGCCCTGTTACATATCCTTTGAATTCCTTGACTAGAGACGCCTTCATCCCTGCAACATGCTCAATCATCTGTTTGCCTTCAAAATTCTGGGTACCTCTGCCAGCTCCATACTTCCTGTTTATCTAATTTTTATTTTTGCCTCTTACTGTGCCAGTCCTTGCCTGCAGCAGTTTGCCATGTCTTAATTATTTCTGATAAATTAAATTCTATCCATACAGAATCTAAATGTACCAGAATCTAAACATAGTTTTTAATACATATCGACTACATTTTTTTCCTCATGTGGATCATTTTCACAAAGCTCAGTTAAACTATATTATTGGGCAGAAAAAAAAAAGAAGAATGAGGAAGGGTTAAAAATTAAACCCAGAGGGATTAAAATCGTTTGTAAAAGTTAGGCATGCACTAGGCATGCATAACTTTTTATTAAGAAAGAGGAAAAGATAAAAATAGTTATGAAAGTGTAGTACAGTAGGATTAATTACACCTCACAGCCCCAGTTCAGCATCAGTATCTACTGGCAATGATCATTGGAGCCTTGCAGTCATTTAAACATAAAATACATCTATGTAAATTCATCTCAGTGGAAGCTATAAACTTTAAGAGTTAAAGTCAGTAGCTTCTACAGACAGATATATTAAGAGAATAAGGATAACGAGAAAAAGGATAACAGAAACTAAAGCAAGCTAAAAGGGAGAAGGATGTATTAAACATTAGCTGACAGTATTAACACTACAAATGTTTCCATTCTTTGATGTGAAAGGTCAGTTTCTGAAAAGGAATGAGGTGTAAAAGGTTTTCATGAGAAGAAAAAGCTGGCAAGTGGAAGGTTTTTAATGAAACCCATCAAAAAGAGCACCTGATCTGGGGAAAGAGATGTGGGGGCACTGAAAATATCACCAGAGAGTCACTGAAATTGTGATCAACTACAGTATTTTTTTTTTTCTATCAAATTAACAGAGATAAGGATTTTAATAATAAGGCTAATAAGTGGTTATGAATGAGAATCTATACTGGGAGTGAGGCTCAATACACAATTAAACATTTTCTCTGTGAAATAAAGGGACAGATTGATACCTCACTTCAGGAAGGAGCAATGAGCTGTCAGAATTAAAACTATAAAAGAGTATTTAATCTTGAAGACCTTAATTGGCTCATTATATTTGCTGTGCCTGAAGTTTTCTTGTCTCTTCTGGTGTTAGCTTTTGATAATCATCATTATTAAGACAAAGCTTCAATATTTTCTGGGGTTATACAAGTTACACTCAGCTCTGTTCCGTAGAACATTTGGCTTAAATTCTACTGCATGCTGTGGCAGACTGGAGAAACTGGGACAATTTAATATACAATAAAGGATAAATTGATTGCATTTTTCATTTTCCTATTTATTTAATCCGTTAGGCTCTCCTGTTTTATTTATTTGGAGATTAAACTCATTTTATCTTAAACCGTCACCACATATCCAATTTTTTATATGCTGAAGTTTTTACTTGCAACACACAGCTGCACATTTAAGGACCACAGATCTGCAGTCTTTAATGGCTATGTAAGTGAGAGTTAAACTATAACAGAGAAGATGTTAGAGAGCTTTTGAGCTGTAATATAAATATCTTAGTTGGATCGTTCCACTAGAATACTCAGCAACTATATCGTTAAGGTAGGTTTTGCATTGTGATTTTTATTTTCCCCTTAATACTCCATTGAGAGGATAGGGCACATAAATCCTCCTCAGATCTCTTGTTTCAGGCTGTCTGTAGATTTAGGGAGGAGATACTAACCGATAATGAATTATTTGTTCTGTGCCATGTGATAGCATTTCTATGGAGCCCACTGGAAAGCTTTATTTTTTTTGTATACATTTTTCAGTCTTTGCGTGCATTGCTTCCTTTAACAGATACCTCCGATTTTGTGCAGAACTCTGTGCAATAGCTGCAGAAGATCCTAATGACTAAATTTTATTCAGCACAACTCAGTATTCAGAGGTGGACTACCCATTACTGTTGTAATCACTTTGTCATTCACTCATGTGCTTAAGACACTCAGGAACTGGCTTACACTGTACCAGTACTGCTAGTTTGCATGCTGGGGGCAAATAGAATACAGGATGTTGCTATGCATTGTACCATGAATAGAGATTGTAAACAGAGACCTTTGCCAGTGAGGTACGTCTCTCTGAAAAGTGATGAAGTTAGGTTTCTAAAGATAAGTTCTCAGGGGCCTAACAATTTGAGACTTGGCAGATCATATCTTTGAGGGCTGCCAAAAGTAATATTTGAGTCTTCATACAAATGTGGAATTTACTCCCATCATGAAAATCCATTCAGGTCTATAAAAACAGCCCTAAAACACAGATTTGTTTATTCTAAGCGTTATCCTTTGGTAAGTAATACTAACTGTAATTCCGAGACAAATTACAAACCTGAAGAAAGTTTTAAACATCCCACTGGATACTATGCTGACTTAACTTCGTGACAGTACACTTCCTGTCTTAGGAATCTTTACCAATTTTTGTTCTGATAACAGTGAACCTACACAAAATTGTTCTGCTACAATTTTCCCTCTATAAATCAATGAAGATGTGTCTAATTAGTAGTCTGTTATTTTCCATGGTTATTTACATGTATTGTGAATTTTGCCATCTAGTAAAACTTAATGGGGAAAAAGTACAGGTTCCTCTCTAAGAAATGCTCATGAACATAGCAAAACACAGGACATCTGATAGAGCATAAATCAACCACTCTCTCCATCTACATTCCCTTACTCATTTTTCAAAATGAGAAGTAGTTTAATGAATAGCAGCTCTTGCCACTATACAGATACAGTGATGTTGAAAAATCACTCTCATTCCAGTCAGCTCAACTTTCAGTTAAAAAAAATAAATTAAACTTCGGTTAACTGTATCACTGCTGAAATGTTTTTCAAAAACATCTTTTCAGTAGGTCTATCAGTGCTATCACTACAGCACTAATTTTATTTTTGTTTCTTCAGCTACTGATAATATTAACAAATAGTTGATTGTTTCCTGGAGATTCCCAGTGCAAATGGACATTAAAATAAATAACAGAGAAAGAAAAGCATAAGTGTGCATAAGAGAGAGAGAAGGAAGTTAAATATAAATCAAGTAAATTAATAAGCTTCAGAAGGATGCAACTTTGGAGGCATAGCTAGCAGCAGACTTGGAAGCCAACTAACAAAGGAGTTTTTAATGTGGGATATGAAAATAAACAATGTTCAAGACAGTAAGACCTATCTAAAATGAAGACCTCAGGATGTGTGTGTTTCCTCATCTCCCAGTCTGAGAAGACTGGGAAAAAGTAGCAAAGTAAAACTAGTAGGGAGGATGATAGGGTTAGAAACAGGGCAGTTTTAAAGAGTGATTAGGTGATCTATGCTTGGATGTATAGACTTCTAAGAGTCTTCTCCCTGACAGTAAACAAGACACAGTTACAATTTTCAGCATATTTTCAAGGGTGGTTTTAGCATATCCTGTAGTTTGCATGAGCTGGAGATTATCTGAATTATACTTACACCTCTGAAGTACTTAGGCATCCTATATTTCTGTTTTTCTCATATGCAGAACTGACTGTGGGAAAGACTATGTCATATCAACACCTCTGGCATGGATGGGAGTAGGCAGGATTCACTGTCAAACCATTCACCTCAGGGGATAATTTAATGGATCTACACATCACAAAATAAAGAAGCAGTACAGTGAGGCAGTGATTGCAGCTCAGGTGTTTTGTTTGTTTCTTTGTTTACTTTTTAAAAAATAAATAAATGCTGTTTTAGAAAATGAGAGGTTTGTAGTGAAAAAATTTAAAAACAAAAACATTTTCTGCCAAGCTGGAGTAGCCCTGGAAGAGTGAGGTTTGATACGCAAGCGTGTGCTTTGACTTTCCTGTAGCAACCTTAGAAAACTCGCTTTTGATCTTTTTGGCTTTTATTATCCTCATTCCTCCAAAGACTTTCCTGAGCTGTGAATTCCAGGTTGCCAGAGCATTTTGTTTAGTTCAAACCTCAGACTCATTTGTGACTTTACTTCAAAAGAGGGACTAACATGCACATCACTGAGTCCTTTCAGCCATGCAAAGGAGAGCCAACTATTTTTCAATAGGAATGTAATTCTGAAACTATAACTTTATACTTTGTTCTGTTGTTTTTGAATAAAATTATTCATTGAGTCTACATGTAATTATCTTCTGTCTTTCATTTGGTTCTTTCTTGGAATTTGCTTTTTCTCACTTGTTCTGCCCCCATGCCAGATATTTGATGACTCTAATAGAAGTCAAGGTACGGAAGAAGTATTTATTGTTTACAATGCAGTGCAATTAGGAGAAATTAGATTTCAAGACTCTTCTTGAAGCTCCTCCTTGCATAAGTAACTTAATCAAAGGTGGTGGGATTGTAGCATAGAATAAATCAGGATGAATGACAAATGCATCAGCTCTTCCCCTAAAAGGTACTGAAAACAACTGAATTTGCTGTTAAATCATATCATTTATTGGCAGTTCTTCCTTGAACTGCTATAAAGGAGGAGGTTTGTACGGACCTGCTTAAGTGTGTGCAGTTGTACAGCATGGATGAGTGCATCTTCCCAGGGAGGTGGCTGAGTCACCATCCCTGGATGTGTTCAAAATCGGTTTGGATTTTGTGGTGCTCAGGTTTAGCATGATTTAGCAGTGGGTTGCCAGAGTTATAGTAGTATGGTTTGGTCGCAGTTGGACTTGATAGTCTTGAAGGTCTTTTCCAACCTGAGCAATTCTATGATTCTAATGCTGCAGGCTGTCTGTGTACAACTAACCAGTCCAGGTTAGTAAAGTAAGATAATGAATGCACATCAGGGTTTCTGCACTGTGGGTGGTCTGTATATAAATTCAAAACATGGCAGAATCTTTGAAGAACTCAGAAGAAAAGGGACGAGATTAGCTCACAGACATTCTTTTGTTGCTGTTGTTAATGCTTTGGAAATATGTTTTGAAGTTTTGAAGGAAGAATTCTGCTCAGAGACTGCTGGCTCTCTGATTACTCTGCAGTTTCAGTGTAGTTGTGGTTATTTGAACATAGTTGTTAAACCAGTCTCTGCATTTGGTATTGGAGTCGGTTTCTTTTGGTTAAACACGGATACTGCTCTTGGTGAGAATATGGACAGAGGTGGTTTTTCTCTCTATCACTAAATGGTGACCCGCACTTAAAACAGGTTTGCTCTCTTTCCTGCAATTCTGACACTAATTCTGCAATTTCTGATCTTGGTTACTACGTAGTCCCTGGCAAAAAACAAGGAAGGTAAAAGAAGCCAAGCATTCAGAAATATATTTTAGTTGGAGTTATGCTTTAGAAATACAAAATGTTACAGAAGGGAGATATATTCTGACTCTACAAACTGCAGTAAATGTTGACATAATGAAGCTCACAATGAAATTATATTGCTTCTTGGTCTCTGGTGCATTGACTAAATGGTTTGCAGCTACCCAAGACTACAGAAATTGTGACATGGATACCCCTTGTATTTAAAGCAAGGTGTGCAAGTGCCTGCATGCTACACTCATGACAAATCTGCAGCAATGGAGGTGACCCACTGTCACTGTTGCCGCTGCTGATATGCACACCCACCACCTCACTGTGCTCACATTCACTGATTGGTCTCTATAAATGTTTTCAGCAAGCTGAAATGTCAATGGTTGCCATTTTTTCCACATGTAGGAATTCACTGACATACCTTTACTTCATCTGTATTTCCTTGTCAGACACCATCCTGCCAGACTATCCCTCTGCTGCCATCTGTCACACACTGCAACAAAATGTAATGGAATATTGATGGGAATGTTCAACCTCTAGTGCAATACCACCAACATTAATCTCTGACATCATGGGCCATCATCATAAAATAGGAGGCATTATGTTTCAGGCAGCTCTCATATTTGTGCTTTGTTCACTGGTTATATATATGTTATCCTTTCTATCTGATGTCTGTACAGATGAGGAAACTGTTTAAAAGAGGAGCAGAAACTTTCAGTACTTTTATCCAACATGTTGGCCTTCAAAAGTTGGTTCTTTGTATCCAGAGTCTACTGGAAAGCAGCTCTAGACTCCTAATTTCTCTTAGCGGAAAGAACTGCCTGAACTTTGAACATTTCAAATATTGTGATGACTACTTCATATCTCTAGCCCCAAGATTTTATGTATTATGTATTCCTCCCACCATCTTTCCTGAAAGAAGATTAAAGTAAGAGATGATACCAAATTCAGGTTGAGATATCTGACACTGAAGCGTTGGTGTTAAAATTCTGTTTGTCTTTCCTACTAATACTTTGTTTTGTTTTGTTTTGTTTTGTTTTTTTCTGCTTAGTAGATGCTTATGTGAAGCAGATTGTGAATGATTATCTCCATGATGAACTGTAAAAGGGACCTTATATGATCACCTGAAATACCCAATGTTAGAACAGCTAAGCCCCACTTGTGAGGAAGGATGTTTATCTGTGGAAGCTGGTGAAAATACTAACTCAATGAGATGACAATGAAAAGGGAGACTGTTTACTATCTTTTTTTGTCAGCCAGAACTTTAGCATGCATAGTTTATTCGTAAATTATCAGTGTAAGATGTTACAATTATCAAGTCTCTGTTAAGTTCAACCATCAAACTGAAAGTCTTATAGTAGCAAAGGTTTTAGAGATACTAATCTTGTACTGTCTGTTAATGACTTTTGAACAAACAGGTTTTCTTATATCTTGTATGTCTAAACAATCATCTGCTTCTCCAAAGTGAATTTGTTTAACTACAAGAAAAACATTATCTGTTCTTGCAAACCATACCTTTTATCCTTCCTATCACAGCTATACCAACAACACGTGACTTACATTTCATGCCAGTGCATGTGAAGCAATAAGGGTACTGGAAACAACCAAGAAAGATTTATTAAAAACAGTCAATTTGACATTCAGTTTTAAATTTTTTTTTTTTCCCTTTTATTTATTCAGTTGCATTTGAAATGTTATGTTGTTGTTAAGGCCTGAGTCAGCCACCACCCACCATGTTCTGACAATAGATACAAAGAAAAAGAGCTGGCTTTTCAGAAGCAAACAATATAAGGAGCTTGGCGTCATACTCTGTCTCATTTACGTGTGGCTATCGTCTCTAAATTAAACAGCTACCACTTTCCCCTTGCTTTAAGGAGTTTAATTGCTTAGACTGAGGAAACATCTGATTCTTTATGTCTTTTTTTCATGACTTTTCTATTACATGGCTCTGTGCTCAAATTTTAATATAACCATCTTCAAATGTGCAAGGACTTTAGATTTTTTTTGTTTTTATTTTTATTTTTTTATAATGAAGAAAGCAGCAGGCTATTACTGTAGAGTATAAAACAGAGTTAGGAAACTATTCTCTGTAATAGTGAGGTTGTAATGCATTTTTACACTCAATCAGGCTGTTAGGTTAATGTGTGTACTTTGCAGAAAACAACTACAAATACTCTGACTTCAGAAATGTTAATATTTACACTACAAGACTCATCAAAAAGATACATTATCTATAAATATATATGCAGATGTATTTATCAATTCAAATTTTAATGACGTTTCTTTTGCCAAATACAGTTAGTCATGCAAAGCCATATATCCTTACATTCTTTTTCATTAAGAAGTAAATATATCATCCTTGGCCACAACTATATCTTCACTTTATCTTTGGAAAATGCAATATAAAATTTAAAGATTAAATCTTCTTTTTGATTTTTTGCCAAACAGCCTTTTCTTTCTGCCACTTCTTTCATTCCTGGTGAGTAAATTTACATTGGAGATTTTTTTACTTTCTGAATCTTGAATTCACTTATTTAAATGTTCTTTCTTTTAGCAGTATTTGTTTTAATTGATTCTAAAAGGTGATTGTTAATGAATAAATGAACAGTAGTAATATTTCCGTGAAAACATTTCACATTTAGAATTTTTTTTTTTTAGTGAAGTGTCCTGAAAAATGAGTTTCTTTATGGTAATCCAAGAATGGATGTTTTTAAACCTTCTATATTTGTGATTTCAATTGCATGCGGAGTTGTTCCTGTTCCTGAAGGCTGCCTGTTGCCTTACAGTTTCCACAGGCTGAAAATTGGACGCTCACATAAGAGCATTTAGTTGCAGATTACACAACAAGCCTTCCTTCATTCCTTACTACTATTCATTCCCTCATTCCTTACTACTATTGTCCCTGCTAGCTTTGGGATTTATTCACTGTACTCAGTTTTTCCAAACACAATGTGAGAGTGCTTAATCAGTCACGACTCTTACGTTGTCAGTAGGAAAGTCATCACAGAAAATTACCTGGACGTACATATTTTACTTCTCAGGGGGTTAGAGGCTGCTTTTATAATGCTGCTCATGAAGTCTCAAAGAACTGCAGGAGTCTCTCAGATTTAGCCCTGTTCCATACCATGCCAAACACAGGTTACTTCATAAACTCCACCACTTCTTTATGTTCTCCTTGCATTAGAAACCATGTCTAAAAAGCCTTTATTATTGAAACTTCTGCACTTCCTTTGATGAAACTGTGGCTATTTTTCTAATACCTGCATGGCATAAAATCGTTTTAATTTATTTATTTCCCAGTGATAGAGGAGAAAGGTCTTACATTATTGCACAGATAAGAAATCGCAGCAGGAAGAACTAGAATCACAACGGAGATTTGCTGCTATTGCACAGCCTTGAATCAGATAGCTATGGGTATCTGATGGGTATTTCCTTGTAGGAGAAAATCATGGCAGCCTCTTCCAACCTACAACTTATTTGGTCCAAAAAGGACAAGCACTGATTACAAATAGTCCTGACAATATCTGGGACACCAACAGAAGAATAAGAAATGAAATGAAAATAAATTAGAGCTAAGAAAATTAAACTCCCAAGGGACGTCCAGGCACTTCTGAATTTAGGTAGCAACTGCTTGTATATTCTTTGGGATTTTCCCAGACTTGCCCAATTCAATTACTGTGAAGCTAAGTAAAAATGTCTCAGCTAATGCCACCTAGAGACTCAGCCTTATTGTTCCCACTCTTGAATTTAACATCATCAAAATACTCTCAAATATATAGTCATTTCACCACCCCTCTTTCCTTGCCTATCCCTTCAGAAGAGCTTATGGTCATCTACTGCAGTGTTCCAATCATGGGAAAAAGACCATCATGTTTCAGTAATAGCAACGAAGTCATAGTTTGCCTGCCACACAATGGTTTCCGATTCCTCCTGTTTGTTGCCCATGCTGCCATCATTGATGTAGATACTCTTCAGCTGAGTGGTTTGTCGTCATTCCCCTAGGGTCTTTTCTACTGTGCCTCATTTTAACTCCTTCTGCTTTCAAACCTAGTTTGAAGCCTTCTCAGTGAGCCCTGCCAGCATCTGGTCTAGGATCTGCTTCCCGATTTGAGGCAGGTGAGACCCATCTGCAGGAGAAATCAGAATAGATGCCGAATAAACTGCCCCATTGTAAACAAAACAAAACAAAACTGAAGTTCCTGTGGTTGTATCAGCTTGTTAGCCGCTTATTTACGGAATGAGTTTTCCTGGTCTTCTCTGTATCCCTCACTGTCGCTGAGGGATAGAGGAAAACACTATCTGTACTCCTGCTCCATCGACTAACTGCCCCAGTACCCTGAAGTCCCTTTTGATAGCCCTCTGGCTTCTCTCACTGTTGTCATTACCGCCAACGTGAACTATCAGTGAGGGATAATAACCGGAGGAACAAACCAGACTAGGGAGTGTCCCAAAGGTGTCCCTGACCCAGGCTCTAGGAAAGCAGCACAGTTTCCTATGGATACGGACTGGTACTGGACTGGCTTATCATACTGGGCCCTCCATTTTTCTCAGAAGGGTAACCTGTATCAGTTACCCTTTTAAAAAACAGTCTAACTCCACTGTAACAATTCTGTGTCTATCCCTCACTGACTGCTGTGCTATTTTTCATGCTTACAAAATGAGTAAGAGGTGTGACAAACACATTTTAGATTACAATTTTGAATCTTCAGTGTTTTTGTCCCTACAGTAACTTGAAAAATTTCCGGATGGAATTAGTGTTGCTGTTCCAGTGTATCACAATTGCGCAAAGTCATAGATATTACATAGCCCACTATGGTACATAAAATAGTTCAAATAGTTTTGGAGATTTTTTACTACATTAAGAGCAGAAAACTGAATACCTACAATACTTAGTGCAAATATTAAGGAGAGGACACAGCATGTCCCTCTGTGTCTGGGTGGCCTTTATAAACCACCAGAAACTTTCAGGAACAATACAAGTGAGTAGAATAAAGGAATGTTAAATAAGATCACAGTACTTTTACATGAGTTTGGCTGTCTGTGAAGTTTCAGAATCAAATTTAGCACTGCTATGTTTTTAAGAGTTAAGAAAATACTCTGAGTATTGAATATGCCTTTACAATCTTTAAAATCTTTTTTTATGGTTGGACTAGATGATCTTGTAGGTCCTTTCCAACCTAATGTATCTATGAATCTATGAATCTATGAAAACATGGGTCTAATCAAAAGAGATTCAATCTAACTTCTCAAGTTAGGGTAATGTGTGGTTGTACTCAATGGTCTTGAAGGTCTTTTCCAACCTAAGCAATCCTATGATTCTATGACTCATTTAGTTCAAGGTAAGAGATATTAAGAAGTATTCAGATACACTTTTAAAATTCTTCATAATTATCTATAGTTACTGTAGCAACTGCTCCTTTCTCATTCATTTTATTGCATTTTATTGTAGTATTTGAATAAATTTAATATGCCATAGAATAACTAAACAATAAGGAAAATAAGAATTTTGTTCTTGGGATTAATTTTGGCATAGTAAGTAACACCTGTTGTGAATGACTTAAAAATCTTCACATTTAGTTAAGAACAGAAACATAGGGTACACCGAAGAACTAGGAAAGTCAAATTCTCTTTCTGATTTTGCTTTCAAGATTCTGCTGCAAAGATTCTTTGAGTTTTATACACACCACTTATTTCCGAGAAGTACAAATTTATTTTAAAGGTATTTTAAAAGACAGGGTATACCTGTAGATAATATTATGGCTGTAAAGTCCAGCTTACACTTCTGCTTGCATGTAAACTCACAAACCTTCCAGTGTACTGAGTCACTCAGATTGGTACTCTAGTACTTGAAGAGGAATTAACTGATGCGACACTTCCTAATTTAGCAAACTGTTAGGAACATTCACTGCAGAAAATAGATTCTCTGCAATAATTGTAAAATGAACTTTGTTTTATAAAGTTGTAACATAGAACCTCTCTGTTTTGAGTTAGCCTCTTTGTTCTGAGTTCATGTATGATATTTCTATAAGAAATTTATACAGCATGAACACTCAAATCTTTTCCAGACATTTCTTTGGAGAATCAGCAAGTGCCTGTTTCTGTTATCATCCCACACGCTTCATCTTCACAAGTTTTCAGAGTCTTCAGATGAATACAGTCATTGACATTAAAAAATCAATATTTTGGCTTTTTACTGATAAGCCAGGTTATTTCTTTCAGTAGCAACATAATATGGTGTACCAATAGTACATTTTCTGTAAACGTTCCTCCAGTTAAGCTCAGTATTACTGTGTTCACAATCTGCTCACCAGCTATGAAATGTTTAAGATCTAATTGTATAAATAACCATAAACAGAGGTTATTTAGCTTGGCTTCTTGAGGATACCCTTGTAATGAATGTTATGTTATAAATCTGATTGTAAAATTTGCAGGTTTGCTATTCATGGAAAGTTGATGCATTGAGTTCATGTGGTCAGTGCAAGAAGAGAGGAAGCAGCATGACATGTTGAGCTCACCCATTTCCTATGAGGTATTAATTGCAGATAATGGTCTGTAACATGTGTGCAAAAATTACTGGATCTGAATGCAGTTGAGTCTACTTCTTAACAATCTGCAAACCAGAAAAGAAAACAGTTTTTTGTTCTTTTGCTGACAAGTGGGCAAATGCCCTTTCATCTCCTGATTTAGATAGTGCTCTGTAGGCTCTGTGACTGATTTAAGGTGGAGAGAGTTTTCACTGAGAAGCAGATTGAGTGTATTGGCCATTCGTAACCTCAGCCAACATAGTCTCCTGACCACAGTAATTCTGCCTTTTTCCTTGGTCCCAGTGATGTATTCTTAACCACTTCTCTGCGATGTCTCTAGCACTTACTTATTCAGCAGTGATCTGTCAGAAAGCCAACATGACACAAAAAGCAAATCATTATCTGTTGAATGTGTGACAAGATGGGTCAGTGAAGTGCCACACAAGCATGGGGACTTTCAGGAGCAAGGAACTAGAAAGGCTATACTGTAGGAAGCCATGTGTGACAAGAAGAAAGAGTTGAGAAGAGTAAGCTGAAACCTCTGACTTCTTTTTGGTGGTGAACTTTTTGACTCAGTAAAATCTGAGTTAGAACTCATAGCTAGGGTAAAGAAGACAAGTCTCTTATGAGAAAGAGTAGTATGCTTTTCAGTAACCTTCTCTTACAAATAGAAAACTGGTCCAACCATTGTGCTCAAAGTTGAAAGAAGAAAATCTGTACATAGTGTGTCAGTTGTCAATGGATTTTCCTTTCAAAGTCTGGCAATGGCACAGCACTTCAAAATACAACAATAAAAACCTGTAAGCCATGTGCTTATTTGTAAATTTATTTTTGATGTGTTTGTTAAAATAAAAATTGTCTTCCTATAAAAAAAAATTACTGTAATAACCAGATATATAAAGGAGTAATATATATATATATATTTTTTTTTTCATTTGTGTTCTAACTTTTGGAGGTCACCATTCACTGCAGAACATGAGGTCTGAGTTCATGGTTTCTAGCATGTGGCATTTCCTCTGATTGTAGGGAAATGTATCATCCTCTTCTCTGTCCTGTGACCCAGCACAGTGGATCATTGGTGCAGTCATCAGCTGCCAACTTGCTGTGTTCAAGTGGTTCAAAAAAATGGAATGCTTCATCATGACTTATGAGTGATAATCAGGAACAAGATACGTGCCTGTCTGTGGGGGAATCTGGAGAAAAATCTGACTGCCAGCACTAAAATTTGATAAATTTGACAGCTGTACCCTGAACCTTTATTTGCAAAAAAATTTTCATGGACAAATGCTTGTTTTTGAAGATGCATGATCTCAAGTAAAACCAACTAACCAAACAAACAAACAAAAAAATAGGTACCAAGAAATATTTCTTCCTAATTTTTCTTTATATTCTATTTATATTTTTTGCATGCTTCAGTACATCCCCCTCCCCCTCCTGCTTTATTTTTTCCCACTGCAAAATCTGTAATGAGTATTTATTTCACTACTCTGCACGTACAAGGAACACAGTCAAAAATGATATTGATTACTGCAAGTTAACAATGGGGCTGTCTGGATGACTTCCAATATTAAGGTTGAGAAAATTTACTTACTCTGATATATCACAGCTCTAAAGGGAGAACTGACTCCAGTGTTGTGGAAGACAGGGAGAAACAGGTTATTTTAAGATTGCACCAGAGTTATTTAAAAAGCAGAGACATAAGTCAGAGAGAAGAAAAGGAGAGGAAAGTATATGGGTATCAAAATTACTCTAAAGACTACAGAATATGTGCAAAAGGAGAACTACTGTATATCTGGACAGAAATATGTACACATTTGCTATAATCTCTGCAGCTAATGGCAAGTAGACTTGATTTTTCTCAATGTGTTAAATTGACCACTGAAAGCTATGTTATACGTAAGTGTCCAAGAGCTCTGTCAGGACATCCAGAAATAAGAATAAAGCTACAGCTATAAACACTCTTTTAAGACTCCAACTGAGATTATAAGCACTCTTGACTTTTAACAGTATTGCAGAGTCTGAATGAGGTAAATATAAATGGAGAAATCTGAAAATTCTTGCAGCTTGGACTCCTAAATACTTGGATTTGCAATCTGCTCACTCTCCTGATTGATCACCAGAGTGCAATAAGATGCATCTATCACAGGCTTGAAAACATGCCATAGTTAATACAGAATCCATTGCAATACTTATTCTTGGGTACATAATGCAAAGTCTATCTGCTCCTCCAGTACACAAACAGTACACTGACCCCTAGTGCTAAGGGGAATAGAGGTAATTGTTAATGCTAACAGCAACCTGTATAAGCTCTATGAATGAATTTACAGTAATTATGAAAAAGAGAAATTAGTATTCAGTGATTTTGTTCTATTGTCACAGGTCATTTCATAGAATGTTATCAATTAATGTAAATTCTATGGAGTCAACAGTCATAATATTTATAAATTATTATTAATTAATAATATTTAATTTATTAAATTATTATTAATTAATTATTAAATTTATTATGTCATAATATTTATAGAAACTTTGTTTTAATGGCAGGTTTATTTGTCTCAAAGTTTCAAGAAGAAGGCAAAATCTTCTTAAACATCCTATTTAATCACTGTGCCTCTCTTGTTCTTTTTTTTTTTTAATGAGCGTTCTGATACAGAACAGAAATGGCAGAAACAAGACTGTTTGCTCCCCATGTTTGATTATTCTAAGTGAAGTGGATTATTTTAGCTATGGTATTTATACCACATAAATTACAATTGTAATTATAATTATAATTGTAATTCTGTAAAGGTAGCTTTTGTAACTCAGTGTTATTTTTAGCTCCAGAGTGATTCTAGACAATTCTGCTGTGGACTATCAACAACAAACGGCTAATGAAATAAAATACCATTCATTACGCGTTAATTAAAATTACCAATCTGTCTTTATTAGGTGACTGTAGTGCACTTGATAGCATGCCATGTTTTAAATATACAGAAAAATT
The DNA here is from genome assembly GCA_036925125.1 of Oreortyx pictus. Classification (NCBI taxonomy): domain Eukaryota; kingdom Metazoa; phylum Chordata; class Aves; order Galliformes; family Odontophoridae; genus Oreortyx; species Oreortyx pictus. The sequence goes on along the minus strand of JAUPFR010000004.1, from coordinate 8,667,001 downwards.
AGGATAAAATAGTTTTGAAAGACAAAAGTCATCATCTTTCTAAAACGTGGTGAGATGCATATTTGGCACACTTCTTTTTCATGTTAATGACAACCAGGAAGGGAAAAAACATCTTAAATCTTTTAGGCACATAATTAAAAGTGTTTGGTCAGTAACAACCTTTACCACTCCACGTAAGAAATTGTTTTTTAAATTATACCAATACATACTTCTTGATACTGATGTCACAATGTTAGCAGACTTCCATGTTCCTGACAGTCTCCAGTGACCTTCAAATGTTTAGATTCTTGTAAGGGAAGTCACTGTTTATCTGCAGTTTGTGGAGTTCATACACCTTGCTACGATTCAGGTTTAGTATTTGTAACACTGGGGATTAGCAATTACTAATTGCATTGCTAAATATAGAAAATGTCGCATGCTGGGCCCATATTGGTTCAGAGAGTAATACTTTCATTTTTCTCTCTCAAGACTGCAGCTAAATTTAAGTTTGAGGCCTATGAACAAAAAGCATGTAGAGAAATGCAGCTAATTTTTTTTCCATTCAATGAAGTCTAATAAAATAGTCCCACATTTCCTGGATATGTAACGCTATTTTCTTCAAAGGGAATTATTATCCACCCAAAGATGCTGAGGGAGCTGGTGGAGGTGATAGCCAAGCCACTTTCCATCATTTGTCAGTGTTCCTGGTCAACTGCAGAGGTGCAAGAGTATTAGAGCCATGCCAGCGTGACCCCCATCTACAAACAGGGTCATAAGGAGAATGTGGGGAAGTACAGACCTGAACTCAGTGCCACAAAGGTTATGGACCAGATTACCCTGAGAGAAAACACAACTTATGTGCGGGACAACTGGGGGATCAGGCAGAGCCAGTATGGATTCATGGGCTAGCTTGCGTTCATGAAAGGCAGGTCCTGCTTGATCAATCAGATCACCTTTGTGATCCAGTGAGACCACCTGGTGACTGAGTGAAAAGTTGTTGATGTAATCTGCCTAGACTTCAGCAAAGCCTTTCATGTTGTCTCCCAAAGAATTCTCCTGGAGAAGTGGCAGCCTGTGGCTTGGATAGATGGCACTCTTTTCTGATCAAAGAACTGGCTCGATGGCCAGGCCCAATGGTGGTGAAGGGAGGCAAATCCAGCTGGCCATCGATCACAAGTGGTGTTCCCATGGGGTTGGTGCTGGGGCCTGTCCTCTTCAATATCTTTATTGATGACCTGGATCAGGGCACTGATTCAGTAAGTTTGCAGATAACACCAATCTGTGGGGAAGTGTTGATCTGCCTGGGGGTAAGAAGGCCCTTCAGACACTTCTGGACAGACTGGATAGATGGGATAAGGCCATTGGGATGAAGTTCAACAAGACCAAGTGTCAGGTGCTGTACTTTGGCACAGCAACCCCAGGCAATGCTACAGGCTTGGAGCAGAGTGGCTAGAAGACTGTACAGAGCAAATGGGCCTGGGGGTATTGGTCAAAGCTCTGCTAAACAGATGCAAACATGGTGCACACGTGGCCAAGAAGGCTAATGGTGTCCTGGCTTGTATCAAAAATAATGTTGCCAGCTGGAGCAGGGAGGTGATCATCCATCTGTACACAGCACTGGTGAGGTTGCAACTCAACAGTTTTGTTCAGTTTTGGGCCTTTCACTGCAAGAAAGACATCAAGGCCCTGGAGCATGTGCAGAGAAGGGCAATAAAGCTGGTGAAGGGTCTGGAGCACAAAATTTATGAGGAACTGGGATTGTTCATTCTGGAGAAGAGGAGGCACAGGGGAGACCTTGCAGCTCTCTACAACTGCACGAAAGGAAGTTGTGGTGAGGTGGGAGTCAGCATCTTAGCCCGTGTAACTAGCAATAGGACTAGAGAGAACGGTCTCAAGTTGTGCCAGAGGACATTCAGGGTGGGTGTTAGAAAATATTTCTCTGAGAGAGCAGTTAGGTGCTGGAAGAGGCTGCCCAGGAAGGTGGTGGAGTCATTGTCCCTGGAGATGCTCAAGGCATGTTTAGATGTTGTACTGAGGGACATGGTTTAGTGGGAAATATTGGTGATAGGTAGATGGTTGGACTGGATGATCTTGGAGATCTATTCCAACCTTGGTAATTCTATGATTCTATGATTCTATAGTCTAATTACTTTTGAGAATTTATTAGCCTGTGTCACCAACCAATGTGAAAAATAAGGAAGTCCATAATTTTCAGTAACAGTTTAATTTTACTTTTTTTCAATAATGATGACATTTCTCTCCAGTATTAAGGATTTTTCAGTTTTCAAGCCAATCTACCATCTCTTTACTCACATTTCTAAGAGTTTCAGACATCTCAGTAAAGCGTATGTAGGTATCTTCTGGAATTTTTCAAAAGGCTTAAGACATTAAAATCAAAGGGAAACCCTGGAGAATGATGTGCTTAATTGGTGCAAGGGCCTTCAAAGTCTCACAGGGCAACTATTCATTCTTTGAAACTACAACTTTTTCATTTTGTTAAAAGAAAGATGCAGGGTTTGAATCAGTTGCCCATTCTCAATCTGAGAAATATAATGCTGGGAAGACAGGCAAACCCACTGAGATAAGACATTACTATTATAGATCATAAATCTCTCTTTATGCTTTCAGATACCCTTGTGAAATACTCATTTGCATATTCTGCGCTACACCTTCTATATCAAGTCAACAGAGAGAGAAAGTAATTTGTGAAAAATTTCTTTCTAAACCACTCTTACTACATTGTGAAGATTAATTTTAACAACACAAAGTAGCAGTGAAAATGTGCTGGAACAGAGTTTAGTGCACCCAAGGTGTATATTTTTCTTCCCATTCACAGAACTGCACATGAAAAAAGGCTGTGCTCCTGTCTGAAAATAAATTGTATGGAATGTTTTCCTTCCATACAAAACTGATCTGCCAGGCATACCAAGAGTTCTTGTTCTTATAATCCCTTATTTAGTCACCATTGCCTGGAAATTTTTTATTTCCTCTACTGAGAAGTAGAGGAAACAAGTTGTTTCATAGTAAGGCTGTAAAGTCAGCTTTCAAGCAGAGCTCCGAAACTTGATTTCTGTCAAAAGCAGGAATTAAAACAGTCACTAGCATCAGTGGTATTAAGCAACATATGAACAAATGTGGACTTTATATAGGTTCTCATTTACTCCTATTTTAGGCTTATGCTGATTTAGATTGCAAAGAGATGGTGTGATGAAAAGGAAGGTAGGGGCCTTCAATGAAACAGAAATTGCATGTAGTGTGGTTATTGCTGCTACTCTGTTGTGCTGAAGTAGTATTATTCAATGAAGCGTCATCTGATCTTAAAAAATAAACAGACCAAGGTTAAGTGGCTCCTTCCCTTCATTTTTGTATCTGTGGATGTTGCATTTGGACTTGTTCTCATTTGCTGTAGCTGAAGACATTGTTACCCTGCTGTTATCATGATACCTTCCATCCCATTATAGCATTACAACACTCAGGTGCAGGGAAGTGAGCTGATTATTTGAGCAGGATGGGTATGGCTCAACACAAGAAGACATGGCAGACATTTTGGGAGTAGAGGGTGCTGATGTATAACAATATTAGTAAGAAAGGTATCATTTGTATGACTACTAAAGCTAATGCGGTAAGGAGAAGTTAATACGGATGGTCATATGTCCCCTTAGATCAGGCGTGTTCAACTGCATACAGCCCAGTCCAACCAGTCCTGCAGCCAACCCTCTACCTCATTCCATCATGACAGCAGCTTTGTCCCACCAAGCAGCTTAGCTTGGCCCTGAGCATGCACCATTGTTCACAAGAACCACACCTTGGCGTGGCACTATATGGACTGAAACCAGGGCATGAGGAGCGCACAGTGCGGTGCTGACTCAAGTTATGGCAAATAATTGTGTACGTTGTGATACACTGGCTAAACACAGTCCTGTGAAGAATGACAAATATGCAGCTGTGCTTCCTGTTGTGATAAGGGAATTTGAGGACAGGCTTCAAGATTGCCAAAAAATCATCAATTTTTTGTAGATTTGTGACTTTATTTCCAGCCAACAAAAACACAAGGTTTGCAGATTTTCAAGTGGTATGTGTAGCACTGCAGTCAGATTTTCAACTCAATGATTTGAGCTGTCTCTCTACTGGACTTTTATAAGCCCTGCCTTAGCAGAGAAAACTATCCCTCACTTTCCTGTTAAACCTTATTCATGCCTTTTCTGGCAGTAAGAACATTCGTGAATAACCATTTTCAAGGCTGAAGCACAGGAAGAGTAACATTCACCAAAATTCTTTGATGAACAACTTGAGAGCTCACTAAGAATTGCTTTCACTGCCATTGAACCAGACTGATGCATCAGTTTTACAAAAACTGGGTAAATATCTCACTGACTTTATGCTTTTGTTGCCCTCTTATGTTTTAATAAAAATATTAAAAAATAAATTTTATTACTCATACACATTAACTTCATGATATGTTTTATGAGGGCTGCTCTGAAAGTAATAGTTCCTGTTTTATGATATTGGCCCAAGACATCAGAGGCAGATGAATAGCAGTAGAGGTTGAACCTTCCCACCAACATTCTGTTACATGTTGCTGTCATGTGGCAGATGGGGCAGAGCGGCAGTCTGACAGAGTGGTGTCTGACATGGAGGTGTGTATGAAGCAAAGGTGCACAATGAATCCTTCATGTAGAAATAGTGGAATCTATTGGCATTTATTGACACTTGCTGAATGTTCATGGAGACCAAACAGTGGATGAGAGCACAGTGAAGTGATGGGTGATGCATTTCAGCAGCAGTGATGCCATTATAGCAGCTGTGGAACGATGGGTCACCTCTGCTGATGCAGATTTTTAGTAGCACTTCTTCATGGACAGCGAAAATGCAAAGTTAATAGTGGTAACTAAGCTGAAAAATAGTGTTTTGTGGTTCTATCAACTGGCGTTATTGTACTCATTGTATGGGTTGAAGTTACCATGGAAATAAAAAAGGAAGCATTACTTTTGGAGCAACCTACTGCCTATTCCTGTTCACTCAGTGCAGCCCAAACATGCTAACAGGTGCTGGAAACTCAGGCACTGTGGCAACTCAGAGGCATCTGGTCCATACTGAGCAGGTTCAATCCATAGCAAATTCAGTTAATCTACCTATTATATGATTTTCTCACAAGAAAGTACCTCTGCTCATCATTTCTACTGTCATGCAGAACTGATGCTATCATGTAAAGTTCTTGCTGGTCTGTTAGATGAAGGTAAGAGCACACAGCAGTCATAATCACTTTTAACAACTGGTGGGAGCTGCATAGATATCGAGAGTTTTATACAGCACAGTCTTTAAGGCTGTTCAGAGCCAGGGCAAACTTGGGTTGTCCCTGGTGTGAATCGTCAGCTCCTTGGTGCATGGTGGTACGCTGGAAAGGATTACCACACTGGCAGTAGTCTTTGGTTCATTTAATTCCTGTATTAATGATCCAAAAGTGTAATCAGATAGCATTTTACTGAGATGCAGTAATTTAAAATGGACAAAAAATACAGAAGCTAGGGAAGGCAAATAAACACATCCATCTGGAAAGGTCAGAGAGGAGAGAAGGGCTTCTATGGCTTGTTAGTTGTTTTGTGCAGACAGTTGTAGTTCATAATATATTTAATAGATTATATTTGTCTGAAATATATCACTGTAATGACTGTGCCCAGATGGGTCTAGGTAGGTCTTTGGTGGGTGCAGCTGCCTTAGGCCACAGCTTCTAGCATTCAGTAACACTTGTAGGTGCCATGTCTGAGCAAAAATAATGAAGTGCCTCTGACAAGATGATACAGTTCTTCAGAGGGTGAACTGCTGCAAAGAATCACACAGGTTTGAAGGAACTTCAGGAGGTTACTGAATCCAATCCCCCTGCTAAAGCAGGTACCCTACAATAGGTCTCACAGGCAGGTGTCCAGACAGATCTTGAATATCTCCGTCGAAGGAGATTCCACAACCTCTGGGCTGTCTGTTCCAGTGCTCTGTGAAGAAGTTCTTCCTCATGTTATTATGGAAATTCCTATATTCAAGTTTTAGGACCTAACTCCTTGTCCTTGTCACTACACAGTGCTGAGAAGAGCCTGGCCTTGTCCATTTGCCTCCAGCCTCCATTCAGATATTTATAAACATTTATCAGATCTCTTCTCAGTCTTCTTTCCCCTGGCTGAACAGACCCAGGTTACTTAGCCTTTTCTTATATGGGAGGTGCTCCAGGTTCCTTGTCATCTTTGTGACCCTTCACTGGACACTCTTCAGAGTAGAAGAGAGGGCAGAGTAGAAGAGGAGGATCACCTTCCTCACCTTGTTGGCCATACTCTTTTTAATACACCCCAGGATACCATTGGCCTTACTGACTGCAAGGACACACTGCTGGCACATGTCCAAGCTGTTCTCCACCAGGACCACTAGGTCACAACCAGAGGATTGTAGCCAACAGCTCTATATCCAGGTGGAGGCCAGTGGTAAGTGGTGTCCTGGAGGCATCCGTCTTGGTAGTGGAGATCTTCAACATCTGTATCCATGACCTAGAGAGTGAAATTGAGTACACACTTAGCAAGTTTGCTGGATACAGCATGGTGAGTGGTGCAGTTGATATGAAGGAATGAATGCCATTACAGGGACCTGCACAGGCTTGAAAAGTGTAAGGGTTCTGCATTTCAATCAGGGGCAATCCCAGATACGTGTACAGACTGAGAGAAGAACTCAGAACAGCCCTGTGGAAAAGGACTTGGGAGGCTCTGGTGAACTAAAAGCTGGACATAAGGCAGTAGTGTACACTTGCAGGCCAGAAAGCCAACAGTATCCTTGACTGCATCAGAAGAGGGGAGGCCAGCAGGGTGGGCAAGGATTGTCCTTCTCTGCTCTGCACTTGCGAAACCTTGTCTGGAGTACTGTGTTCAAGCCTGGGGCATCAGCATGAGAAAGACATGCAGCTGTTGGATTAGTTCCAGACAAGGGCCACAAAGGTAATCAGAGGGCTAAAGCCGCTCTCTTAAAAGGAAAGACTGGAGGAGCTGGGCTTGTTCAGCCTGGAGAAGACCTCATTGCAGTCTTCCGTGACTTGAGGGGAGCTTATAAACAGTTTATAGACTGATTTTCTACACAGTCTAATAGTGATAAGACAAGGGGGAATGGTTTTAAACTAATAGGAGGGGAAATTTAGCTTGGAAGTTAGGAGGTAATTTTTTGTTGGAAAGGTGGTGAAGCAGTGGCACAGGCTGCACAAAGAATTGTGGATGCTTCATGCCAGGAGATGTTCATGCCAGGAGATGTTCAGGGCCAGTTTGGAAGGGGCTCTGGGCACACTGATCTGCTGGATGGCAACAATGTGCATGCTAGGAAGTTGGAACTGAATGTTCTTTGAGGTCCCTTCCAATTCAAGCCATTCTCAGATTCTGAGTCTAAAGGTTTTGGATCTCTATTGAATTTCCACTTTTTATTACTGCACCTTTCTTTGTGGTTTCCTTTTTAGAGAAATCAGTTAACCACCTCTAAGTCCAGGACACAGATCTCAAGTTGCAATATTAGTATGAACTGAAATAAACAAGTTACAGATATGTGAATATATGTATGTTTATACACACACACGCACACACACACACACATATATATATACATATACATATATGTTTATATATGTGTGCATTGGTTGCTTTAAAAACGACGCCTACTATTGATTTCTAGACTACAACACATGCTAAGATACACAATAACACTATTTGATAGAGAAAATTCTGTGCTATAAAACATGAGTTTTCAACGTAGTCACCATCATTAGCTACACATTTTTCGCAATGATGAACAAGCAATCACATGCCAAGCTTACAGTATCTGCATTGCCATCTGGAACATGGTTTGTCTTTCATATTGCTACAACTGCTGCTGAAATGCACCACCCACCACCTCACTGTGTTCACATCACAGAATCACCAGTGTTGGAAAAGACCTGTAAGATCATCCAGTCCAACCATTCACCCATGATCAATAGCTCTCACTAAACCATGTCCCTTGACACTGTGTCCTAACGTACCCTGAACATGTTCAGGGCTGGTCACTCCGCAACCTCCCTGGGCAGCATATTCCAGTGCCTGAACACTCTTTCGGAGTAGTAGCGTTTCCTAACATCCAGCCTGAATCTTCCCTGGCGCAGCTTGAAGCCATTCCCTCTAGTCCTATCACTAGCCACACAAGAGAAGAGGCTGACCCCCATCTCACTACAACCTCCCTTCAGGTAGCTATAGGGAGCAATAAGGTCTCCCCTGAGTCTCCTCTTCTCCAGACTGAACAATCCCAGCTCCCTCAGCTGCTCCCCATAAGGCCTGTGTTCCAGATCCCTCACCAGCTTCAGTGCCCTTCTTTGAACATGCTTCAGGACCTCAACGTCTTGCTGCGAAGGGCCCAAAATTGGACATAGTACTCAAGGTATGGCCTCACCAGAGCTGAGTACAGTGGGATGATCACTTCCCTTTTCCTGCTGTCAGTGCTGTTTCTGATACAAGCCAGGATGCCATTGGCCTTCTTGGCCACCTGGGTGCACTGCTGGCTCATGTTCAGCTAGGCATCGACCAATACCCCCAGGCCCATTTCCTCTACACAGTCTTCCAGCCACTCTGCCCCAAGCTTGTAGCATTGCCTGAGGTTGTTGTGGCCAAAGTGCAGGAGCCGAAATTTGATCTTGTTGAAGCTCATCCCTTTGGTTCAGCCCAGTTATCCAGCCTGTTCAGATGTGTCTTAAGGGGTTCACTAGCCCAGGCAGATCGACACTTCCAGCCAACTTAGTGTCATCTGCAAGCTTACTGAGGGTACACTCAATGACCTCATCCAGGTCATCAATAAAGATATTGAAGAGGACAGGCCCCAGCACTGACCTCTGGGGAACACTGCTTGTGACCGATGACCAGCTGGATTCAACTCCATTCACCAGCACTCTCTGGACCTGGCCCTTCAGCCAGTTCCTTATCCAGTCAAGAGTGTACCTGTCCAAGCCACGGGCTGCTAGCTCCTGCAGGAGCCAATCCACAGTTAGTCTCCATAAACCTTCATCAAGTGTTGATGAATGTCAGTGGGTGTCATTTTTTCTTCACAAAGGAATTCAGTGACACACTTTTGCTTCATCCACACTTCCGTATCAGATCTCATTCTGTCTCACTGACTCTCTGCTGCCATCTGTTGCACATCATGTGCATGTATACAAGAGCAAACATTGAGATTGTTGCAAAACTTCTATCTATCCAGGAAACCAACCATACAAGCAAGTTTGAGCCTTAAAGGAGCCAGCAATTAAGCCTAGGCTACCAATTCACAAATAAAAATTAACCTAATCAATATAAGCTTTACTTTTCAAGTCAACTATGAAACATTTTCTGAGCATATCAAATGTAATTTATTGTTTGATTTGATTGATTTATTTTTATAGTAAGTTTTGAAACAGTTCATGGTTGATGGATTACAAAAGTAATCCACTGAAAGCATTTGCTACTGACAATTCAGGCAGCTTTTTTTGCCTTTTAAATGGAAACAAAACTAGAGCTGTTTCTAATTTTTAGAAGGGCTACTGCCTAGAATCCTCTACTCCTGAATATCTGCACTTTCAAAATGTTTTACTTGTATATTTCTCAATGCTTTCCTGAAATTTGCTATTCTACAGAAATAAATGTTCTACAAAACTCATACAAGTTACTTGAATAAAATGTGTTAACGTAGCGGCAACTATAATAGAAACTCAATTTGTTTGTAAGTACAGACAATTTTCTCAGTGATTACAGATATTAATATTACTTTACTCTAGTACTTTCAAAAGTCTTACTGAAGTTATTTTAAATAATATTCTTAAAAGGTATTTGTAGAATAGGTTCAAAAAACAATACATTTCTTGGCTTGAAACTTGATAAAGTCCAAGAACAGTGTAGTGGAGAAATGGTTCAAATGATTTAGATTAGATTTGAGGAAAAAATTTTTCTCTGAAAGAATGGTCAGGCACTGGAATGGCCTGCCTAGGGAGGTGGTTGAGGCACCGTCCCTAGCGCTGTTCAAGAAGCGTTTAGATGAGGTGCTAAGGGATTTGATTTAGTAATTTGGTGGGTAGGGATGGTGGTGGGAGGATGGTTGGACTAGATGATCTTGTAGGTCCTTTCCAACCTAATGAATCTATAAATCTATGAATCTATGAAACTTACGCCATATGCACTTCTGTAATTTTGTTTGGCTTTTATTATTATTATTATTACAAGGATAAATTAATAATGTGGAATATTCATTTTTGGGAACAACTTTGGAATTGATTTCTGCTCAAAGAAATTTGGGCTGCTATTTAATTGCAGTGTTCTTTCTCAGTCTTAACCATAGTTATGCATAATGCTATAGCACTGTTCCTAACATCTTTGTTAACTGCCCTCTGCATTGTCATTAAATGCCAGACAACTTCCAAGGCTGAAATAGTTCTGAAATTAATGACACTAAAATTACATTACTGATAATTGATTTTTTCTAACCATATTTCACAACAAGGTCACTGACCTTGCACACTATCTTAAATCTACATTTTAACACGTTTATTATTTTTTATTTTTTTAAAAGAAAGTCACCTGGTCCTCACCTGTCATCTAAGTTTGAACCTCACCTGCACATGCTACAATACTGTAAACATCTAAAGGTTTAGTAAATAATTTTCCTCCTCATTTCTGATAATTGAGAAATATAAATTCATTGAAGATCTTTTGACAGTTATAATGTATCTCTTGCTGATGGGGTGGAGAATTTCTAAAGTGTATCATTCATGTTTCATAGGAATTCCTTCAAAACAAGAAGTTCTCTCAATATTTATATATATTTATATATTTAAATTATGTTTTTCTGTCTAGACATTTCATATGATTTTCTAGACAAATAACAATTGTAGTTGCATATATTGACTTCAGTGCATACATTCTAGAAACTATAAATTTGATCCATGTGCCACACATACTATGCCTGCGTACCACAAATATACACTACGTGCAGACTTATTTGTATCTGGAATATTATGGGTAACTCATTGTAATTCTACTCACAAAAAAAAAGAAAAAAGAAAAAAAGCCTTCACCTGGACATTTATTTTTGTCTCTTAATGTGAGGAAATTTCACCTAGAATCTGTGGATAAAGAAGATCATTTCTTGTTGCAAGTGCATCAGCGGAAGGACTTATGTCTAAGGGGTAGTGGATGCAATGTGTTCTGCATCAAGAAAGCCCTGTTCTGCAGGATGTGAAGGGCTGAAAACAAAAATATTGCTCAACATAGTGTGAAAGGCTGGGAGGAACTGCTGTATGGGGACAAGGAGTCATTTAGCTAGACAAGTTCCCTGCAGTGAGGTGTCCTCAGAAGTGATGTGGATGTGTTGTCAGTATGAAAGCATTGCACTGACTGAAGGCGTATGGAAGCAGCAGGTAACCTGAACATGGAGTGAGATTCTGTGTTGTTTGGTGGAGGTCCAGGGCTTTTTGAAGCCAGAACCTTGTGACAGAGATGTGGCATTATGCAATGTGACATGTCAGTGTTTGTCATTAGGAAGTCCTTTGTCACATGGCTTGCTGGTGCTGTGGGATTGGAATTTGTGTAAATGAGGTAATAATTTTTGGTATGTATAATAAACAGAATAACAGGGAACTCTGCAGGATATGGAATGTCTTCAGAATTTGTAGACAGTGTAGGGTTAATACATAGAATGTGAAGAGTGTTTTGCAAGTTCTATTTGACTCTTTGCAATAAACAAATCTTCATGAAGTTGTTACAGTGGTACAGTATATCTATATACAGTATAATTCACAAGGAGAAGAAAAGATGTGTCACACATGAAGAGAACCATGAGAGATCCTCTGTGAGCAAAAATATATACAGAGTATTAAAACATCATCACTTTTCTAATTTTAACTGCAAAGCTGGTCTAACAGCATCCAAGTCTGAAAACATCTATCTCCAGCTTATTCTCTCCATTTTATTTATATAGATATATTTTACAGATGCTGAAGTAATTGTCCAAGCAAGAAAATTAAATTGTTAATATACCTTAAGTATAAATTTTGTCTTTTAATGTTTGTTTCAGGTCAGTTAGATAAGATTATCTTCTGAGACTTTCCACTACATTTTGCAGGAAGATTTATTGTCTGAACTGTGTTTACTAGATCAAAATTATCTTTGCATTTTTCTCTCCTCTCTCCTGATCCAACAACTGAAATGCCTTTGTAGTCATCCTATGTGATAGGAACCAGTATGGTCCATCTCACCACAATTTAATTGTCAGCTGAGGAAATCCATAGTGAGTTAACCTTCATTGGCTAGTAGGTGGTCACCAAACCACTCTCTCATTTCCCCTCCTCACCATGAAAAGAACAAAACAAGATGAAAAAAAAAAATGACAGATTGTGGTAAGGACAGGGAAAATCCTCAATAATTACTCTTATAGACAGAGACTTGACATGAGAAAGATTAATTTGATTTATTGCCAGTTAATATAGTGATAGGATGGTGAGAAAAACAAAACTTAAAGCACATTCCTTTGTGCCCTCTGTCCCTTATTCCCAGGCTCAGCTTCACTCACAATTCTTCAACCTGCTTCCCCCTGAGCAGTGCATGTAGATGGGGCATGAACGTAATGGTTGGTTCTTAAAGTTTAGTCTCTGCCATTCCTTCATACTCACACTGTTCCCCTGCTTCAGCATGGGGTCTCTCCCACAGGATACAGTCCTTCATACATTGATGCAGTGTAAGCAATCCACAGGCTGCAGTTCTTTGAGAGCTACTCAAGCTTTGATCTCCCATGGGCTGCAGCTCTGGCCTGGGGCTGTTCCTACTTGGGCTCTCCAAATACTGTGGCTCCTCTGGGTCCTGTCCAGAACCACTCAGTAGGCTCATGGCTACTCATGGCTGCACAGGTAGGTCTCCTTGCAATGCCCAGGAGCTGCAGGGAGACTGTGAGAAAGACTGTCCGTTTATAAGTTTGACTCCAACTAGGATTTTTGTGAAAACAGCAAGTCTTATTCACAATTGCAATGGCAGATGGAGACTCTTTTGTGGCAAAAGAGAAAATGTGCACCTTTCCAGTATAATACGCACCGTATATATCCTTTTTCTCAATGCACAGTATCTCCCATCATCCTCAATGGCAGTTACTAAGGTGGTCTGTTACCACCCTGTTGTTTTTAAGTATATCTTGTATTTCTTTATGGAGGTAGGAGAGAAATGTTTAGTAAGGTTATCTCATTTGTTCTAGAGATTAAGGTTATCACAATCGTTCTGTACTGTGCTAGGCCTACCCTGCAGATTTGCCTTATCTTGGATTAGTCAGAACACTCCAGTTTCTGCTTTTGAGCAAAATGTTTGCCCTATCTTGTGCTAGTCTCTGCCTCTGCAACTTATTGTGAAAAGCAACTTATGCAGCCATTTCATCAGAAGGTTATAAGTTTAGTAAAGGTCAGTACTTTGACATTAGAAGCTTATACTGCAAAAACTCGGTCTAACTCTCACAGGGACAGCCTCCTCCTTTGTGGGCCTCTCCTGGGCTGCAGGGAGCTTCTGCTCTGTGCTTGGAGCACCTCCTGCCCTCCTGCGCTCGCCTTGATTCCTGCAAGTGTGCTTCTCTCCCAGTTTCTAAATTCCCTCTCACAAATGCTTTATTGCATTTTTTTTAACCCTTTCTCAAATACATTACAGCAGTTTTTATCAGCCTCACTGAAGGGTTTAACTTTGGCTAACAATAGGCTCCTTTTGGAGGTGTATGAAACGTGTCATCTGAGATGGGGAAAGCCCTGTTCTCATATCAAATAAGCTGCTCTTGTAACATCTCCCGTGACCTTGCTGCATTAACCCAATACAATATTTAATGTACACTTCAGTACAGTTTTCATATACACAATCCATATCTCCACTCACTGACACACCTGGAGTAAGAATTATCTGGAATTTCTGTGGAGAAAATGCAATACTGGATTTGCATGGTGCAAGGCAATGCCCAGCAAAGATAACCCACTTCTGCCACTTAAAAAAGACATTCTTAAACTCCCTTCCTGATCAGTCAATCATCCCTCTTCTATTTGCTAAACACAGATTAAGGGTCAGAGACATCATCATCATTCATGATTTTTCTCCAGATGTCTTACATAAGATGGCATACACTGATAACATATATCATAGAGTCCTAGGGGAGCTGATTGATGTGGTTGCTGAGCCTCTCTCCATCATATTTGAAATGTCATGGCTGTCAGGAAAAGTCTTCAGTGACTGAAAAAAGGGAAACATCCCTCCTGCTTATGAGAAAGGGAGAAAGGAAGACCTAGGGAACTACAAGCTAGTGGGCCTAACCTCTGTGCCTGGGAAGATCATGAAACAACAGGAGTATTTACTGGCAGAAGATCTACCTTGTGAGCAAATAAATCAAACTTGGTGTGGGAGACTGAAGGATGGTACTTTTGTATCCTGTGAAGACAAGATACAATTGGGTGCCTCCCTGCTCCCTTTTATGCGATGGCAGGGCCCAGAAGATGGGAACAAAGGAGTTCCTGCTGAGGTCCAAAAACCAGAAGCTGTTACTCCAAAGAGAGCTGACTCAGCCACTTTGAACTTACAAACATTTGTACTGTTGGAAAAAGTAATCAGCTGAACAACACAGACTCTGATGACCCATCACTACTGAAGATCAACCTCTGAACTGTGAGCAACACTGGAATCCCAGTGGTGACTCTCTCGCTTTCTACAAAGACTTCTTGCTTTTATTTCTTATCTCTCTTCTATTGTTCATTTTCCATCCCCACCTACCTAAGCAACTAGAATTTGTAATAGACTAGTTGGGTTAACATTTGACCCATTCTGTATTAATCTTGCCATTGTGTACAGATAAATCAAAATAACCTTTACTACCTCCTATAAATTGGAGGGAGACAGGGAGATATGGATTTGAAGGGTGGATAAGGAATTGGTTGGAAAATCATAGCCATAGGGCTGTGGTCAGGGGCTCTATGTCCAAGCAGAGATTCGTAACAAGCAATGTCACCCAGGGTTCTGTCTTGGGACCTGTACTCTTCAATGCCTTTATCAGTGACATAGGCCATGAGATCGAGAGTACCCCCAGCAAATTTGCTGATGACAGCAAGCTGAGTGGTGCAACTGTCATAATGGAAGGAAGGGACATCATCTAGAAGGACCTTGATGAATTTGAATGGTTGGTCCATATGAAGCTAATGAAGCTGAGCTAAGCAAAGAGCAAAGTTTTGCTCTTGGGTCATAGTAATTCCAGATATAATCCCAGACTGGGAGAAGAATTCGTTGAGAGTAGCCCTGTGGAGAAGGACTTAGGGATCCTGGTTGATGAAAAACATAACATGAACCAGCAGCGTGCCCTTGAAGCCTGGAAGTCCTACAGTATCCTGGGTTCCAACAAAACAGTGGTGGCCAGCAGGAAGGTGATTGTCCCTCTTTATTCTTCCATTGTCAGGCCTGTTCTGTAGTACTGTGTCCAGATCTGGGGCCCTCAGCACAAGAAAGATGTGGAGCTGTTGGAGAGGGTCCAGAGGACGTCTGCAAAGATGATCAGAGGGCTGGAACACTTCTATGTAAACAGGCTGAAGAAGCTGGACTCATTCAGTCTGGAGAAGAAAGAGCAGGCTGCAGGGAGACTGCATTGCAGCATTACAGTATTTAAAGAGATATTACAAACAGGAGGGAAATCAACTTTTGGTACAGGTTGATAGTGATAGGACAAGAGGAAATGGTTTTAAGGCATAGGAACAGAGATTTAGTTTAGATTTCAGGGGGAAGTTTTTCACTGACAGGGTGGTGAGGTGCTGGAACGGATTGCCCAGAGAGTCTGTAGATGCCCCATGCCTGGAGATGTTTAAGGCTGGGTTGGATGGGGCCCTGGGCAACCTGATCTAGTACTTGACCTATTGGTTGGCAACTCTGATTGTATCAGGTGGATTGGAGCTTGATGATCCTTGAGGTCCCTTGCAACCCAGCTGATTCTATAATTCTGTGATTCCATGAAAATAGACAATCTACAATATGTAATATTTACCTTTAGTTGAATCTAATCCTGACAGATCCCTACAGCCATAATTTGTTGAGAAAACTACATAGAGATGTCTCTCAATCATCTTTATCAAATGTTATTTCCTGTTTCATTTTCTTTTCTCATGAGATCATTACTTAATGTAAAACGACAACAAAGGTAACCCCGGAGTCAGTGCTGGGACTGATCTTGTTCAAAATCTTCATCAGTGACCTGGATGAAGATGACATGAAGCTGGAAAGAGTGGCTAACACAACAGATATGCTGCCATTCAGCAACACCTAGACAGTCTGGAGAGCTGGGCAGAGGAACTTGAAGAGATTCAACAAGGACAAGTGTAGAGGCTAGCAACTAAAGAGGAGTAACGGCATGCATCAGTATAGACTAGTGGAAAGGAGCTCTTTAGAGAAGGATTTAGGAATAGTGGTGGACAACAGGTTGATCATGAGCCATCAGTTTGCCCTTGTATCCAAGAATACCAATGATATTTTAGGGTGCATTAAAAAGAACGTGGCCATTAGGTAAAAATCCGAATTAGAAAAGCAGATTTCAAAACAAGTTGATCCATTTTAATCTTTGATCTATCACTGTCACTCAAATGGCTACACAGCTAGAGCAGTCTATGAAATTCTCTAACTGATTCAAGTAGATTAAATGGGAAATATTTCCTCTGTTCAAACATTTTTATCAGTGTTGAAAGTATGGAGTCCATCTTCAACAAATTTACTGATGAAACTAAATTAAGAAGTGCTGTTGACTTGTTGGAAGGGACAAGAGGCTTTGTAGAGGGTTCTAGATAGTTTGGAGCACTGGGCAATCAGCAACATCATAAAGTTCAATAAATGAAGGTGCTGGGTGCTGCATCTAGGACACAGCAATGCCACCACAGGCAAAGAATGGGAAGTATATTGGAGTATATAATTGGATATAAGTATATAATATATATAAGTATATATATATAAGTATATATAAGTATATATGAAGTATATAATTGGAGAACAGGAAGCTCAGCAGGAAAGGATGTGGTGGCAGTGGTGATAGCAGCTCACGATGATCTAGGAGTGTGCCTGGCAGCAAAAGGGCAAACTACCTTTTGGGGTGCTTTAAACACAGCACAGCCAGCAGCTCAGAAGAAGTGGTTTTCCCACTATATTCGGCACTGATGCAGCCTCACCTTGAATACTTGGAAAAACTACTTCAATTCCCTAAATTGTCTAGAAGGTGAAATACTTTGAAATTTTGCAGGACTTTTAAAACTGTTACACTGGAAATATCTGTTGGGGTTGGCCATTGTACGTGGAGAGCAGTCATTATCTTGCCACATCAATCCCAACCAGTTTAGAATAAAGTTATATTCATTTTTATCTGTTTCTATTTGTTATTTTTTCTAATACAACCAAAATTAACACATCCTGCAAAGGAAGCGTCGTTACTGAAATGATCTTTACTCTACAAAACCATCTGCTTTGAGAGCCTTCCAGTTGACAACCTGCCCACTCTCGTGTTCTGCAGGACATAAACTGAAAACTATATTTTTTCTTCAATAAATATGCTGCTATATATTTCTTAGCCTTCCAATGCAGTAGAAAAAAAAAATATATATATATATGGTCAGAATAGGTGGTGGAGCTGTTTCCTCTACATATGAAAACTCCAGTACTTCAGTAAATCTGCATTCTGCAACCTAAGCTTTTCATCTTTCAGCTCCTTAAAAAATGTCATGTGAACTGGTAGGTATATCAGGATTAATAGTAACATAAAACAGTTTTTCTTCTTCCCAAGGAACAAAAAAGATTAAGGTTTTAGGTTTTTTCTTTTTCTTTTTTTTTTTTTTAATTTTATATTGCACATTAACACTTTCTTGACCTGCATAACTCTCTCTCCTCACTCTGATGTCAGCTTTAGACTCTTAGGCCAGAACAGAGTGAGCTGGCACTTAAAGACTTAGGAACAAGTATTTGGCTTACATTACATATGTAGTATCAACTGGTTACATAGCTGTCATTTTCTCTGGTTTAGTAGTTTGTTTCCCTAACAGCTCGAGCATTCTTTCTCAGTTTACAGTGTGTTTATCTAAACGTCTCTTTGAATCCTAATATTATAACATTTAAATTATACCACTTATTTTCCCATATTGAAAGTAATGGTTTTCATGTATTCCAATCTTTTTTTTTTTTTTGTAATAATGTCAAAGCACTAAAGAAAATTCAGATCCCTCTGACACCTCTGTGCACACTAGCATCCTAGATTACAGTGAATAATATATCTTCCTGCTGAGCAATGGGAGTACATCCTCTCTGTAGGAGTAAACTGATCAGTTACTCCAAACAAGACACCAACTAGCACATTATCCCAACGAACACTCTTTCCCAGGTGGCTTATTCCTATTCCTAGGAGTTATTGATTGCTGTAATTTCCGGCATAAGTACATTTTGGTACATCTTCTAATTCAGAAAAAGAAGCAGAAGAGACAGTTGTGTAATTAAACAAACAAAAGCAGCTTTTTATCTTCCTGTAAATATTTGTAGAATCGTAGAATCATAGAATGGCCTGGGTTGAAAAGGCCAGGACATACTTGGCCCTCTGGACTGCAAGTGCACACTGGTGACTCATGTTCAGCTTCTTGTCCAACAGGACCACCAAGTCCTTCTCCACAGGGCTGCTCTCCAGGAGTTCTTCCCCCAGTCTGTGTAAACACCTGGAATCACTCCAACCCAACTACAACACCTTGCGCTTGACCTTCTTGAACCTCATTCAGTTCACATGGACCCACTTCTCCAGCCTGTCCAGATCCCTTGAGATGGCTTCCCTTCCCTCCAGCGTATTAACTGCACCTCTCAGCTTGGTGTCAACTGCAAACCTTCAGAGGGTGCACTCAATTCCATCTTCTGTGTCATTGATAAAGATGTTGAAAATCCCAAGACTGACCCTTTGGAGACACCACTTGTGGCCAGCCTCCACCCAGAAACAGAATTGTTAATCTCAACCCTTTGTCTGTGACCAGTCAATCAGTTCTTAATCCATTGAACTGTCCGTCTTTCAAATCCATGCCTCTCCAATTTTGAGAGAAGGATGTGTTGAGGGACCATGTCAAAGGCTTGGCAGAAGTCCAGGTAGATGGCATCCTTTGCCCTTCCCCTGTTCACCAATGGGTGAGAAATATTTTTCATTTAAAAATTGTATAAGCCATTCCCATTTCATTCAGAAATTTCTAATGAAAATAAGAAACAACAAAATCCCATCTTCAGAAAATTTGTTTCATAAAAAGATGATAAAAGTATTACAAAATGTTCTTCAATATTAAAGAACCCCAGGGGCTTCAGCTGAGAAAGAGTCATGAAAACAGTAAAACCCCTTGCTGACTCAATCATTAATGAAAGGGAAGTGGGTTAAAGTTTCTACAGATCATACTGAAGAAACAACATTGTAATGGTTCTTGGTATTTTGGGGCTATTCTATGTCTCTACAACATAAAACAGATGTTTATCAGCTTACACTGTGCAGGATGAAACTGGTTCTTCTCAAAATCACACTATCACAAATAAGCAATTTCTAGTACACGTTATTTACATTGAGTTGTTTTTAGAAACTAACATTCAGGACTGTTTGCACTGAACGTCAGGCTAAATGGTGAAATAGTGTTGATCTCTGTGATACTTCCTTTACTTTCTTCAAGGAGCCCATGAATGTAATGCTGGGTTTGACTGCAGTATCTTTGCTTCAAGTCCCATTAACTTCACTATGTTAATTTCAATGTCAGAATAAATTAGTAAAGATATTAACATCTAGTATTACCAATTCAATGAATAAATTGTATGGTTTCAAAAGAGAAAAATTTGTACATTCAAACTACACCTTGGCCTGATTTATAAATGTAAATGTAACTATTTTCAACCACAATTTTTAGAGATAAATTTTCAATTGTTAATAAAGAGGTTCAGTCCCTTATTTCAGAGAAATGATAGCTAAAAGAAGTACAACAGTTGTATGTGTATCAATTACTAAGACTAAGCAGAAAACACAACAAATAACTCAGTCTTTTTCTACAGAAAGTTGACTGTGTACTGAAGGAAGCATCTTCTGTTTTTACTGTATTCCATAAACGCAAAACAAAAGGCTTCCTCACGGAAAACAAAGAATCTACCAAAAATCAATTCGAAACTGAGCGTTGTGATAGGCATTATTACTAAATAGACTCACAATTCTTTAAAAAAAAAGAAAAAAAAGTGTGAATGACTTTAGAAGCTTTTAAAAATTACTGGATATTCTTACCTGTCAAAATATTTATTTTCATTCAAAATTTTTGAATTACTGGATTATATTCTACTTTAGTGTTAACTAGAAATTAACAGAAAGTACTGTCAGTAAAAGAAGGTCTCTTTTGCCTTAGCCTGTCAAAACTTCATTTAAGATTTCAGTTAGAATAGAAAGGTTTTTCTATGTAAAACTGGAGAAAACTGTTTTCATGGTACTTGGCCATGGTTACACATTTAAAGCAAGTGCCATTGCCTCATTAGTGAAAACATCATCTGCGAGCAATAGCAATATGTTCTCTTGTATTTCCAAACCACCATTTAATTTTTCATGGAGATGTTTCCTTGCTCTTCTCACCCTGTTATTGTACGAGGCATCCAATCCAGTCTCCACTATGTTACTCTAGTTTTCAGAAAGAAATTCAAGAGATGATGCAGTGAACATTCAGTGATCTTCTTCACTCAATTTAAGCTGTTTTTGGCACAGTGGATTGATATCTTGGAACCTGGATGGCACCAAATTATCCACTGACATCACACACAGACCAAGAAAACGATATTCTACTGACAGTGTTTTCCTGTTATTATCTGTATTCAGAATTCAGCAATATCCATTCGTGCAAATACACAGTCACTACTCACTATGTCTGTTCATGTGGCTGTCTTCTGCTGTTTGCATATCTTCAGTAGAATATATAGATATATCAAACATTCAAATTGCAGCAGGAGAGACTCATTTGCAGGCTGTGAGTGGAGAGCAGGGCATGTAAAGCCATTCAGACTGCCTGGAAAAAAAAATAGAGCAATAGTTAAGGCATCGCAAGTTGCGTGGGAGAAGCTTGCAGTAAGATGGTTTTTTTCATTATCAGATATGAAAAGAGGTGATTTTGAACCAAGAACAGCTTGAGAGTCTGAGTCTGAAGAGTAAATAAAGATTACATGGAAAGCATGATTAAGAAGTGCTTGAACATTCTGCACATTTCAGTAATTTTGCTAATTGCTCTCTTAGTAGAAAAAAAGAAATACATTTGTAACAATCTATCATGTATTGAAATACATATCACTATTTCAAATACATTTTTCAAATGCAAGCTAGTTTGCTTTTCAGGCTACTGCTGGATTTCACTGGCTGCACTGAAACAGATATCTCAGAAACTTCAACTAAAACTGAGATTTGTGTCCTGAGTTTATTGACAATTCACATACTTTTGCAATATGCAAAATAAAGTGGTATTTTGAAGGCCATTTATAAACTGCAACGTATTTTTAGTTCTTTGATACCAAGTAGTGTAATTTGTGTAAACATATTGGAATAATTAATAACAGACAACACAATAATTAATAACATATAATTTGCAGCTAGTATTGTCAGCTATTTTGATTTTACTAATAGCAACGAAGTGCTGCATATCTAAAATTTATGGAAATATACTGTCAATGCAGTTACAAATATATCTGCTTTACTGCAGCTTATGTAGATTTTTTATGTTGCATCTGAAGACACATAAAAACCTGAAAAAACAGACGGAAATAAACTGTAGAGTTGTTAATGGAAAATAATAGAATTGCAGAATTACACAGTTAGGAGGGACTTTAAAGGTCATCAAACTCCAACCCCACTGCCAGGGGCAATGTTGCTTTTCACTTCATCAGGCTGCCCATAGCCCCATCCAACCTGGCCTTGAACACCTCCAGGGAAGGGGCGCCCACAGCTTCTCTGGGCAGCCTGTGATAGTGCCTCACCACCCTCTGAGTAAAGGATTTCCTCCTGACAACTATGAGGAGACATCTGAATCTCCCCCCTTAAAACTCTTCCCCTTGTACTATCACTACCCATGTAAAAAATTGATTTCCCTCTTGTTTATAAGCTCCCTTTAGGTACTGAAGTTCCACAATGGGGTATTCCTGCAGCTGTCTTTTGCCAGGCTGAACTAGCACCTCTGCCTCAGCCACTCTTCAAAGGAGAGGTGCTCCAGCTTCTGATCATCCTCCTCAACCTCCTCTGGACTCTCCTTTGCATTTTTGTAACACACATGAAAATGAGAGTTAAGATTCAGAAAACAATTGAACTAGGATTTGTTCTTTTTTTTTTTGTTTGGTTGGTTAATGTTTTTTTGTTTTGTTTTGTTGTGTGCTTTTTGTGTTTGTGATTTTTAGTTTTCTTTATTTTGTTTTTAATTTTCATTCAGAGCTGTTCTCTAGCTGTGTAATATGAAGATCTTTTGCATGTCTAGGAAAACTGTAACTGATTTATAAACACGTTCTGCTGCATTTCTCATACGACAAATATCAGAAAACAATTTTGGAAACATGATTATGGATACTAAAGAGGGATACATTAATAGCAAAAGCAAGCCAGGAAAAATCTTTAAAAATAGCTCAATTCTATCTCACCTATCTCTGACACTCATTTGTAATTCCTGTGGTTCATTTTGTCACTAAGATATATAAGCATTCTTCTTGATTTATGTGATACTGTAAAATCAGCTAAATAATGTTGAGGACATAATGACCCAGAAAAATTTGATCTGCTCAACCCTAAAGCCTATTTCTTGCCCCGAAATATAAAGCAGGATGGATGAACTGAGGTTTAGAAGTGTAAAATAAAGTGTAAATGTGAATACCAGTACTTTCTCTTACTCTATACTATCAGAAATAGAAGAACTCTATATTCCGCTTAGCATACTGTTAATACATCCTGAAAGGCAGTGTCTAACTTAAAAATAAAAATCTCATAGTTACTTTAAATGTAAAACATTGGAAATAGAACCTTATATTTTGTATGAACTGAAATTTTTATTTTCTGTTAACCTAAAATAATGATATATATTGATTTTTCCAGAGCTCAGAATAATAAGTTCTGTTTAATGTAAAATAATATCCATTATTTGAAGGCCATGAATATGATAGGGCATGTTTCCTATTTTCCAAACAGAGAGATCTTGCTTATTTCAACTTTTGTTATTGTGTTTCTTAGTGATAGCTAAAATTGGGTTAAAAAAAAAAAAAGTGAGTTAAATTTCTTCTAGGATTATAAATAACTTAGTGTACTTCTCAGAAGACATATAGGTCTTGACACCAAAATATTTTGAAGGGCCGTTCCTTACTGTAATTTAGTACCACAATTTTATTACTGACAGGACCACCATAAGTTGTCACCATAAGAAAACATCAGAAAAAGAATAAGGGCAAGGACGTGGGCTACACAGTAATATACTGATAAAAATAAAATACCTTTCTATGATGAAGATATGTCATAAATTATCTTTCCTTTCCTTTACAACTTTGTACGTAAAATCATAACTAAAACATATCAGAGAAGCTCCCAGACACCATCATCCTTATCTCAGTACATTATTGAACTTCATTGTGTTGTGCCTTACAGCACATTTCAGCTCAGCTAGAATAATGCCACACAAGATAAATATATTCAATACTTTTTTTTTTTTTATGATAAGAAAATACAGGTCAGAGAATCATAGAATCATGGAATCATAGAATGATTTAGGCTGAAATGGATCTCAAAGATCAGCCAGTTCCAAACCTCCATGGTGTGGACAGGTTTGCCACCTATCATATCAGGCTGCTGAGAGCCCCAGCCTGACACTGAATGCCTCCATTCAGAACATCCACAGCATCTCTGGACAGCCTGTGCCAGTGCCTCACTGCCCTTTGGGTAAAGGATTTCTTCCTAAGCAGTTCACTGCTATCACAGTCATAGTGTGTAAAAAGTCAGTCTCTTTTCTATTTGTAAGCTTCCCTCAAGTACTGGAAGTTTTCAATGACTTCTTCCTGGAGCCCCTCCACTTCCCCAAGCTAAACAAGACAGCTGCCTCAACATTTCTCTGTGGCATTTTCTTCAGTCCTCTGAGTATCTTTGTGGTCCTCCTCTGGATCCACTCCAGCAGCTTCACAGCCTGGGAGGGCCCAGGCCTGGATACAGTATTCCAGATGATGTATCTCAAAGACAGAGTAGAGGGAGGCAATCCCCTTCCTCTTCATGCTGCCAACCCTCTTTTGAGACAGCCCAAATGACTGTTGGGCACACTGCTGGCTCCTCCCTAGGTTTTTGTTCACCAGAGCCCCCAAGCCTTTCTCAGCAGGGCTGCTTTCAATTAGTCCTTCTCCCAGTCTGTACTCATACATAGGATTGCCTTGACTCATAACACATTGCACTTGGCCTTGTTGAACCTCATTATTTTCTCATGTGACCCCTTTTCAAGCCTGTCCAGATCCCTCTGGATGGCACCCCTTCGTTCTGTTGTGTCAGCTCTACCACTTGACTTGGTGTCATAAGCAAACTTGCAGAGCATGCACTATATTTCACTCTCTACGTCCTTGATAAAGGTGAAGGTGTCCCAAGACAGACTCCATGGGGGACATCACTCATCACTGGACTCCACCTGAATGTAGATCCACTGACCACAACTCTGTCTGCAACCATTCAACCTGCTCTTTTTCCACTGAATAGTCCAGCCTTCAAATTCATATTTCTCAAATTTAGAGGTAAAGATGTGGAGTAGGACCATGTCAAATGACTTGCAAAATTTCAGGTAGATGATGATAATTTTTTTTTTTTTGTCATCACTCTATCACATAAAATCACCAGATTTGTCAGGCATAATCTGCTCATGATGAAGCTGCTGTCTCAGATCACCTCCTCATCTCACATGTGCCGTAACATGTCTTCCAGGAGGATCTGTGTTAATATTTTTCCCTTCTCATTTCAAGCTAGCATAGTTTTCTCTTTAGAAACATTAAATACATTGACCAAGTGTACACTTGCATACTAAAGTTCAGTTCATATGCTGAGGGAAACTGTGCTTAGCTTATGGTTTTATGAGGATATGTAATTTCATAGTGTTAATTGTTTCTAGCAAAGATAGATTATGTATTAGATACAGATCAACTTTGTATTTACCCTGTCAGGGACCTCTTAGAAAGAGTTCAGAATAGGACAGCAAAGATGGTAATGGGCCTGGAGCATCTCTTATATGAGGAAAGGCTGAGAGACCTGGGCTTGTTCAGATTGAAACAGGATCTGATCAATGTTCATAAATATCTAAAGTGTGGGGAGCAATTGGATGAGGCCAGGCTCTTCAGGGATTTGTCGTGATAGAACAAGGGGTAGCAGCCAAAAACTTGAACATAGGAAGTTCCACACAAATATATGGAATATACTCATTTTTCCAATTGGAGAGACCATTTGATTTTGTTTACTAGAACTCTTAAGAGACAGAAGGGCAAAAGATTATCAGGAACAAATGTTCTTTACCATTTCCTGTACCTTCTTTCCCTGTATCTAAGAGTGAAGTGATGACCCTGATACTCATTTAAATCTTTGTAGAATTCATAGCATCTTTATACAGAAGTTCTGAGCATCTGATATTAAAGTTGTCAGTTTTATCAAGGCTAATTTCAGTGTAATACATTTATATATTTGCTGATTAATCCTATCAAGGCATTATTACATTTATTGTCTGTTGTCTTAAATGCATCACATAATACTGCCCATAACTGATTTAAAATAAATTGCTTTCCATATAAGGTTTTATTAAGTGGGTTTAATTGCCTTCATTAGCTAAATCAATTTGAAATATTTAACAACAAAGAAATTATTAAACCTTAAAATATTCACAATGAAAACTTAATGAATGTGTCAATTAAATATTTAGATTAAACTTTTGTAATTCTGTGTAAATATTTAATTATCTCCTACAACTATGAAGATTTACTAGATTGAAATATTTTATGCTAAAGGGAGGAAGTTAGAAAACATGACTAAGTGGAGCAGTAAGTGGCATAAGAATCTTAAATCTCTTCTTAATTAGGAAAAGTGGAAAAGACTGAAAAAACAGTCAATGAGTTATGACAATAGAACCTGCAGCACTCTACCAGTCACTAGGACAATTTCAATGGACATATGTTATTCAAACGGTGATGTTCTATTTTATGGTTGTTTAAGGTCTGGTGGAACACAAATTTCACAGTTATAAAAAATAAACATAACACTGAAATAAATACCGTGCTAAGAATTTACAAAGCGTCTCATGGAAGATGACATCTCAGAGGAAAAGAAACCTTACCCCATTTAAGGCAGATGAAAATAAATATATAGCACATAATAAAATACTGATTGTGAAACGTGATGATAAGCATTGCAACAGAGCAGTGAGTACACAGAGATGGTATAAATTCTACTCATCTTCTAGAGGGGTTTACTTCAGCAGTTCATGGAAATCAGTCTGAATCATAGCTATTGCTAAATGTGCTGGTTTGGGACACATTGCCTAGTTCCTGCTCCAAGCCATTTCTTCATGTATCCATGTAATGCATTGTTATTACCTTCATGTTGTTATTCTTCTCCAGTATTCAGATTCCTACTCCTGACTATTCTGAAACTGTTTTATAAACAAAGATACTCAGAACATCCTCTGAAAGCTGCACAGGATTTTTCCCCATCAAGGCTGCAGATAGTTTGGGGTTCATTTTCCACCAACTATGCGCAGATTTTCTACCATCACAGTTCCTTTTGTGCCAGGAAAGAACCTCATAGTCTGGGTTTTGTAAACCCAACTGCAGGGAGCAAGCTTTTATTTGTGTCACTGGAGGAATGGAGAATGCAGGACAGCAGTGTTGACAGCCCGAGATATGGCAAGGCAAGGCAAGGCAAGACAAAGCAAGGAGGAATTATACACAAGGGCCTTTCCAAAAGTAATTCCTCTTTTCTTATGTTGGCTCACAATGCTAGAGGCAAATGTTGCCAGTATAGCAGTAAAGGTCAAACATTCCCACCAATAATTTATTTGTTGATTTGCAACAGATGGCAGCAAAGGGGCACTCTGACAAAATGGCATCTGACATGAAATTGGAGATGAAGCAAAGGTGTGTCATAGAATTCCTTCATGCAGGAATAAAGTGGTACTCACTGACATTCATCAACACTTGCAAAGGTTTATGGAGACCAAACAGTGGATGTGAGTGCAGTGAGGCAGTGTGATTCAGCAGTGGCAGTGGTGACATAGAAGATAGCCGTGCAGGTTGCTACAAGCACAGCATGCAGGCTCTTGTTCATCACCGGTGAAGGTGCACAGCTGGTGGTGGTGCTGAAAAACAGTGCTTTGTAGATGGGTACTTGCTCTATCAAATAGTCTTACTGTGTATGCCTGTATTTGTTGCAGTTTTTTTCAGTGCATTATTTTTCAGTGACCAAAGTATTTAGTAGCAAGAATAATTAATTCATTGCGTTTTTAAGATGCAGAGATTTATTTATAACTCTTTTGTGAGTTATTCCATTAGATAAGGTACTAGAGGATAAAAAAATTCATAACTCTGGTCACCAAAGTATGAAGCTAAGGACTAAAAATTTCCTTAGAATGGAAGAAGAAGTAGAAAGAGCAGAAATAGTATGGAAAAAGGAAGGACTGGAAACATCTCTTTGTAACCTTGTAATTGTTAAAAACTTTCCTTTTTTCCTGTTTTTCTTTTCCCCTCTAGGGGATTTTTTTATTGAGTAGTAAGATCCTTGTTTTTCTAAATGTACATTTTTGAAGTCACTATATTGTTCTTTTGTTGTAGTCCATTGGTAACTTCTACTTGAGTTTCAAATTCAAATATGTGTATTACTAATTATATTCTTGATTCTTAACTATGAGAATGTTTCAAAAAATATCAAGGGAGAGTGAAACAAATCATTTAAAAGGGAAAAGCTAAGAAAGAACAACTTAGGTGCACTCTCATTGCCCCATCCACACTCCCTTCCGTTCTTTCCTCAGTTCCCTCATTCACACTGGTCTTGCATGGAAAGACAATGATCAACAGCACTGAAAAGGTCACTAATCTGTCTCAGACTAAGGGGAGCTGAAATAACTTATAGCAGATGCCTGGTTCAGTAGCTGACAACCAAGTGAGCACGAACCTAAAAGCAATCTGTGGCTGCTAGTCAATCGTATTACTCCACAAATAGTGAGCAGCTCAAAGCCCCTTTAAGCCCTCATGCGTAGCAATTGACTGCATAACAGGATCTCTCCTCCAGCAGGGGTGCTTCTCAAGGTTATGGCTGTGCAGAGATCCCTTTCTCTTTCACGTTAAAACACCTGTCAATACAGATCCTTGGTAAGTGACTAGTAGCTTGTGTTAATCTTCGTTAGCTTCACTAAAATCACATCTTAGGTTGATTCTGCATGTTAATCCATTAGGCATAAACTATTGATCATGTCTGGGACTAGAAGTGGATCCAGCTGCACCTAGGCTACTTATCACTTTGGTTCAAGGAGTTTTTTATGTATGAGAATCCAATCTGAACCTCTCAACAGGGGAGCCTCTTATATATCTGAGTTTAACCCTATTATCTACAAAATAAATAATCAAGTGATTCCAGCTATCTCCAATATTGTTAAGTCACTGTTAAATTACTAAATTATATCTGTATTATGATAATAAATTAATTCCTGTTTTACTTTTAAAAACAAAGTGTAGTTGGTTCTATTTGCAACAAGACAGGATTAGCTAACATAACCACATTTTTAATGTGCACTCTTTTTTATTAACAAAGAACAAGCTAAAGAATCTGGGAGTGTCACCAGCAATCTGAGAATGAACACTATAAGGGAAGATCATTTGTGGCCATTTGTAGAAGATGAGAGACTTCAACAAGTCCCAACAACAAGACACAAAGAAAAAACAATTGTAAATCAGGTGCCAATATGTACGTAGTACTGTTGTTTTTAATTGTTTCATAAACAAGGAAAACATCTAGTGTGTTAAAGACATACAACATAATTTTATGAGTATGCACACTGAATAGATTATATTTCTTAGTGTACTGATTATTTGGTATAAAATGATATAAATAATCTGACACCAGAATGGAAAACAGTAAGATCTAAATAATTTGCAAGAAACTTTTCAATATTTTTCTTGTTATCCTGGTAAAATTTAAAAAATGAAGTTACATCTCTGTTTTGTCTCTTGCAGTGAAATTCTGTTTCTCTAACTGCTCAACTGGATCTAATTCATTCAGAAATGGCTTATGTGCTTTAAATTTTTCTAAAGCATTTTCTAAAACATTATTTAAGAAATCAGATTTTGGATTGCCCTGAATCATACTTTATTATAACCATAAGGTTATAATCATGTACTAATTTTCCATAGTCAAATCTGTAATACGCTATTTACAAAGTAATTAGGAACCCCATTACCTATTTCTGTTAGTGAACAATGTGTCTTTTCAGAATGTGGTTTTTTTTTATCTTGTTAATAGAAATATGTACTGTTCTCTCTCACATTTCAGCAATTTCACATCCTTTGCTGTAACAGTCTTTTAGTGTTTGACATTTAGTTTACAGTATAAATGAGCAGCCCTAGAATGACAAGTTTGATACGAAATGCTTATGTGATTACATATTTCAAGCATTTTAAAAGTGTACATTATGCAGCTGTCAGACGTCCATTTTTTTTAGAATAAAACTGACAAAATTCATGTTTGATAAGAAACACAAGAGAAGTGAAAATTTCCCTTCTAATCCATTAGTCAGTGACAGACAAGATTTCCTATGCTTCATTTAATCTTCCGTCTGCCATTGTGAAATGAGTCATGCTCTTTAAATAGGAGGAACACTACGGAACTCAAAAAATTCTCATGATATTGAGAAACCTGGGCTGCATTTTTTGGTCATAACAGATCTTGTACATTAACAGAGTTCTGTCTCCACAAAGATACTTAGACAATGACTAGACCTCTCCCGTGTGATAAAAGTTATCCAAAATTAACAGAGAATTAAACACTGTTCAATTCTGAGAATGTTTCTCTATGTTTCTTATGTTTCTCTATGTTTCTTTAAAACAGACAAAAGGAGACTAGAAAATTATTAACTAGAAGGAGAGCTTTGATTGTTCCTGTCAAGTATATATATATATATGTTTTTGGCCAAAGCTTTTTTGACATATATATAACATATGTATATATCTACATATGTTTTATGTGTATATATTTGTGTATATATTAAATTCGTGGGAAACACGTAGTGATCTTCCCAGGACACCAAAACATTCAATTCCTTGAAAGACAGATGCTCTTCAGGAGTATCTGGATGATCTCACTGTATATGAGACATTTTGGTTTATGACATTTAGATATTAATTTTTTTTCCTAGTTTTCAGGAAAGCAAGTCACTGCCACTGTGTGGACAGGCCGCAACAAAGGTCCTGGCTGATATTATTCCACAGTTCTTCAAATTGCAGCAGCACTGATGTTACAGGAGTGGAAAATAGCTAGCATTTAATTGGGAGTAATGTTAATTTTAAAAGAGAGGTCTTTCACCTTCGCTCAATGCTCCCAGTAAACAAAACTTTTTTTTTTTTTTTTTAATTACTGAATTAGAAAGCTCTTAGAGATGAATTTATCTTTCTGTCTTAAATCTGCAACTTTTTTCTGTAGTATTTAAGTGTGAAAAAAACACTGATGTTGTTATATTTGATTGTAAAGTACCATTTCAAGAACTGCAATACTTACCTCCAAGGTATATTAAAAATATCATTTTGTGGATTTTTTTTGTTAATTAAGAATCAATGTGAGAAATGTGTTTTAAATTTTATCTCCCATTTTAGAGATGTCATGGAAAACAAAAACTGAATAAGGTTTAGTGAAATTGGGAAAAACCTAACATACAACCTGTGAGGGCTGAATTTGGTTTTAGAAAAATGAAAAAGCTTCAGAAAATACTTAATTAGAACAGGAATATGCTCTATATCTCTGAAAATTAAATGCTGCCTCGTTAAAATTTATTCTGTACTTTAAGATTCTTAGATCTGTAATGAAGAACTCAAGAAGTTTATACATACAACTGAACAGTTTTGTATTTGAGTTATATATTTATCAAAGTATTTAACAAATTCATTTGTTATATTTAAACAAGTGTATTCCTGTCATCCACTGACTACCAAATGTTTTAAGATCATCTCCATCTCTCATGATGTATCTGTCTCATGTGGCTTAATTAATTAATTAAGCTAGTAAGATTAGAGCTAAACTGAAAGGTTAAATATTTAGTTGTTTAAAACCTTTTTTTATTATTTTACAATCCTAGCTAGGATTTGGGAAAAGGTCTTTCAGAAAGCTGCTGCTCTACTTCACATTCAGTAAAAATAAATCCATAAAATCCAACTCTTTTCTTCATTTATTGCTGTTTCACACTTTCACACACCATTTCACACTACTTTACACCCCATTTACTCTTTCATGTCTCCTTGTCTAAGCTCCAGAAGTCATTTCCACTGAATGTTTAGAAAGTTGCAAGAGAAAGTGCTTTCATAGGCTGCTGCTGTGTTTAATTAGAGGAAATAAAATAAAATAAAATAAAATAAAATAAAATAAAATAAAATAAAATAAAATAATAAAATAAAATAAAAAAGCCCATCTCTTAAAATGATCTTTGAAGGAAAAAAAAATGAAGTACATTCGTTTAAATTCAGTAGGCTTCATCAACATTCCATGAACCTCTTAATAATGTTAAAAATACATTTCTTTATTTAAAAATATTCTATATAGTATTCCAGGACAAATCCTCTTCACTCAGTCTGAACGAGGCAAGCAAAAAGTTTGGACATTCATGAATGAGATGGTCTATAAGATCCCTTCCAACTCAAACCATTCTGCAGTTCTGTGAAAAATACCTATATTCTTCACGAGGAACTGAGGGATTTGTAGGATGAGCCTGTGGTTTCCTGCAGATTTAAGACTTGAGTACCTTTGATTATGAGGATTTCTTGCTCTTTTGTAAAAGCAAAGTCTGCTTTCTTTTAAGAAATATCAGAGGTAGTATTTGTACCTTTACCTGTGTTTTCACAAAACATAAGACCTGTAAGAATTGATCTAAGCCTATTTGAATGCATTTTCATAGGTAAGGGCTAATAATAGCCTGAAATATATTTCTACAACTTTTATGCTTTAAAGAAATATATCCCTACATAATTTCCTATATTTATTCCTCGGTTAATTTTTAGTTTATCATCTAATGTCCTGCTTAAATGAAATGCCCTCTTTCGGGCATTTTGTTCTTTTGTTTTGATCTTAAGCATGTATGTCTTTAAGTGTGTAATGTTGTACTGTGATTCACCTTTAGCTTGTATGTCATGGATTTTCAACCTATTTTTGACATGTAGTGTCTTCTGACACCATCTGATCATGTGGTTAGATTCAAGTCTTTAAGTTCTACAGTAAGATATGACAGGAATTAAGCCAAAGAGATATTCTAGCTTTGCAGGTAAATATAACTCATTCTTATTTTGCAATCTCTTGTCTGGTTCTGAACTGCACAGTCATTACAAAAACTCTTCAAAGTTCTGTTTCAAGAGATCTGATTCAGAAGGAAGCTCTCATAGATACGAATCTCAAAACTGCAACAGTGGAATAAGATTCATGAGAACTCAGAATAATTTCTTAAAGACAAAAAAGAACGAATAAAATGTGAATGCCTGAGTACAAACTATAAAATACAGTTTAAGAGTTCACTATTTGTTAATGGCACCCAAATCCCTGCAAATCAAGGTATCTAGTGGCTCTACTAAAGTTAAATCCTTTGCCTAAGAGGAAGATGAAAAGAGAAATAAGGAAAACCACCCTCATTCTAGAACTCTGCTACAACTTGGGAATGGTTTCTTAAGTGTTTTCCAGGATGAAAATATTTCTGATTTTTTTCTTGTTTCACAAGAGTTTTTTAGAGATAAAGATAATTTTATGGAAGCTATTCAGAGTACATAGGTAATTATTCAAGGTTTGATTAAGAAAATTCAGTGTAAGAAAGAACATTTGAATGACAGTTATTTTAATGCAGAAATCACTGTGTTTATAACATTTGCCCTACCATTCCACATAGTCAAAAAGTCAAAAATAAAAAGCCAAGGATTAAGTTAATTTTATACACAGAATATGTCTTTAATTCTGTTACCTGTTCCATGTCTAAAGAACATAGGGTGAATGCGATAACACTAGGATTGCAACAGGATGCTGTAGTTGAGATTAAGTCTTTCAATGTAATATTTTATTTAATAAAGAAGTAGTAGGATTGGGAATACAGAAACAACTATACCTTCTTCAACCAAAGCCATTCTGTCAACTCTAAATATGTCATGGAGATATCTGAAAGCTTTTGAAAGAAGATATTGCAGTTATTTAACTTCAAAAATACAGAATATTTTATGTGACTAAGGTGATGCTAGCCAATTACATACACATTTTATTATTTTTGCAGTAGCTGGAATGTTATTGTGTCAAAGGAAGCATGATTGAGATTCTGATTCCAAACTTCATCAGACAGCAGGAGTCTGTCATTTACTGTGATTAAAATAGGATCAACAAGTAAGTGCTATAATAACAGATTTGTTTTACAAATACATTTTTAAAGTTCTATTTAAAGAATGATTTTAAAAGTTAGATCATTTTTTCAACCAATTTTTCAGTAAGAGTCTAAAAATTTAGGAAGTAATGAATTTGAATTTGGACATAAAAATATTATTGTATTTGTGAATGAGGAAAGGAGGTCTTCAAATCATTCAAATGATGCTGTAGTAACTACTCCTTAGTTTACAGTTAAAAACAAACAAACAAATAAACAAAAAACAGTGTCTAAGCACATTAAACTGCAATGAAAAAAAAATCTGCAGAAAAAGAATAATATTTTTTTACCCTGCAATAATGAGCATGAAGGAATACTATCTGGGCAATGAGCAGACTTGGACAGCAACCTTGATGGGATGCTTCTCGTTCTTCCTTTGCTTCTTCCTGGAAACTGTTTAGGATGGAATCTAAAGTTCTATTTCATCCCAGAAATTTGATTTAATGTTTCAATGTAGAAAAAAATATACTAGTGTTAAATTCTAGTTGTACAACTTGATTCCTGGGAGGAAGACATTGCTTCAATGTTATTTGAAATGAAGGATGAAGATCTTAGCTTTTCTTTAAGCGTATTATGTTACTAGTCCTTGAAGTAGAGATGAACCTTTGAAAAAAAAACTCTATTTATTCAGAAAACATCTTTTCTTTCTGTCTTTTTGAAGTTCACAAAAAAATGCTCCTGAAATGAAAGCTTCATTGGAGGTGCTACAGATGCTACAAGACAGAAGAGTAAAGACCATTCTAATTTGAAATGACAGAGAACCAGAAATAAAAATTTTGTCACAAACAGTATTAAAAGAAGAAGAAATGGTTAGAGTATGTACTTCCAGGAAGAGATGAGTAAAAGTGGACTTGCTAAAACAAGCAGGACAAGCTACACTGGCATTCTATTTTTTACCTTCAACAAAGCAGAAGGAACAGTCAATAAACTCATACTATAGCTGGGAACTGGTAAAAAAAGTTTATGCATTTCTTTCTTCATAGTGAGAATTTATCGTATTCAAATTATTGCAGCAAATTTAGCTGGATCCAAATGTAATCAATATTTTCCTATTTTAGCATTTATGCTGAATACTAGTAAGCATTATGATAAACACTCCTGAGACTATTAAAAAGAATACTAAATACTTGTACTTCTTGTTCATAAACCCTCAGTCATCAAGGAGAAAGGGATGTTTAAAAAGAAACTTTCACTATAATCACTATTACACTATTAAAACTGTTATTCATTAGATGGATAATTGGTCTGATACACAGAAAACATTAAGACCTCTTCCATGATCTGACAGAATTCATAATTGCTAAGCAATAATTTTTTATTTTTTAAGAAGAAATTGCTTTAGAGATACTTTATTGGAAGTCTAATATTACTAAGATTGTTGATGATTCATTTTTTTTTTCATACTAGAAGCCAGTAATACCCCTCAGGTACTCTACTAATTTATTCTGACGCTATAGTTTATAATTGGTGTTAAATTGTTTTCTCCAACTGTTTTTCGTTGTTGTTGTTGATTTTTAAATTCTACCTCAAACACATGTAATATTGAAAAGAAAGTTACTCCCTCACTCAGAGTTTTAAAAATGCAAATGTAAAAGAAGCTGCTAGGACTTGAGAAAGGAGGATGAAATAGGGAAGGGTGCTAAAGTGAGAAAATACGAAACTAACACTAGAGACAAGACTAGAAAGTAGAAACAAGCAAAAAAGCCACTACTACCAACAACAACAAGCCAGTCTGCATCTAGTGTAAATAAGGG
This sequence comes from Oreortyx pictus, assembly GCA_036925125.1. Classification (NCBI taxonomy): domain Eukaryota; kingdom Metazoa; phylum Chordata; class Aves; order Galliformes; family Odontophoridae; genus Oreortyx; species Oreortyx pictus. The sequence goes on along the minus strand of JAUPFR010000004.1, from coordinate 8,631,580 downwards.
AGATCAGAATTTCAAGGGAAATGTAAGTAGATTCAGCTACTGTTCCTTACTGCTCTTTTCTGTTTAGGTAGATTCTGATATGAAATTATTTGCTGAGGTGTTAGGAAAACTCCAGGGACAGACAGTTTTCTATATCAGAAACTTCCCAGTTTTTCCTTCTCAAAATTAAATAAATCCTATACAGAGTGCATAATAGGGATGACATTACAGAAATGTGCAAAACACTATTAAAAGATATTTTACATTCATGGTGGCTGAAAGCTTGTTAAAGCTTGAATACTGGACAAAATTGCATAAAAATTCTGGGAATGTTAGGTTTAAAAACAATAATTTCCCGACAGACCTACATGATTTTTTTTCTTTCAACCATATTTTTCTCTAATTTCCACAATTTAAAACAGCAACTGAAAAGAATCATACAAGTAAAATTGCTCTAGGATGAATTAAGTAACTGAAGCATATTCAGAATAGGAAGCTGCTCACAGAAATAAATGACTCTGGAAACTCAAAGTTCAGAATTTAAACAAGACTACTGTAACTTGCAGTATTCATAGAACATTGCAAAGCACGTAGAACACAATTCTTATTGCTCTTACCTTGACTGATGTAAAATTGTAAACTACTCTCCACCTAGTATGATCACAATATACCAGTCAAGACTTAAATGTAGTCCCCAGAAGATATTGTTTTTAATTAGATATTAGTCTAGATGCGCAAGTAGATCAACTCAGTCTGCAGATAGAATATATATGCAGCTGAGGTAAGATTAGAAGGAAATAAATGAATGGAGGAAAGAGGAGATGTGTATGGTGTTGATGTTTTTTGTTTTTGTTTTTTTTATTCTGTTGGAATAATAATTCTATTACTAATGGCAAAAAAAGAAAATTTCAAAATGGGGAAACTTTCAGTGAAGAAAATATGCAGAAGTGAAAAGCCTGAAGGAAAACTTCAAACAGAGGGAACAAAATAAATGGACATTCCTCAAATAAAAAATTCCTATATGACACCACAAAAAATATGAGATTTGGAAGGATTCCCCAGTCAATATTAGTTCATGCAATTAGAAGTAGATTTTTACTATATTCTGACTAAATTATGTCTGAGAGTTTTTATATTTCAACATTGCAAATAAAAACAATAAAGTTGTTGGCATTACTTTTGAAGCAGCACTCAGATATTCTTACAAAACTGATTATAAATCTAAACAGTGTCCTGCCCTTCCTCCTGCTTCTCCCAAAAATTAAAAAAAATTAAGCCCTTTCCTAGAATTATTTTATATCATCATGGGCAACTTGACCTAATTACCATACCTGGGAAAGTGATTTTCTACAATTATTTCTTTCTAATGTTGAAAGTTCATGATGATCTTTTTTCTCTGATGTGAACAGCAGTAAAACTAGCTCTGAGAAGTAATAGAATGTATTTCACCTTCACCTCTCAAAACGGTAGAAAACTGCAGCTCTTTTCAATATATCTAAACAATTTATGAACAGAATTGTTTATTATTTTTCATTTACAAATAGAATAACTAGCAGAATAAAACAGTACACTCAGTTTTTTGTTTTATGGGTATAACTTTGGATTCAGAATATGCTCTGTAAAGAAGAGTTAATAATTCTACAGTAAAGTAATCTGTTATGTACATGAACTATTCATGAATGTCCCAAATAAAACTATTCAATGAACTAAATGCCTTCTGCAATAACCTATTCATCTTTTAAAATTGTAATTTTGAGGTTAGCAGCTCAGTAGATAGTGAGCACAGAAATTTAGCTGAAAACTAAAGTACTGAAGAAATAGTAATTTTTTAAACAGCCAAGAAATCTGTTTGAAAATATATTAATGGTTCTAAGGAAAAAGAATTCCAAATCTATTACTTTAAATTATTATATCAGTCTTTACAGCCGTTAGGAGTATGTTTATGTTGAAAGGAAAGACAGAAATCCTTTTTTCTTCAATAATGAACATTATTTTAAATGCTTGTTTGTTTTTTCAGTTGCTTTTCTGAATTCTAACTGACCACTGATTTGTCTTTGACATTTATCAATTATCATAGTATTGGCTATGAAGAAACATTTGACTCAGTAAGAATTCAAATCAACCAAGGAAATTAGATTAATTGGTTTTCTTGTTGAAGCTCATTAATCTTTGGAGAAGGAAATAGTATGAAAGAGAGAAATCTGGCACAAAGAAGGTAAAAGATCCCTGGGGAAAATCACATTGCAGGATTTTATAATAGGGAAATGTCACTGCGGACGTGGAAAAAATATACCCTTAGCTTAATTAAAAAAAAAAAAAAAAGTGGGCACACTTCTTCCATAAATCTAGTGATATCAGCTGCAACGGTATAAATTGTAGTTTTCTGCTTATCTTTTTTTTTCATTTTTGAAAGAAAGGATTATTCTCTATAGCTGAAGGAATACAGTACAGAACACCATTTCTGTAGTTTCTCTTAATGTCTGCAAATAAGATTTTGTCCCTTGTTACATGCGTAAGCCACCTTTCCATTCTATTGCAGCAAGGGCTGTATATTTCTCATGCTTATCACCAGGCTTCTGTCTCACTGTATGTTAAACTTTTCAGGTGAATACTTCACCCAGTTAGACACTAACTGGAAGATATTAGCTGACTTTAAACCTTAACAGGTAATATAAAGAGGATCCATCACAAATGTAGTATAAAATTCCTCAGTAAATATTATAAAATGTTCCTGTTACTCAATTTCTTTTGGGAAAAAAGGCTTAGATTATTATTTTACTTCAGCCTCACATAAATAGACTATTTTCCAAAACATTCATTTACTATTTGTACTGAAGTAAGCTCAAACAATTTTTCATCTCCGTGAAAACAGTCACTGTCAAGGTAGTGGGTAAATCAATGCTAACCTTAAGAAAAAGAACTACCTTCATACTAAGAACAGCATTATTACTATCAAAAATTTAATATGCAGAAAGGCATAGAAATAAACATTCTTCAAATGCTTCAAAGCTGATTACCTTTTTATACACTATCCCTGAGAAGACTGCATCTAATTTCCTATCTATCTTCCAATTTTTTACCATTTTAAGGTAAATTGTTCAACATTTAACTGGAGAAAGGAAACCCTTTCCAAGCCTAATCTGAACTGCTCTAGAATTTGAGCTTCTTACCTCTTATATTGTCAACAGTGGGCATTCATAAAAGTACATTTTGTTTCTTCCCATAGTGATCTATTTTCTGTGTGATAGTTTCTCTCTGATATCAAGTTTCTCTGTAGTTTTTTGTTTTTCCTTGGTGCAAACCAATTCTCACTGTATTTTTCTTTGAATTTCAGTTTCAAGATGTATGAGCAAAACAAACCATAAAATACGCTTATCTCGTCAATTTGTCTATATACCTGGACATTTAAAATAAAATTTGTATTTGAACTGATATATTAATTCAGATGACCTTCTCCAAAATCAGATTAAATTTTCCTTATTTTACATTGTCTGGGCATGGGCATGACAAAGGTTCTGTTTATTTATCAGATCCTTCTAAAGATATGTGACAGATATGGAAGGTTCACAGTAGAAGTTCTAGCATGACTCCTTCAGAATTAATCAGATCCATATTACTTGAAATTTAAATAGGTAATTCTTTAGTTTGAATAACAACAAAAATAGATCATCTTTCAATGTTAATATTTTAGCAGTATGCAAACACTAAAATATCAGCTCTACTATTACACTGAATATTTTTTCTAATTTTAAAATAATTCTCACATGAGGAAAAACCCAAAATGCAGAGACTTGAGAGTTATGCATGTATTCAGTCTTTACTGCTAAGATTGGCCCTTAGGAATCCCAGCCCTGGACACAAGGGAGACAGTCTGGAGAAGGGCAGACTTCTCAGTCAAGAAGCACCTGGTCAGAGTTTGTCTAGACAAATCAGATAATGCACAAATCCATGGAACCCAGCAAGATGCACACGCACTGAGAAAGCTCTGATAGACTGCGAAACCACTCTCTATTCTCTTTTTCTATTTCTCTTTTTCTAGTTCTTTTCTATTCTCTTTCTCTTTGAAAGGTCATGGAGAGCAGAAGAGGTGCCTGAGGGGTGGAAGAAAACCATCATTAGTACAATCTCAAAAAGTGAAGGAGGATCCAGAAAACTACATACCAGATAGCCTCACCTCCATCCCTGGAAAGGTGATTAAAGTGATTAAACAACTTATTCTGAATACCACCTCAAATCAAGCAGAAGGAAAAAGAGATTATAATGAGTAGTCAATGTGGATTCACTATGGGAAAGCCATTCTTGACCAACCTGGTAGCAATCTAGGATGTCATGGCTGGATGAGTAGATGAGGGGAGAGAAGTGAAATTTGTTTACCTAGACTCCAGCAAGGTTTTTGACGCTGCCTTCCATAACATAGTCATGGATAAGCTTAGGAATTGTGTGACAGACAAAGGGACAGTGGGGTGGATTGAGAACTGGCTGGCTGGCAGAGCTCAGAGTGTTGTCATCCGCAGTACGTAGTCTGTTTGGATGCCTGTAGTTAGTGGTGATACAAAGCTGGGATGACTGGTTCCATAGGCTTCAAGAAGGCTGGTCTGCCATTCAGTGAGACATGGAGAAGTCTCAGACAGGCTGGAGATTTGAACAGAGAAGAACCTGATGGATTCAAAGTGAGAAATTGTAGAGTCCTGCAATTGGGGAAGAATAACTATACACAGTATAGGTTAAGTACAGGTTAAGGGCTGATCTGCTGGAAAGAAGCTGTGCAGAGAATGGCCTGGGTATCCTGGTGAACAACAGGTTGGCCCTTGAGTCCAAGAAAGCCAGTGGTTTTCTGGAGTGCATTAAAAAAGTGTAGCCAGCAGCTTGAATGGAATTTTTCTCCCCCTCTCCTCTGCCCATGTGAGGACAGCTGTATCCTGTTCTGGGTTCCTCAGTTGAAGAAGTACAATCTTCTAGAAAGAGTCAAGCAAAGGGCCACAAAGACGATGAGGGGTCTGGAGCATTTTCTGAATGACTAAAGGGTGAGAGACTATTCTGTCTGGAAACAAGAAGACTGAGAGGGAATCTTATCAAAGCTTATAAATGTTGGAAGGGCAGATGTCAAATTAGCAGCACCAGGCTCCTTTCAGTGGTGTCTAGTGATAGGATAAGGGGTGATGGAACAATGTCAAACACAGGATGTTCCAGCTGAGCATGGTGAAAGATAAATTACTGTGATGGTGACAGTGCACTGGAACACGCTACCCAGAGAAGTGGTGGAGTCTTCCCTGGAGGTATTCAAGATCCATCTGGATGCCTTCCTGTGCAAGTTGCTGTAGAGAATCTGCTTTATCAAGGGTTTCGATGGATGATTTCTAAAGGTGCATTCTAACCTCTTTAATTTTTGATTTTGTGATCCAAAAATTACCAGAAATTCTTAATATGCATAATTTCTCAACTATGTATTTTAAAATCACATTTGCAAATACTGTTACATATGGATTTAGGTAAAACTTCCATTCTGGAATTATAAAATTCTGATTCTGGTTATAGACCTGATCCAGGTTTAAAAATATCTGAGGTGTGGGGGACAAAGTGGCGAGGCCAGACTCTTTTCAGCAGTGTGTGGAGACAGAACAAGGGGAAACGGCCAGAAACTGTAGCACAGGAGGTTCCGCACGAATGTGCGCAAGAACTTCTTTATGGTGAGGGTGACAGAGCACTGGCACAGGCTGCCCAGGGGGGTTGTGAAGTCTCCTTCTCTGCACATATTCAAGACCTGCCTGGACGCCTACCTGTGTGACCTGGTGTAGGGAACCTGCTTTGGCAGGGGGGTTGGACTCGATGATCTCTTGAGGTCCCTTCCAACCCCTATGATTCTATGATTCTATGATTTTATGATGCTGTGATTCATTTTTATGCTTTCAATATAATTTCAAAAGCCTTTGTATTAGAGTGTTTAGGGAATAAAACAGTTCTACTGATACTTTTTAAATCACAGTGTAAAGTTAACACAAAATTAATATTCATAACATAATGTACAGTTTTAATATCACATATAGTATTTCACATATAAGAATGTAATGAAAATAGTCAATATTATGCAAATTGTAGTTTTTGCATATCAATTAAAAATAATGTACAAGAGTGCATACTCTTAGTATAACATACTAGAGTCAGATTTTACATGTGGAAACTTACTATAAGATGTACATGCCAGTTTATCCAGATTATCATATCATTTAATTGGGCATTATTATGCATCTGCTATCTGCAGTACTAATAACCAGAGACATCTATTGATAGTCAGACATTGTAGAATTTCAGTTATAGATGCCTAATTATGATCTGAATTTGGAGTTAGCTGGGTTTACCTGAGTAGATTTAAATAAAAAGCTCAGGGAAAATAAATTTCAAAGTGGTTATTTGTCTGAAATGTTGGAAATGAGAGACGTAACAGCAATAAGTGCAATACTTTAGATACTGCTTGAATATAATAATTTCTATTTGTTTCAATGTTTTCTGTTTGTTTTCTTTCAGGTCATAAATCTGAAAAGTGAGTAAGGTCTTTTCATCAGATTTACCATGTAATCATTCTCAGATAATTAAAGAAACAACCATAATGTGCTATGTGGTGTGTAAATTAGCAGCCAAATACAGTACAATTTAGACAGAATAATTTTGAAGGTTTTAATGTTTATTTTTATTTTATATAGTATTATTATCTGCGAAGCTGATTATGAGAATGAAAAGTACTCCTGCAGCTAAGTTAACTAACACACAACTGAAATCAGAACAGAGACATTTAGCCTTGTCTTAGCTATATTTGAGCAGTACTCCTTATAGGTTGATATGAATTCTACCTAGATCTTAGACAAGATAACACAGTGGTAGAACATGAAAAAAAAAAAAAAAAGAGTATTTGGATGAGGAATGCAAAAATGCTATTAAGTAAATACTCTAAGCTGCTTTCCAAAAAATCTCATCTCACTCAGAGAGTGAGTCTGTGGAGAACTTCAGAGCTCACTTGTGAAAGTGGTTACAAGGGCTCCAAAGCTGCTTTTACTTTTACACTTACCAGTGATACAATCAATAAAGAAGATAAAATGAGAGAGGGATAAAACTCTTTTCTATTTTACTGTCAACAAACATGTCCTTGTAGATATTTTCAGAAGACTAGTTATAGAGGAGTTCTGTAACAAATATAAAAATAAATAAAATAAAATAAAATAAAATAAAGTAAAATAATAAAATAAAATAAAATAAAATAAAATAAAATAAAATAAAATAAAATAAAATAAAATAAAATAAATAAATAAAAGAGGAAGAAAAAGATGAAGTCAATAGGGAAGCAAGCTATTTCTTTTATAATATACAGTAGAGCATTTTTGATCATTTTTTTATTTCAATTCTAATGAAAATAAAATTCTAGAGAAAATTCAACCTGGCAATCAGACAGATATGAAATAAAGTATAGGAAGGGAAAATGTTTTTTGGCAAATGGTAATAGGGTACAAATCTTCTGAATTTAACCTTTATGACTTAGATCTGGATAAGGTTAAGGTTAATGACTCAAGTGCAAGTCCCTCTTCCTTACCTGCAAAAAAGCCTGAAATTAGTGCTATCAGTATAGCAGTTTGAGACTAATACATTTCCCCTGGTCTGGCTATTTAAAGAGTTCTCTGTAGGAGCATATAGTACAAGAGTGGTAAGTATTTTAGTGGTTAGAAACTTTATATAAGGAAAAAAATCAAGATGAAACACTACCATATGCAACTCAAACGCAGAAGAGAAAATAAGCCATTTGTGGGTTTTGGTATAAGGAAGCAAAACTACCAATGAAGTAGTGCTGAAGAGTTAATTTCTGGACTTATCCTGTCATCTTATCATGAATGGACTGTTATCTGTGAGATATTGGTGTACTGGAGATTGGAGATGGCTGAATATCTTGCTTTACTGCATACTGCAACAAGTGAGCATGATTTCATTGGGAGTTCTCGAAAAGATTTGCTGGCCTCAAGTCTTGACTCAGCTTCCTGTGTACATGGCACTTGTGAAACACATCCTTCAAAAGGTCGTGTGCTAAAATTCTTGTTTTATTTTAAAAAACATTTTGAGAATGCATGGTGATGCTTCTTTCAGAGAGATATGGAACACTTAAATATTATCTGGGAAACTATTACAAATTATTTCAGAAATATAATATAATATTGATAAACATTATTCCAGGGCACCATAATAAAGGTGTTGACTTGTGAGACTTCCATTTAGCCATGTGTATCTTGATGAAACCTGGAATTATTTTACTCTGCTTAAATTGCTCAGTCTCTTGCATAATTTCATTATATCTGTGCTGAATTTGTTGGAATGTCCCAGGTGAATAGAATTTTCATGAATTTTTTTAATAAACATTAGAAGAATTAGTGGCAAATTACAAAAAAACAATTACTAAAAAAATGTTATTATTTCTCAGTAGTAAGAGTAAGATTGAATTATTCAGTACATGGATATGTTTGGTATCATCTACCCATTGTGCTCTGAGTTGTAGGCTTAAGAAATCTTGGACCTTTAAGGATGAAATAGCCAACACACTAAAACTATGGAACTTTTACTGTAAATGAAAGATGTAACCAGATTGTAATAACTATGTAAGGGAATGTTAGCTGGGTTTCAACACACGTAGGTATTGTTTGGAAAAAAAAGAAAAAAAAAAGCTTTAAAGTTGCAACACAGAACTGTAAAATACAGATTTTAAACAGTTATCAAGACATTGCTTAAATTAGATTATAATCTGCTTAATTTTTGCAAGAGAATACTAAGATATTACTTTTAACTTTTGAGATAAGAACTGGGTATGGATAGAGATGCCAGTTTAGTTATTATGATAGTAAACACTTCAGAGGATTGAGTCATTATATGAGATTTTGGTTTACCAAAGAAAGCCTTAAAAAATAAATGCTACCAATAAGTAGGATACTGGCATTGTCATGATACAATACATTTTTCCTTCTCCATTAATCAGTTGGCAAATTGTGGTTGTATTTTATGTGTGGTTCTAGGAAACACTGATGAATACTGAACCACAGAGATTAAGTATTAAACCATAAAGAGATAATACTCTTCGTAGAAAAAGATAAACTAAAATTATAGGTTATGATCTTGATATTCAAATTGAAGTTTTATATGTACACAAATAGACTGCCTATAAGATTAAGGCAGATTTTCTGTGAACTCTGCCTCCCTGCATTGAGTCAACCAAGTATGAGGTAATTTAAGTATGGGAATACTGTATTGATATCAAGGCACAATGACGCTGAGAGTCTTTATTTAGAAGATTTAGAAGAAGTTACTTAGTTTAACAGACTGAAGAGTACTATGAAAAAAATATTATATAAACTATATAAAAATATTTCATATATATTATGAAAAACTTTTATATATAGTATGAAAAAATATTTCTTGGACTAACTGGCAGGACTAGTTTTCATGAGTAGGACTACTCTGACATTTCATTGTTGTCTCACTCTCCTGTTTTCCTCAGTGTGTAATAAGCTGACATTCATAAGGAATTCAAAAAAGAAGCTAGAATAATCTATTGAATACAGTTTTGCAAAACATGCCTGAAAGGAATGATATGCATTATTTGCTTTGACCTAAAAGCATGAATATTTGTGTCTGCCTCTATACTTCCAAAGCTAAGGCAGACCATACACTGAAACTACCAACACAGCTGAGTACATATAGCACAACCCTTTAAGGATCATATACAAAAATAACAGTATGAGAAGCAATGACATTTCAGGTCAACTATGGCAACTTAAATTCTGCTTATGCAATTCAAGTAAATTAAATAACGTTTAAATTAATAAACATTAGAAAACTAGAAAAAATATCTTCATTTTAAATTAAATTCATATGTAGCAATAATAATCTTTAGTGCTTAAAAATTCTAATTTCATCAAGATCCTGATGAAATGCATAAAGCTGGAAAAAAATTAAGTTTCAGTGATTAAGTTTACAATAATAAATAAAATATTGATATGAATATTTAAATTACTGAAATATTCATATCAATATTTTATTTATTATTGTAAACTTATAGTTTATATAGTTCCACGTGGCATGTTTTTTTTATGGAATTCCACTGAAATTTCAGAATTTAACAATTAAATTAAAAAGTGAGTGTAAAACTCATGTTTTGAACAAGTAGGTTTATGATGAACACATCTTTTACTTTGATTCAGAAAATTCAGTTTTGAAAAATTAAAAGTTTTCTGTATATTAGAATGTTGAAGAAGATTTGGTGAGAAAAGATTTTTGTAGGGTGGTATGAAATTTTTGCCAAGCTGAGTATCTAATCCCATGTCTGGTGAAGCACTTGCTTGATTCAGTAGTTTCTAGTTCAAAGCCAGACTAAATTCAGCCTAGAAACTCCATTCTTGATGAATAACAGGATTTCCCTAGAAACTCTTGTGTAAATAAATATACAGGTGTCCATAAGATGAAAATTAGTTTCTATATATATGCCCCAGTTTTCATCAAATGCTCCCTTTATTGTAAAGCTGACAATTTTTCCAGCAGTCTCTGGAGTTTTTTTTAGCAGTATGTGTTGAATTGCTTCTTATACCTTCCTCAGTCATGTCTGTGGATAGTGACCAAGCATCTCTCAAAGTGAGAAGGACTCTTTTTCTCATTCCTCATGAAATATAATAGAAAACTGGGAGACTAGTGGTTTTTCACAGTGATGGTGAAATGCATGCACTTTCTTAATTGCTTGGTTTTGTCGTTACGTTTGATTGCTCTGTTTGTTTTTTCAGCTTCTTGCAAAATATGGGTGTTAGCAAGGAAACGAGGTTAAAGCCCTGACTAGGGTCAGGGCAATTGAGATTCTATTGTAGGCTTCTTAAGACTTTGTCTTTCCTGTGTAAATTTAGACATCCTATATTCCTTAAAAACTAAACTGTCATCATGTCACAGATGTGTCAGAGTACAGAACACAGGTGTGAGGTTACAGGCTGCAGCATATGCCCTTGCACAAGATCACATGCCTTTGGCATCAATGGACTGGAGAGAAAGCAGAGCTTTGCTTTGCAAGCATTTACAGATAACCTGAAGCCCCAAGTTCTTATGGTACCAAAGCTGTGCCCAAAAATAGAATACAGAGAGGTCAGAGCTTGAGTACAGGAAACAAAGATTTTCAGAGCATTAGAGTAGGAGCGACAGTTTCTGAGCAATACTGAAATTTTCTTTCAGCTCTTTAATGAAAATTGCTATTTTTATATAACTAGTGGAGAACTGCACAATGATTATCCTCTTTAGCTCTTAGTTGTTTAAGTTAAGAATACTTGGTCCTCTTAAAATAGAAGAGAAACAGTGAATCATAGAATCACAGAATGGCTTGGAACCTCAGAGATCACGTAGTTCCAACCCTCCTGCCATGGGGAAAGTTGTCAACTACTAAAACAGGCATCAGGTTGCCCGGGGCCCCATGCAACCAGTCTGTGAATGCCTCCAGGGACAGGGCATCCACAGCTTCTCTGGGCAGCCTCTAGCACCTCACCATCCTCTCACTGAAAAATCTTCCTCAACATCTAGTCTAAATCTCCTATCATTCACATTGAAATAATTCCCCCTTGTCCTTAACTTTTCAGACCATGTTAAAAAGTTGATCTTCTTCCTGCACTGGGTTGCGTGCCTCAGTACAAAGAGGGCATAAAACTATTAAGAGTGTGCAAAGCAGAGCTACAAAGATGGAAAAGGGTCTGGAGAGGAAAACATAGGAGGTGTGGCTGAGATCCCTTGCACTATACAGTCCAGTGCAGAGGGGAGAGCTCTTTTAGTGAATAAATTCTTCCTTATGTCCAATCTGAATTTCTTCTGGGGCAACTTGAGGCCATGTAGGCAATGCCACTGCAGAACTGCATTCAGATTCAGCATTGCAAATTATACCTGCCCACAGCCCCCTCTCTCACATGCTGGAAACTCAGATGCTGTAGTGAGGTAATTGTTGGAAACTTGTTATTACAGTTATTTCTTAAGAGCAACAGAAATAGGAATTTCCTGAAGGTCAGGAGTTTTGTTTGTTTTGTTTGATTATTTTTGTCTGGTATTTTTTGTGCTTTTAATTTTTTTCTAAGTACCCTGAATGTGGACCAGTGTCAAAATAATTTTATCAAAAATTTAAGAGTGATCCACAAAGTTTTCTGCTAATTATTATTACTCTGTAAGTAAGTCATAAATCCTGAAAGGCTATTCTAATTACAGTACTAAAAACAAATATTTTTGATCTGGGTATGACCTTTAAGACTGTCATTGGCTCAGAATGGTATGAGGTCAAAATGATTACATGAAGTCATGGAAGCAGGTTTTGTTTCTTCTGCAGCAGCACACATGCTCAGGAAAATAGCAGGTGCAGGTATGAAGAGATTTTAGGTTAAAGTAAAATTCTACTGGAAGTCTAAAAGTTAACAGTTAAAGAATAAGAGGAACAGTTTTGCAAAAAAAAAAAAGTTTTTTCTTTGCAGTGTTTTTATTTTCTGCTAAGTCACAGTCAGAATCACAGAATCACCAAATTTCAGGGGTTGGAAAGGACCTCCAGAGATAATCTCCAATCCCCCTGCCAAAGCACCTCCCTTGACCAGGTTGCACAGGCAGGCATCCAGGTGGGTCTTGAACATCTTCAGAGAAGGAGACTCCACCATCACTTTGGGCAGCCTGTTCCAATGCTCCATAACCTTACTATGGAGAAGTTCCCATGCAAATTTGTGTGGAACTTCCTGTTCATCAGTGTGTGGCCATTTCCCCTCGTTCTATCAGAGAATAGTCAATAATCACCTGAAATAATAGATTACATCTATACAAGAGACTAGACCAATGTAAACTGTAACCTGATAAAGTTGGAAGAAAATATAATGTTATTGAAATTCCCACATCCCTGGTTTTGTTTTAATTAATTCCTGAAACTAGACCATACTGTCAATCTGCTCAAAACAATTTACTGTTCTATTGACTACAAAGTTACTCTGTTTCAGTTTTCAGGGTATGATTCATATTTATTTGCAGTTAACATTCAGCAGTATTTAAACAGAATATGCCCTGTGAAATTGCCACATTTGAGACCAATATCACAGACTTGCTGTGTTGTTGAATGTTTAACTGGCTTTGAAGTTTCAACATTTTCCTTCTGACAGTCTGAAAACGTGCCCCACTCAAGTTGTTTATGCCCTTGGCATTTAAATCCTTGAATTTCCTAAGAATTTTTGTTCAAGAAGTTGAGTTATATAATTTCAGTCGGTCAGTGAAACTCCTGCAGTGCTTAATACAAATCAGAAAGGTGTCATTTGACTCATTAAATGATGGACTACTTTCAGCCATTTCTTCAATCAATACCTCTTAAGTCTAAGTAATCTATCATCGGCAGGGTGGGAAATAAAATCTTGATTATGCAAAAACACTACAATTCTACTTGAGAAACAAAATTTTCCACTTAGCAAGGCCAGCCAATACATTTTAAAAAGATAAAACTCTTGTGTTCTGTTTATTTTCATTACAAAATCAGCAATCATAGTGGAAGGCATTCTAATGAGGCAAGAGTTTATAGCTATAGTGAATAGTTGAAGCCAACTGTACCCATCACTTTTATTAGAATCTGATATAAACAGAATTACAGAACTGTTCCATGTTTAAGTAAGACTCTTGACAAATTACATATAACTGAGTAATTTTTTTTTATTTTTATTTTTTAATCAGACCACAATCATGATGTTACTCTCTTTCTGACAGAATAACAAACTTATTTTGGCTTTTGAGGCTGCTGTCAGCTCTGTTAAAAATGCTTCCAGAAGAATTTAGTACTATAATACAGGATCAAACAATGTTTTTAGCAGGATAAGGGATTAGTAAGGTTGCCTCTTGTTTCTTTATTTTAAATTCTTCATTTCTTTTTAAACTCTTCCGAGTCTGAGTGCCTATCACTATCTGAACCACCCAAGATAAGACACTGAGCAGCAGACAAACAAATTTAGAATTTGTTTATGCTGTGATCCTTATTGCTTGTTTATTAACACTTGTGTTGTTCTGCCCAGACATCCTTGTCTTTTCTCTTTTTTATCTGAACATGAAGGTACAGTTTACCCTCAGGCTTCACTGCTTGCAGCACAGACATAATGTACCAGTACTAAAAGCATGGGGTGACTTCCTGATATAGGCACTACACTATTTGGTAAGAGGGAACAGCCCAACATCCAAAGAAATGTTTCACAGAAGACTAAGTAACTTACTAAGAAATCAATCACAGATATGTTGCTGGTGTCCAGTATTCTAGAAAAATCATATTTCCTCATTCAAATTACCGAACAACTATTCCACAGTTGAAAAATAGTTATTCATAAAGGCTCTTATTCCAGTCCCAGCACAATTCCAGTTGTTCCCCATTACCTCTCTGATAGATAAATAAATTCCAGGCCTATGTATCCCTTGTGCGGATACCATGTGTACTAGCTGGGCTTAGACATAAAACCTATTTTTGCTAGCCTCAAAATCTGTCTCCCCTGTAGCAGCTAGAAGGCTACAGTCAGTAACTTGTATTGACTAAATAATTGAATACGGATGGACTTAGATTAATCTCTAGCTAACTCCATCCATAGGTATCTGTCACAACTGCAGAGCAAACAACTTTCACGTTATCACAAAATGCAGTTACAGGCATTCTGGACACAGAATTTTCTGACATGCATTTTATAAACCTAGGTGCAAAGAGTTATTTAGTTTACAAAAAGCTTCTTTTTAAGAGTTCTGTCTTATAGCAAACACTTTGAGAACTACCTCAGAAGATCACTGTTTATAGAAATGGGTATAGTCTAAAGCTGGTGAACCAAATCACCTTCTTTAATCAGACTGAGTTTTACTCCATTTACGATTCCATAACACATGTACTGTTACATACATTCCCTTAAAACTCCTATGGTCTCCCCTTTCCAAAGTTTCCTGTTGTTCAATTTCTGTGATTGGTTCTATGTTAAAGGAAATAACTATTTCTGAGTAAATTCAGTTGACACTTTTATTCCTTATTTCCATTAAGTAACTCAACTTCTGCCTACTGATCACTCAGAAGTGCAATCAAAGATGATTAAAAGGTGTCCAATTGGAATTCGTAGAAATTCTGGATGCTCACTCCCTGGAAGAGTTCAAGGCCATGCTGGATAGGGCTTTGAGCAACCTGCTCTAGTGGGAGGTTTCCTTGCCCATGCTAGCAGAGTTGAAACAAGATCGTCTCTAAAGTCCCTTCCAACCCAAACTATTCTATGATTCTGTAATTGTATATCTCTATTTAGTATCACATTAATAATAACGCTCAGCAGAAAAACACTCCAGGGAAAGCTCATGTTAAAATGCTCCTTTGTTTTTTGGATCTTCTTACTACTTCTACATCACCTGCTTGGAGAGGAGCTCTGAGGAGAGGGACCTCTGTGTCCTGGTGGATGACAGGTTGGACATGAACCAGAAGTGTGCTCTGGTGGCCAAGAAGGCCAATGGCATCCTGAGGTGCATTAAAAAGAGCACGGCCAGCAGGTTGAGGGAGGTGATCCTCCCCCACTACTCTGCCCTGGTGAGGCCTCACCTGGAGTACTGTGTCCAGTTCTGGGCTCTGTAGTACAAGAAAGACAGAGATCTCTCAAAAGAGTCCAGTGGAGTGCCACAAAGTTGATAAAGGGCTTGGAACACCTCACTTAAGAGGAAGGGCTGAGAGAACTGGGAGATTTTAGCCTTGAAAGAAGACTCAGAGGGGATCTGATCCACATCTATAAATATATAAGGTGCAGGAGGAAAAGTGACAAGGCTGGACTCTTCTCAGCAGTGTGTGGTGATAGAATGAGGGGAAATGGTAAGGAACGGAAGCATAAGAAGTTCCACACCAATCTGCATGGGAACTTCTTCATAGTAAGGGTTATGGAGCATTGGAACAGGCTGCTCAAAGTGGTTGTGGAGTCTCCTCTGAAGATATTCAAGACCCACATAGATGCCTACCTGTGCATCCTGATCGAGGGAGCTGCTTTGGCAGGGGGGTTGGACTCGATGATGTCTGGAGGTCCTTTCCAACTCTTTCAATTCTGTGATTCTGCAATTCCCAAATTTTCCTGTTTCACTTGAGCTGCTGGAGGTAGTTATCACCTCCAGCAGCCCTTTGCTGTTCCTGATATAGGATCAGTGAACAGATTCCTCCCATCTGCTGCTTCATTTCCATCACAGTGACTCCAGTAAGATTCCTTTTGTTTCTGTCAAAAGATAATGTGTCATTATTTCCAACAGTGAACTGGTTACAACACACAGAACAAAAATACATAGACAGTTAAGAGCACTAGGTGTTGTAGCTGCCTGAGATTTTCACTGCACAGAGGCCCCAACCCCTATGCAAAAAATTAATTGTTGTAGCAACATGAGAATGTTCATCTCTGTACCAACAGACTTGTAACATTTAATTCAAATGTATACATAATTTGAATTGTTTCCTTATATAAAGACTGACCATCAGCCAATATGTATTCACCAGCATGCAACGCAAATAATAGCAAGTATTATTATATGCTTGATGCCACTGGAAATTGTTTTACAATCGACTAAAAATAAACTTGATATCCTAATATCTTGTAGCAAAAGCTGAAATAATGGTTCATACCCACCAAGTAGTAAGTATATCATTTATCCCCTTACACTGTAGAATAGTGACCAGGTTGCTGTTTTCCATTGTATTCATGAAGAGTTAACACAACTAACTAAACATCCAAAATAAGATATTTGTTTTATGTTCAAATGTCAGGTATTCAACCCTCATGTGATTAATGCAGAATAGTACATCTCTTATTGATTTTAAAGTTTTGTAACCTCTCTGCCAGAAATTGCTTGGTAGCAATAGATATAATGCATAATTTAAAAGAGTTTACAAAAAAGATAATGTAAAAATCTTTCACCTCATTATCAGAATGGAGCTAATTTCCCCTCAAAGCATAATTTTCTAGTGCTCAGAATGGTAATTTCCACTGTTCACCAACATGAATGAAATGATCACCAAATTATATATTTAAGAGGTTAAAACTTTTCAGTATAGATAAACAGGACTACAATCACTGTTTCCCAGTGCATAGCTAGTAACAGTCCAAATTCTGTTCATCTATACAGGCAGTGATGTGGCCAGCAGATTGTTTTCCCCATCCTGCAGTAAACTTTAATTCCACTTTGTAACTTTAAGTCCCAGTAGATATCAAGTCTGATTTAGGATGAGGTATGTTATGCCAAGTGGTGTGACACACTTTTGTTAGCTGCAGTCTTGACTGTCTTACTCCACTAGCACCTCCAGCTAACACTCTAAGCTCAGCTCATTATTTCACCTCATTTTGCTTCCTGGAGATGTACAGGTCATAATGAGAACATGTCCCTCGATTTAGGAGATGTTTTTTAACCAGTTTATTCTCCCTTATCATTATATAAAATCACACGATTATTTTTTCATTTTTTTTCATTTTTTAATTATTTCAAACTGCAAGCTATAGCTTAAAATTAGTGACCTCTTACTCCAGGCTCATTTAAACAGTTTGTTGGTCAAGGCTTTTGTTTAGAGTTAGAACCGTAGCTGTGCTTCCTTATTTGATAAAGCTTTACTTTTATCAGAATTAAACTTAAAAATGACACACAAAACAAATGTATTTCAGCCATGCCAGTTGCTCTGATTTTCCCCATCTAATGTCTGCAAGCTTTCAAAAGTTCACTAGCAAAGAGAAACTAGGTTGTTTTGCTTATTCATTGCAATTGTGGATCATTCTAAATAAATTAGGAATTTCAGTTCAGCAATACAGAAAGGGCTGCTGATTAACAGTTTGCCCGTAGCCAGCTGTACTTTGGGATAAATAACATCAATATATCCAGAGATATGCTACACAATCAAGTTTATACTTAAATTTATGTTCTGCTCACCTCCTTGAAATGCAAACTGTAATGATTTCCTATTTTTTATCCCTTGTGCTTTGTATCTCTTGAGAATGTATGTTCCCACAGGCAGAGGCTGCCTCTCAGTGTGTATACCACAATAAAATGGATCAAGTTTATACTTAAACCAATATGTCTTTAAAATAAAATAATAATTACTTCCTACTCTAGTCTTAGGAATGACAAATTTATTGTTTATTGAGTAACACTGCTTTATCATTCATATGACTATACATTAATTCAGTCTCAAGAGAACTTCCCTGTACTTACTTTACAGAGCCAGTAAATTAAGATTTCCATTATCTTTTTTTATTAGGGTTGTTTTTTTTTTTCTTTTTATTTTTAGGAAAATTAAGTTCTGTGAAAGCATGAGAAATCTTGAGTATTTTTTATAAGACCAGACTGATTTACTGGTTTAATAATTAGTGCTTTGGGTATTATTAGGTAGGATTTCAGCTTACATGCCACATTCGACATTCGGAAGAATATATTACTGTGATTTCCTTCGCTGCATCATTTGAAAAACATCAGGGAGATTTATTTCACTTCTTCATTTCCTTTTAAATCTGCTTTGGTAAATAAAAGCTTCTTCTGATAATCTTCACACGCTCAAATCTTAGACTTGTTCTAAAACAAGAACAGGAAAAAAATTTTGTTTCCTTTTCAGTGAGAATAAAACATAAATCTTAAATACCTAATAGACTATGCCGGAGGATAATCCTTGTGGTAATCTGGTAGTGCATTAAGGCTCATTACTATTCCAGATGTTTCCACCATTTACAATTTCAACAGTGATTTGTGGAATTAGTCAATAAGGCTTTTCAAAGGCGTTTCACATCCAATAGATAAACATATTGTGAAAAGTTCCTCTTTGATGCAGCTGCTTTTACTTTGAATGAACTGAAACAAGAAGAAACATGGCCTTAAAAGATTATTTATTTGGATATGCATCTAGAGATTGTTTAAGTGAAAATTTTCATAGTTTATTATTTTTAATATTTTAATTAACTGTTGAAAGATTGAGGTTCATGAATATTATTTTAAATAATAAATTATCTATAAAGAATTTAAATAGTTATGTACAATTTGATGATAGCAGTCTTTACCAGATACAGATACAGATACCAGATACAACCTTTACCAGATACCAGTCTAGTAACACCAAAAATAGATGCTCCATCCTGTAGTCAGTTGTCACCTTGCAGTGACTGAGAAGAAGCACCAAAGTAGTGAAGCAGATATTTTGTTTTTCCACTGAACTACTCAGAACTTGTCGCCAGGACAATGATTTAAGAACAGTATCGTCCTCAGACAGAGTTCATTGCTGAATGACGCAAAGCATATGAAAGTTTTCAAGGAGACAACCACAACATTTAAGAAAACACCATTTTTAATTTTGTGTGCTTACAAAACATGCAGAAGTATATTGTGGAAAACTTCTGAAGACAAAGTACCCACACTATTACCCAGTAGACTGAAGAGGAATAATTCATCTGATAATTCCTAGCAAGCAGAGAATTATGACGAAAACTGAATCAACTATATATTTTAATTATAGCAAGATCTAGTGCCCACACTGGATTCTATGAAGAATCTTCTCCTCTGGTGGTACAGAGCTGTGTTGGAGCAGTGCTCGATGAGCTTCAGCCTGTAGAAAGCCCAGACAAGATCATCTGGGGAAGGAAAGCACCCATGGGAAGGACTCAAAGTGTACAGTGGCAGAGGGGGACCATGGAGGAAAGGCAGAGACAGAGCATTAAGGACTGATTGCAGCCCCCATTCCCCATTCTCCTGAATGACTCTGGGGGAGGAGATGTTGGGTGGAAGCAGTTTTTTAATTCTTGATGCTCTAATCTGTTAGTAATAGACAATAAATTATATTTATTTCCTTTATTAACAAAGATGGTGAGTGATCTCCTTATCCTTCTCTTAAATTCTGAGAGCTCTTGATTATTTTTTCTCCCTCAGTTCCTCCAAGTAGAGGGAGAGCTAGAGCACTGAGGTGGAATTTAGCTTCCCACCCATCTGAAACCTCTAGCCTTCCTCATAATTTCTGGATTTTTACCTTCAGTATCAAAGATGTTGAGGCAGAGCAAAACTGTAAGGGAATAGTCTAGAACCCTGGATCCAAAACAGTTTAGTACATATGAGGAGTGGCAAATGGAGTAAACAGAGCCAACAGGCACACAAAGTGGACAGCTGGTAGCACCTCAGCCTTGTGACCCCATCTAACTCAAAGGTCTGACAGTTCAATTTTTGATCAAACATCACTAAGAATGCAATACTCTGAAACTGAAAAATCTCCCACTCTGGAACACAGTTTAGGGACCAAGCAAGGGTCAGGCTAACAGGCCTGTAGTTCCCTGGATCCTCCTTACAGTCCGTCCTGTAGACGAGAGTCACACTGGCAAGTCTCCAATCCTCTGGGACCTCTCTGGTTGACCAGAAACGGTGATAGACAGTTGGAAGCAGTTTGGCTATCACCTTCACCAGCTCCCTCAGCACACTCTGGATCCCATCTAGTGTCATGAACTCACAACAGTTGTGGCTGAGTAGTAGGTCTATTACTGTTTCCAGAAGAAACATTGGGATGGGGTGGTGTGGGAGGGTGTAATTCTGCTCCCTTTCTGAGGCTTTCAGGTCAGGGCAAAGAGTACCCTGAGGATTACTGGTTTGACTTTTAAAGGCAGGTGTAAAGAAGTCATTGAGAACCTCAATCACATTTCCTGCTGCATCCAGTGAAGGATAAAGGTTATCTGTAGCTATATTTCTACTGTTATATTTGTAAATTCTTTTTTTTTTTTTTTTTAATTTATTTTAGAAGAGTGTCCAGATTGAATTCAAGCTTGACTTTGGCTTCCTAATTTTCTACCTGTGTATAACTTATGTCTGAATTCTCTTCAATTCTCAAAACAGGATGTGAGAGTGTGATTAATACACTGTATTTTAACTCTACATCCCATGTTAGTATATTTCTTATAACAGACATTCTTGCTTTTGGAAATTCATAATTCAGTGATGGGTTATATAGCAAGCTGCGCAATTATTTCAACTGAACTACAGTATGTAACTAGATAATCTATGATTTCCTAAGAAATTAGAAATCTTCCTGAGTCCACATTTTTTTAATCATCATTGAAGAATATTTGCATCTGTTATGGCAGCTAACAGCTCTGATTCACTTCTAAATAAACACCCTATGATGAAAAGTCAGACCTTGCATCTTATGATTGTTCCTACTCCCTCTCTATGATTACCTCAGGCTGTTAATTGATGAAAAGTACTTGGAAGTCCTTGAAATTCACAGCTCCGTCTACTATCAGATTTAATATTCTGTCCACCTCTGTCACAGTGTTAGTCTGTAATTTAGAAAAAGAAGAAAAAGTTAAACTATCTAGCTGTAAACAAGCTTACTGTAAAGAAAGTCTGTAGAGTCTTGATAACTTTTTTTCATCTTGGTTGTGCAGGATAGATTTATCTTCTCATAACATCAAATAGATGAATGAACAAAGGATAACACTTGTGCAGGATCAGTAGCTTTCAGTTTTATTCAGAGGCCTTACACAATTCCCTCTGAACACAGTTGTCATATTTCAACTAATTTTGGTTAATTGTGTATTTCTTACACATTTCCAGTTTGGTTTATGCCTAAAACCAATAGTCTATGATATGGCCATACATTAACTTGGGTACACAAAAATTTTATTGAAAATATGAGACAAAGAATAATGAATCATTAGACAGATACTGAAGATTTGATCTGAATGAGTTTAAAAGTAGCTCATAAGGTCTCAGAAAGAAAATATTTGGTTGGCAAAAAAAATAAAAACAAGAAACTATTTCAAAATTAGAAATTGATATGAAAGAAAATATATTAAAAAAAAAAAAGAAGGAAAGATATCATCATACTGAATACATACTATTCCATACTATTAGGCAATTGTATTTGTGAAAATAAGACAGAATCTTGAGGATACTTTTAAAAATTACTTCTGACAGAGAAATATCAAGTGTTTTGCATTCTGATAGGTATGATGGGAAGCTTTTTTTACTATTTCCTAAAATAAAATTAGTGTTGTGTCATTTTGACTGTTAAGTACAAAAAATAAAAAGAGAAAGAATACCTGGAGAAAATATTCATCAAACTGATTAAAAAGGAGTTAATCCTCTTCTGAATTTCAGTCATGAAATATGCAGCTACTGAATAGAGACCAAGGTCCTTGACATTTTGGTGAGAATACTGATCACTGGTCTTTGAAGCTTTCTTGACGTGGAGTGTAAATGTTATGCTCCTCGTCTTCCACACACTGTTACAACGTACATTTAATAACAAGAAGTAAATGATATCTCAAAGTACTTTAATACGATATCTATCTAAAGATGAATTTAAAAATTTTATACATATATAAATATATGTTTGTATATATATATATATATATATATATATATATAACAGTTTATGAAGTGAAACTATCAACAAGAAATAGAAAGCATCTTATTACAGAAAATCCTACAGCTTGGTGATTTGAATGTTCAGCTGGCAGGAAATATTAATTTAAGCCTTCTGACCCAGCAAGCAGCACTGAATCCAGTTCTGTCTGTGATAATTTTTCGGAGCAGTCAGGCAGGTAAGGCCATTTTCTGGAACAGGTTTGTACCTGCAAACAATGTACATGTCTTTGTGTAATCAAACTGTTCTTGCATATAAATTTTCAGTCTGCATGAGTTAATGCATTCAAAGAAGAACTTCTTTCACTGAATTGTTTCTGACTGGCTCTGTTAAACATTTTAACCAAACAGTGTACCTCAGACACATCACATTCATGGGAAATATTTGTATATATTATGTTATGAACTTTTCTCTTTTTTTCTTCATGTGTAATACTGAATATTATATATATTAAGGAGTCTTACTTGCAATGAATCTACTAATGAGCGAGTTTGCATGTCTTTTTTTAACTAAAATTTTTCATGCATTTGATGGAATTTTTTTTTTTGCTAAAGACTTTGAGAAGTAAGCTTCATTTTCTGTGCTGTACACTGAGCACTTAGTATGAACACACATGCTGCTTTAGTGATTTATTCCTATATTGGTTATTCCAATTCAGTTGTTTAAATTGATTTATTGTTTTACTCACTTGTTAATTTCCCAATGATTTTTTTTAGCCTCAGTTACAAAAAATGAAGACATCAAATGCAGTGTGAGATTTCACATGCAAATTTTACAGAATCCATGTAGCTTGAAAAAACTCTTACTAGTTTTAGTTAGATTTTCATGTTCAAAAAAAATGCAGAAAGATCCTATAGAGAGAATTGAGGTATACTTACATAGCAACCACAGCCTAGATTAAAATGTTCCGAAATTCTTAATGCAAAGAAAACATGAAATTGTATTCATCTAACAGTAAAATTAACGCTGCATAGAAAAACAAATATATAGTGTTTGTCAACTTCATCCATTGTTGGAGTGGTGCAGTTCTACAGACGTCACATAAGCTCATGTGGTTTTACGTTAGTTGTGAATTTGGTCCATACTGTAGAAAAGATTTAGAAAAAATCTGACACAGTTCTCTGATTTTGTGTGTTATAATAAAATTCTTGGTATGATTAGTGGTTTCTATTTGTTTCCTTCTTCGGTTGGTCAGGTTTTCATTTGTTTGCTTCCTTTCTTTATCTTGATAGACATCATGTTAGAGCTTACAAATACTCTTAATTTCTCAACTGAAAGGATTTCTTTCTACTCATTCTGACATGGAGGTAAACATGTTCCCAATAGAAAACAGAGATAGTGGGACAGAGTAGATTCAGCCTTCCTGATGATTTTTTTTAACTGTTACCAACCTAGAGTTGGTATTTAATAGTCAGCATGAATAAAGTTTTAAATCCTCTTCAATTCTTTCTCGGGAAAAATAAACACAATTGTTTCTGATAGGAAAAAAAAATAAACTATTTCAAAATGGAGCACTTCACTACACCGGTTGAAAAAATGTGTCAATCTGTTGTTTTAAAACTGATGTGAGCCTTTAAGAAACAAAATAGCTATTCATATCCTGATCAGGGTAATTGAGTTGTGCCATTCCAGATGAATTTGGTGATATACTCTGTGGTACTAAAGGACAGGGCTGAGTAATAAGACTCAGTAGGTCAGGTTGATAGTTTGACTTGATGGTCTTAAAGGTCTTTTCTTTTTATCCCATGTACAAGATATGAAACTATGTCCTCTCCGTTCATTGTGAAAACTGAATTACAGAAATTATCTTGTGTCTGATTATTCTTTTGGTATTACAATTTCAGTATTCTCGATTGTTCCTCTCAGCAATTTCATATCTGCCCCTTGATTTTAAGTTCTACTGCAATACACGCTAATGAACATAAACTACACAATCATAATATCTTAGAATAATTAAAGGGAGCAATATGGATCATCAGGTTAAACTCCTAGCTCCAGATAGGACCCCCCAAAAAATCAAAATTCAAATAAGTTTAAAGCTATTATTTTTTTTCTCCCACCAGCTCTTTGAGTAGGGAGTTTGTACCATTTCCATTTGATGCATTTTGATACCTAAAAATTCATGCCATTTTTACATTATGGACTCTGCCAATTCACATTAAGTGATGAGGTTGTCTTTTGCAGAGTGTAGCTGCAACACTTCTAGACCACAAAAGACCACAGGCTGAAGCTGGCTCTCACATCTCATAGTTCGGACATTTGGCGTTAGGTTACACTTTTTTAACCCCTGAGAGCTACTGACATCAGCAACAACAACGAAAGGATTTAATGAAGTATGATTTCCAAGTTTTGACCATTATGTAGGTAGTTCTCATTCCTCTAACAACATCTAGTGGCCTCCATGTGATATTCATGGTATAAGTAATTTTTTACACTTTCTCCAATATACGGATGAACTATTGGAAAGTATTAATACCCATTGAAGTATCTCAACTTCATTCTTGAAGTGAATTAACATCTGGAGTAAAATCACATACAAAAAAAAAAAAAAAAAAGGAAAACAAACTAACCTTCTACATCTTACAGTTCAGTAGTAAGCAATGGAAAACAAAAACAAAAGCAAAAACAAACAAACAAGCAAACAAACAAGCAATTTTTCTATCCATCCTCTTACACTATGTTTTTCATAGCCAACTCTGAATGGATTTACTGTTCTTTCCATGAAAGTTTTCTGAGAAACATTAGGTATATTTGTGCTTAATCTGTAGTGAGATATTCAAAACATGGTCTGGATAAGAATATCTAGACACACTAACACATAATCTTAAACAAGTAATTCTAGTTCAACCAGAGATGTTACCTGTCAAAATATTAATTAAGTAAAATGTTCCAAGATTTAATATTATAATATATACTTGGACAATATATTCTCTTGTAAATCAGAGCAGTTCTGAATATACCTTTTATGTACTTCAAAATACTCCAAATAAATTGTTTACTTTTAGCTATCTCTTTGAAGATATGATCCTGGAGACATGGTAGGACAGTTCACATGACTGCAATCCTGTCATGGATGGCTATATACTTTGTAGGGAAGACAGGCCAGCTAGGTAAGGTGGTGGAGTTGCTTTTTATGTGAGAGAACAACTGGAATGTATTGAGCTCCACTTACAGAAGAATGATGAAAGAGTGGAGAGCTGGGTGAGAATTAACTAGTAGGCCAATATGGATGACACCCTTGTGGATGTTTACCATAGGCTGCCTGATCAGGAGGAGGAGGATGATGAGACCTTCTGCTTGAAGTAGCCTCACAATCACAGGCACAGGCAAGAGGGAGGAGCCATGAAACTACAGGCCAGTAGTTTCCACTCTTGGGAAAACGATGGAGCAGCTTGCTCTGAATTTCATCTCTAAGTAATTGAAAGAGAAGCAGATTACCAGTATTTCTGAATTTTCCTTAAGCTTTTTGATCAAAACAAAAAGGAAAGGAATACTATAACAAAAGAAGCACAGAAAAGTGAGGCACATGTTTTATATGAATATATCTTGCTTGGGTTCAGGAAAATGCTTGCAAGGATGTGGCTACATCAGTGAACCCTGAAAGACTAATTTTTATGTGTGTTTTTCTTCAAGAATGGAATGTGGGGACTCAGCTGTACATCCACCCCCAGGAAAATTACCCAGGTTCAATCAGAGCAAATGAAAAAGTTTTAATAAAAACTTCTTTGCTTTGATTTTTTTTTTTTTTTCAATTTTCATTCACTTTATAACAAAAGAAGTCACTATGCCTTTTGCCATACTTGGGAAAGAGCAGCACTTGAAGACTGAAGACTGTTTTAAGTATTTTCTTCTCTCTGAAACGAGGAAGGCACATTTTCACATTTAAAAAAACAAACAAAACAGAAACAAAACAAAACAAAAACCTCAAAAGACTGGTTGCCAGCTTTGCATACGCAATCTAACTTACAGGCTGACTGTGTCAGGCATACCACAGGCTGACTGTGTCAGGCATACCACGTTTCTATCTCCCATTCTTCTTCATCTTCAAAAAATCTTAGCTTCTTGCTATTGAAAAAGGAGGAAACCTGCTTGCTTCAGGACTTCCTCTTCAAAGGGATTGATTTCTTTCAGATCCATCACTGTGCTCAAGTATATCTTAATATTGGAATCCTCAACAGAAGGGAATGAGCATAAAACACATATCAGAAAGATTAATAAAGAAAAATGTCCAACACTAACATTTCTCCTCATACACTAGATGGGGAAATATGAAGTACTATGAGAGGATGTAAAATAGCACTGGGAATAAAAACTTTGCTTGCGTAAATTTAATCAAACCCCAAAGAGTCATAAAATAGTTTTTAAAGTGTTATGCTTCTAAAAGGATATAAAATATAATAGACTGTCCATTTATATTGCATCTTCTTCATGTATAAGTTGGGAACAGAGTTGAGTTAAGGTTTATGAGGACACTAAAAAAAAATAATTCTACATCGTAAAAATGTTGTCACAGTATTTATTCCATTAACCATTTACTTCACTATGGTTCACTCAAGAAAAGAGTAATTAAGTCAGGAGTGGAAAAAGATACAGTTTTATAAGATGCCAATTAATGAGAGCCTTTAAATGAGAAAATAGGCACAAAACAGAAGTCATGCTATTTTTCTTATATTTTTCCATGTGTTTTTGTTGTGTAGATAAAAGGCTGATACAAAATAAAGATGAGCATGTAACAGTTCAGCACTGTTCCCAACATATCTCCCAACATTTTCTATTTTTGACGTATTTAGTCCAATTATGGTTCCAGTTGTATTTAAAAGGCAATGTATAGATTATCAAAGACAATGTTTATTTTCTTAAAAAAGAAAAAGGAAAAAAAAAGAAAAGCTAGCTGTCCTTACAGTGTGGATGATGGATGACTGTCTTATAGAATTGTCGTTTTCTGTTGTCTCTGAGACAAGATTAAGTTTTTCTTTGCTGTAGGAAAATCATAGCCATGAGTTTTCTGTAAAAATCATTATAGCACTAAAATCATGAAGCTATCAAAGGTAACATGGAATCAACTTAATTGTGAATACAAAATAAAGAGAAAAAAATTCTCAGATAAATTTACTGGAGGTGAAAATACATTTCTACAAGAATTTTCTAGAATTACTAAAATAATAAATGTAGATGTGAAAATTCAACACTAATGATAGAATTTCCCTCTTTCTATAAGACAAAATTCAGGCAAACCTGAGAGAAAATGTAGATCTTTTTGCAAAATAAAAGGACTGCTCTGAAGGTAATGCCTCCTATTTTAGGATGTTGGCCCATTATATCAGAGGTGGGTGTTGGTGGTACGGCAGTAGAGGCTGAACCTTCCCACCAACATCCCATTGGATGTTGTTGCCATGTTACAGATGAAAACAGAGGGGCATTCTGACAGAATGGTGTCTGACATGATAGTGCAGACGAAGCCAATTTGTGTCAGTGAATTCATCCATGTGGAAAAAATGGCACCCACTGACATTCATTGATGCTTGCTGAATGTTTATGGAGTGGATGTGAGCACAGTGAGGTGGAGGGTGGTGTGTTTCAGCAGTGGCAACAGAGGGTCCACTTCGAGCAGATTTTTATGAATGCAGCATTTAGGTTCTTCTTCATTGCTGGCAAAAAGAAGAGCTAATAGTGGTGACTGTTGAAAAATAGTTTTCTAGATGGAAATTTGCTCTATCAAACAGTGTTATTGTGCTTTTTGTAGCTGTTGTATTTTCCGAGGAAATACAGAGGAGGCATTACTGTCAGAATGACCTATGTATAAAGAAAATTGATTCACAAGTATGTGTGTCTTTCCTGATAAGCTAGATGTAAATTCCCCAGCAAGTCCCCGATTTCTGTAAGACTCTGACTCTGCATGTATCCTAAGGCACCAAAAACTTATATTCATTTGAAAATATCCTCCTTGATTTCCTCTGGACTCACAAGGATATTAGTAGCTGCTTCTAGGCAAATAAATAAAGATTTAATAAACTTCTTGAAATGAATTCTGAGGTGACAAAAGTGTTGCCTAATGTATTCCTACACATAGAAGGCAGAGTTGGTTATTTTATTTTATTTTATTATCTGACTGCTTATAATTTTAATGCTTTCACTTCTCTATCAGACTATTAATATAGACTGAAAGATAAATATCTAGGAACAACTTACATATGGCTCTGCAAGGAAACTACCCAGAATTCTTGTAAGGATGGCACAGTCCTTAATCAGGGAGAAGAGGTGAGCATACACAGTGTTACATCACAGCTAAAGTACAGAACACTGGAAAATTCACCAACAGCTCTGACTTTGAGTATGGTGTTCCAGAAAATCCACTGGAAAAATTATCTCAACTCTGAACAACTTATTTTACTGGTTCAGGGACATGGTAATGTGTGGTACATTTGTGATGTAGCACATCAAAAATACCTACATGTTCCAGAAAAAGAATATCTCATAACTACTGTCTGCTAATTACATCTTCACCATTCTTGCTTATTCTGGACTGGGAAATTGTATCACTGAGCAATAAATCCAGAACAAGGTCTGGTGAATGAGTCACTGCAACTCTGAACAGATGTGGGAAGAAAGGAGAGCTCCTCATCTTTGAGATCATGGAAGTTGTATTATTCAGTCACTTAAACTGAAGGGTTAACTTAGCAAAGACAAATAAACATAGATGTCTTCCTATTGCCAGAAATTTTAAAACAGAAAATAAAAGACATCCTAATTTTTCAGTTTTTTCTTATGACAGGCAGGTCAGCACCACATGGATATTCACTCACTCCCCCTTCTCTCAGTGGATAAGACAAAGAATTAGAAAAAAAAGAACTTGAGAGTTGAGCTAAAAACTGTTTACTTGGACAGAAACAGATGAACAGTAGTAATTATTAAATGTATAAAAAGATTTATATTTACAAAACAAGTGATGTACAGTGCAATTAATCACTACCTGATGACCAATGCCAAATGTGTCCCTGAGCTGTAGAAGGCTCCAAAGTCAGCTCTCCAGTTCTACACTTTTACAGTTTTCACTTGACATTATACATCATGGGACATTCCTTTGGGCAGTTCAGGACAGCTGTACTGGTTCTGTCCCCTCCCAGATTCTTGTGCACATCCAGATCCTTTCTGGTAGGACATCATAAGCTGAAACTTCCTTGGCTCTGTGTCTCTGTTCAGCATCACTGAAACATCAGTGTATTAACAACATTGTTTTTCTCCTAAAGCCAAAGTCAGTCATAAAATCATACAGTATGAAGAGAATAAACTCTGTCAGAACTGAAAACAGGACGTTTTATTAAATCAGAATTAATTCATGAATTCTGTTTGTCTGTAACTTTTCTAGTTGCATTTTGCGTGCACTGAGATGGATATTTTAGGGCAATAGAGGAGGGCACAGAGCTGGTGTTTTATTAATGGCTGTCAATTCAAGAGAATACAAATTATATAAGTAGGCAGCAGCATTAAAAAAAAAAAAAAGCAAAACAAAACAGCGCACACTGACATACAAGCACCATCATGTAAATGACACCCATGTAGAAAATAAATCTGCTTGTAATTCTTTACACAACAGAATGCTGCGCAATATCATAGCCACACTACCAAGACGTGGGAAGGCTGTTCACACATGGCACACAAATGTTTAAACATTTTCCTTTTAAACTTTTTCTCTCACATCAACATGTTGTATTTTTTGTTTATTGTTTCCTGTTGACTTTTATTTATTTATTTATTTTTAGCAAAAGTGCAGTAACGTCACTCCTACATAACTGCAGTGTAGTAAAAACTTCTTTTCATATAGGTCAGGCCAGTAGCCTAGCTTTCTGCTCTTTGTTGTCCTGCCTTACAGACACCATTGTGTAAATAAAACACAACAGCTCTGACTTTCAGTATGGTGCCCTTGGCTCAATCTTAACTGCCATGTTTGAGCCCAGTCTTCTGCCTAATGCAAACAGAGGTGTCCATCCTTGTCTTACGACCAGCATTCTTCAAAAAATGGGCAGCCAAAGGCTTAAGAACTCTGTAAATATTTTCTTGCAGTGGACTAAAGGAGAGAAAAGCAAAGAAGCCAATGCAGAACAAAAAGCAGCTAAAGAAATACTAAAATTTGTCCATGAATTCTGAGAAATACAAACAAGGTCTACCATATTACATCACAATTCTATTTCCAGCATGGACTCAAATGATGGATAAACAGTATCACTCAGTAGGAGGTTATTTGTCAGAAATACAAAGGAGATTAGGGGTTAGAACAATATCCATCACAATATGCACACGTTGTAAAACCACTTAAAATACTCCATGTCTACACAACACTTTCATCTGCTCAAAAGTTGGGATCCATTCCTAGTCAAATCAAGTGCTAGTATGCCTCAAGGCTTAGCTTAGAAGTGTGTTCATGATCACTGACAACACTTAGTTTTGACAGTGCAGAAGGGGTGAACATATCAAAACATTTCCTAGGCCTTCTGCACAGATAAGCATCCTATGGATTCTTTACTATTCATTAGACTCAGATTTGCCTTAGATCTCGTCAGAAATAATGTCATAACTTTGCTCAATTCATATGATAAGTTCAAAAAGCTCAGAGACAAGGTTGTAGAATAAGTCGCATAAACTAGGGAGTTTTGGCAAGATCTACCTGTGGAGCAGTAGAGAATGCTCTTGATATCTATTGTTTGGGTTTATTTCTGAATTAAGTGATCAAGCAGTTTATTCACTGTTACCATATCCTTCCAATTTCTCTATTCATATTATGACCAGTTGGGTACTGGAGCTAAAGTTATGTGACCATTTAATATTTAGAAGTATTTTGCTTCATTATTTTTGCTGGTGGTGATAGCACTCTTAAATGGACCAGCTGTAGTTGAAGAAATGGGAAAAAGTAAAACAGAACTGGTATAATTCTCTAAAGATCCTTAACACCACGCATGTGTATTTGGAGCATTGCAGTCAATATAATCAACTGGAAAGCTGAAATAGTTTAACAGAAAAAATATATTATTTGTCTCTCAGTATCTACAATGGAGGTAAGGGAGATGAATGTAAGTTTGAAAAACAAAATAAAAAAGGTGTTTTAATATTTGACCTGAGATTCAGTCATATGCCTTCTACTAATTCTACTAAATCAAACAAACTAATTTCTGTTTCCTTGCAAGAGTATACCAGATTTCCTATATCTTCCTTACTCCTTGTTTCTATTGATGACCGTGGGCATTATATAGCTCCGTGGCAGATTAGAAGTTATGAAGGTCATCTGTTTTCTTCCTTACTGATGCATGTCGTGGAATTTGAGGAGAGGGAAAAAAACAAATCAAATCAAAACAAAACAAAACAAAACAGTAAGTTTGGAATTTTAGTAGGCACCAGAATTAAGAACTAGCAAATATCTAACTGCCTGCTGGCAAATCCACAGGTCGGTGATTTTAGCGACTGATTTCAACTGATGGCACAATCTTCCTCAGTATTCTAGCTTCTCCAGATTTTAGCATTCTACAAGATTCATGGAGAATAAGAGCATATTTTGAATGTTAAACTGAGGTTATGAGTACACTATAGATTTTCTTATGAATTAATGCTGTATGTAAAAATTCAGTTTTAAAACAGTGTTCTCTAAGTCTACAGTCACAGTTATAGACTGTGGTTATAAGTGAAGAAATACTGACCATATGGCTCCAAGGCAATAAAAGTTCTCTATACCTCCGCTAGTAAACACTTTTTCGTGTGCGTACAGTAACATAATATAGTGAATTAAATTTTCCTGGGGGGCCAGATTTTCTATTTTATACTCAGGCTGTTTGTAGTTGTAGTATTTGTGATCTATTATCTAGAAAACCAACAGCGAAAGGAGAGAAAGCATTAATGTGAGGTTCTGTTACTGGAGGTAACCTGTGTAAAATTTTCTAAACTTGGATCCATGCTAACAAACTCTTATGGAAAGTACTTCTATTAGTTTCTGGTACAGTAGCCACACTAATGTCTGCCCCAGAGACAGATGTTCTCTAGTGTTTTTCACTAAAAAAAATACGTATTGCAACAAAGACCAGCAGATCATTTTTTTTTTCTTCATTTAAAGAAACCAAAACCATTTATCATGTAAAATTAAAAAACAAACAAACAAAAACAGCAAACAATCTGGGAACTGAGTCAATACAACTAACAGAAGGAAGGGAAGATCACAGTGTGTATAAATCTGCAGCACTGAGCCTGCATTTCATAAATATCCAGTGTCCTTTGAAGTCTAAAACTTACATGGGTGTTCTGTGCAAATCAGCTCTACTTTACATTTAATTACAATAATTAATCACTGAAAGAAATCACCAAGCCCTGACAAAAGGGAATTTATATCCATTAATTAATTTCAGTTGTATAAATTACTATTTGCATACAATTTTTTGGTACTAAGTTTTCATGTATTTACACCATTGCTAACCAGTATTGCTTTGTACTTCCTCCTAAAAGCAAGCAAACAATGTGGTACCGAATCAAAAGCTTTTTAAACCTAAAGCATATTTTTCTGTGATAGCATAGGACATATGGGCTAGAGAGAACCCTCTAATAATTTCTGAAGCAAATCTACACCTTCTATGTCATATTAGCATTCTATTTAGAATTCATTAAATCTAAAATTAAAAAGAAAAACCACATCCATGGGCAAGTTCCTTCAGGGGCTGATTCCTGTGGCGACGCATTTTGTGATATTATTAAATAGATACAGCACCTAGAGCTGAAATCCTGGAAAATTGATTTGTTCTGAGTATAAACCTTAGTAAAACTGATAGTGAAATCTACCAATTTGAGCACACCGCTAGTGTCTGCGAGTCAGCAGAGCCTAGGGAGCAGCATTCCTTATTACTCACAGTTCCTTACAAGATACCCTTTATGTTCCTCTCACATCTCAGGATTAAATGTAGATCTGTAGGTTCATCTCTTTTCCAGATTAACCTTGTGTAAAACTAGGAACATTTCCATTCTGTTTTCTCCCCCGCTTGTAAATGTTACCTCTTGATCATATTCTATTTTCTGCTTGCAGATTACTGAAGGCATTATGAATCTTAAGTGCAAAAAGAAATTTCTGAAAAATTGTAGAGATTCTCTTCCTACCTTACTCCATGAAGAGCTAGTTTTAATCTAATGTGACTGTAAGATTTGCAAAAATGCTTCACCTATCCCAGTTAAATCACAATATCTATCACAGCCAAGCAATGCTCTCAAACACTCTTACCTTTTCCAGCTCACTTCAGCTGATGAAAATACAGAAAAAAAAAAAAAAAGTAATCTAGTGTCACTTTTCCACCACAAAGCTCATTTCAACAATGAAACAAAGAAAGATATGATTTAAGAATAACAAGGGTTAGATTAATCTGGCTAGATGCAGACGCCCAAAGTAAAAAAATGAAAAAAAAAAATCTATCTTAAGGTCTCTTCAGTAAGCCACTTTACTAAGTTTTCTTGATTTGACTCAATTTAGTAAATTGCATTTAGAAGCATTCTCTAGGATTAAATGAAATATTTCTTAGAGTTTGTATTTTTGACTTAAAACGGACTTCAACATTACTTGTTGAAAAGAACATACCTACATTTGGATTCATAAATTGCAGACTAATTGTCCAGAAATTACAATGCTTCTGAGTCTCCCGACTGATCTCAAAAGAATCTCTTATTATTTTTTCATCTCCATCTTTTATAATTAAAAGATAAAATAATAAAAAAACCAACAACAAAAAGAGACCGATTTGGTGGAAGCATAAGGTCTACTTCCATTTTTTTTCTAATGTATTCTTTAATAATGCTATTATTTAACCACATATCAAAATGTCAACATTATTAATGCTTTACCTTCCACATGGAGAAGGTGTAAGAAAAATCACATAATCACAGTTTAATTTTTAATTAATTTTTTTTTTTTTTTTGTGATTATTTGCAAATGTCAAATCCTGGAAGAGATCTCTAATTCTGTTCCTAATTAAATAAAATCTGGGTTTTGTATGCTCCTCTTGACTCAAATGCACTAATGCTTGGACATACTTACAGAACTCTTTTCTTCAAAGCAGCTCTATTATAACTTCTGTATGCAACAGAGGAAATTTAGAAAGTAGTCATTAAGAACTGCCTGTCCTTTTTATCAGCATAGCTTGCTGACAGAACATCTGAAGTGAAAAGTAATGGCTGGTATATTTTCGAGTCAACTTTGCCAGACATTTTACAAGGAATGATACTTTTCTAGCCAAAAAAGTTGAAAGTTTGTCTAGTGACACATGGCAGCAGAGGGGCAACCTGACCAAAAGGCTCCTAGCATGGAAGTGCAGCATGGAAGTGTGTCACTGAATTCCTCCATGAGGAACAAATGGAATCCACTGTTATTCACTGATGCTTCTAGAATGTTTATGGAGACCAAACAGCGGATGTGAGCACAGTGAGGGAGTGGGTGGTGTGTTTCAGCAGTGGTGACAGTCATGCAAAAAACAAGACACATTCTGGATGGCCATGCACAGCTGTTATACCACAAAATGAAGAGTGTCTTAATCTGCTCACCCGTGCAAATCAGCAGATTGCAGCCAGGGAACTGTGTATGGCACTGAATGTTGGCTTCATTGCACTGGAAATGACAGTAGCAACATCAGAATTATGCCAAGTGCGCACCAGGTGGGTTGCACAAATACACAAGAAGAGGAAGAACACTCTATGCGAATTTGTCAGAATCTATTGAACCTATACAAGGATGACGTTGATAGTTTCCTGGATCACATCATTACAGGTGATGAGATGTGGTGCCAGTACTACAAGTTGGAGTCAAAGCATCAGTCCATGGAATTGTAACGTGAATTCTCCATGGAAGTAAAAGTCTAAGGTACATCCCTCAGCAGGTAGAATGATGTGCCCTGTCTTTTGGAATAGGAAAGGGTGATCCTTCTGTATTTCCTAAAAACTGGACAGACTGTCAGCTCCGAACACTACACTGAAACACTGACAAAGCTTTGTCTGAGATGCCTGAGGTGCCTTCTCTCAGGCACCAGAGTCAGGCCTGTGAGGAAGACAACTTTTTTCGTGCAACACAATAAGGCTGGATGTAGCTCTGCCAGGCTGAGTGTGGCTCTGGGCAGCCTGTTCTAGTGGTTGGCAACTCTGCTAGTGGAAAGAGGGTTGAAACTATATGATCTTCGAGGTCCTTTTCAACCCAGGCCATTCCATGATTCCATGAATACCCCTAGGCCCATGTGTAACAATACATCAATGAAAAATACTGTATTGTGGTATACACACTTGAAACGTAAGACTATTGAAAAGGAGTTGAAAGTTGAAGACTTGGTTTGAAGTGGAGAGCCCTGTGAAAAACAGAACTGCCTTGGTCTTTCCCAAACATTTCTGTTATGCTGCAGAAATTTTTACTGAAAACTTGTTTGTGACAAACTTATTTATTGTAGTAACGTGTTGATGATATTGGGACAGAAAACACTGCAAATCTAGTATGTATAACAGACCTCTAGCAGGCCTGAGAGAATCTTGAGAGTTTTTGATACTTTGAATATTGAGGACAAGTGTGATCCCAGACCTAGAACTTCACATTTCCTAGATCAGTGCTGGAACCTGGACCTATGATCTCTTTCTCTGTATGTCTGTCCATCTCTCTCTCTCTCTCTTTCTCACCCTCTCCCCATCTCCATCACATCCCCACTCCTTTCTGTCTCTCTGTTTTCATTTTCTCTCAAAAACTATCAAATAATTGCAAGGCTGATTTCAGTTTCTTATAAAGTTGCATTGCTTAACTATGCCACTTGGATAGATAAAGTTATGAGTACCAGTACATTTAAGACAACTGTAGGACAGAGATTCTCATTAAAATTGATAACTGTGGTTGACCTTAAAGTATCACTTTACTGTAATCTAACTGGGGGTCACAAATCTGATTACCCCTACCTTCCTTCATGGGAAGGGTGTGACACCCATACCAGTTTGAAGATTGTGGAGCAAACTGCCAATCATGGCTGAATTGTCCTAACATATCCACTGTAAAGTTCACATCTGGCACCTTCTGACTTGCATTTGTTTGGGCTGTTAAAAGATGGATTGCATGGGCAACATGTTCTAGTAATGGCACTGACATATATACCCTGAGAAACAGTGGGCTACCTCTGCTGATGCAGATTTTTATAAGCATAGCATGATGGCAAAAATACATAGTCAGTGGTGGTGACTATATTGAGAAGTAGTGTTTAGTAGAATTTTTTCTATCAAATAGTGTTATTGTGTTCTTTGACTCTGCTGTTTCTATGGGTATGAAAAGGTGGTATTATTTTCAGACCAACCTAAACAGTTATATTCATTTTACCTGCCTTCCTGTTAGAATAGGTCTCACAGTGGCTGCCAACTATAAACACTAATAAAGAGAATGTTTTGATATAGTGTATGTTTTCATTAAGCTGGTGATATCTGTTGTTCTCATTATAACTGGCACCTGTATCACTTGATTGCCTTCCTACAATATCTTTTAAAGGAGTTAAGCTTGCCCCTCCTTTTTTATCTGCATTTACCAATATGTTCATGGGCTATATACCTTCTGGTATGAAGCCTATACTTATGCTAGTAAAATGAATTAAGACAGAATATGGATCCAAACTGTCTTTGCAATTGTCTATGCTCCTTTAACTGTTATT
Source organism: Oreortyx pictus (assembly GCA_036925125.1). Lineage (NCBI taxonomy): Eukaryota > Metazoa > Chordata > Aves > Galliformes > Odontophoridae > Oreortyx > Oreortyx pictus. The sequence continues at coordinate 8,594,515 of JAUPFR010000004.1, read as the reverse complement.
ATCATCCATGGCACAGTTTTGACCCATGCCAACTAGGAATCTCATCAGCATTAAAAAATACCAAGCTTATAATGCAGCATGGGATTGGAATTGTTCCTAATAGAGGTGAGTAAGATTACCAGCATGGGTAAAATTTGTGCAATGCCAGATGGCCTCAGGCCTGAGAAAAATTGCCCAAACATTTCAGTTACATAAATGTAACTGGAAATGTCATCTTCTTAAAAAGCTAGTATTTGCAGGAGACATGGGTTTAATTAAATGTGTTTATGTGTATTTTTAGAACATTTTAGTTTTTTTAGCAAGAATTAGGGGAGAAATACTTTACCAGCTGAAAGAAAAATAGCATGTGCTCCCAATTTATTACTCTCAGATTAGATTTCTAATGGATAGTCTAAAGAAATAAAGAGATCCAAATACTAAGGAAACAAAACTATAGAAGTATTTATGGAGCAAATATATATTTATTTATAGAGCAAAATTGCATTCTTGTTCATGCCTGAGCTTTGACTGCTGAAATATTCATGGTAATGAAGTTGAAAGATATTTCTTAGTAGATCCCTGAACATATCTATTAGGGATATACCCAACAGGGACAAATATGCTATGTCTCTGCCAAATGCTGTGGTTGTCAGGGAAAATAAGCTGTAGATCTCCAGTGAATTTCTGATGGAAGAACTAATGAAAGGAGGGTATCAGCAGGGTAAGAAAAGTGTCCTTAAGGCCAAAATATGTCATAAACTCTCCAATCCTTTACTAGACATGCTCTTTGGCTTTTGTGATTTTGTGTTTTGGTGTTTGGGTTTTCTGTTGTCCCAAGGAAAAAAAAAAACGAAACACCACATTACCTTCCCCTTGAAAAATTAAAAGCAAGTCTGATTACACATTTGTGGCTGTGAAAGTGAGAAAATTTAAACAGAATCAACAGTTTAGTGCTAGTTTCCATCATGACATTGTAGCTACCCAAACATACAAATTGAGGATGGAAATGTTGACTGGTGGTTAAAGCGTAGCTCACTGTTCAGGACATTAAAGGGTGTATCAACCTTTTATCTTTTAAACCAAATGTATCTAAAAATATTATGAGCCCTTACATAATGACTGCCGTTAGATGTAAATATGAAGGAATGTGCTAATACCTGACGCATAGTAAATTAAAATAATCATAGGAAAATAAAGTTTGAAAGGGCAGAATATGACATGGGTTTCTTTCATCTTTCTTAACACAGTACTCTCACTAGGGAAATATCAACAGAATTCTCTTTTTCCCTAGTGCCTCCAAAGCATTTACAGAGCTGTTGGTAATAAATGTGGAGAGGATATATAGTGGAAGAGTAGCAGATTCCTATTTACCTATTTGAATTGCATACATTCTCAGATACCTTATTTATTCATCTTATAATCTCTATCAACTTAACATTATGTTTGAAGTCAGTTTGCAGCAAACAGAATGCCTGAATTCATACAAGGATAATGAGCAGTCACAATAGAAAACTGACTGGGCTACAGAAAGAAAAAAGAAATTTAAAAAAAGGGCCTGAAATAATAAACCTTGATTTAGCTGGAGTTCATTGTATTAGGGGAGAAAGAAACAATCTTTACTCAGTGGATGTATGAATTGATGCATGAGAAATAGTTATCTTATTTGCTTGACATTTTTAATTCAATTCGCAGGGAAAGAAATGCAAGTTTTAGCAGTCTCGGGACAGCGTTAATTTCATACGAATCCATGTTAACCAGTAATGTGACTTTAGAGATGTTTAAAAATGGTTATGACACCATAACTCTCAATTTCTTATGCAAAACAACTTTGAAAAATTTGCCGATTTGAAAAGTAATCTAGACATCTTTTTTTTGTTTGTTTTTTAAGACAATGGGGAAAATTAGTGAATAAAAGTTCATTTTTCTCATTTGTTTTAAATGATGAAATGCGAAATAACTACAAAGCTACATGGCATCCTCTCTTGCTTTAATGAGCTCTGAGCCCACTTAAAGAAATGGGGAAGCAATGCATTTCTTCTGATGTGAGGGTGCTCTCTTCAGATTCATTAAGTTTTGTAGCTCTTTCTAAACTGTCTCCAGAAAAGTTCTAAGAGATATGGTCACATATGAGAGAATTAAAATATTAGAATGGACAAGACAAAGAAAAGAAACTTCAATAATATCTTCTAGAAATTTCCTCTCAATGCTCCATGGCTTTGAGGCACTTTTCAGCCTGTTTGTAGTGTTTCAGACTGAGATCTGTGTTAGGGCCTGTGACTGGGATGTATTCAATCTGGGGACCTGAAGTTTCTAAAAAATGTTGTCACAATTCTGTTATTGTTTTCTGAGGCACTGCCATTATGGAAAACCTTTTAGGCAGGCTGCATGCTTGCAGAGGGACACAAGATAAGATCACTGAAGAAAAGCAAGAGAATTTGTAGAAGTTTCACTAGTAGATGTAGTGCCTCCAACCTCCACCAGCCATGCATCTTCCATTTACTCCATCAGACATTTAGGAGGCAACTGTTCTCCTTCACTGCCTTTAGTAGGTAATAAGTTAAAATAAGAAATTTGCAATAAAAACTGCATTCATATTATGAGAACACATAATAGAAAGGGAAATCTTTCCTGGTCACTAAGTCCTGACTAATGCTGTTTCCTTCTACTACTTATCTACTCATTACTGATCACCTCACAACAGAATGATATTCAGTATCTTTGCAGTCTGATGGCAAGAAATTTTTCAACTTTTTTTGGCTAAAAATGTATACTTGTTTCTAATTTAGCATATGTGATTGTTTTAACCTTGGATTTTTAATATATATATTTTTTTCATTTTAAAGTGTTTATAGACAATGAGCATTTGCTATCTTACTGCAATTTTGCTAAATAAGGTCAAACATTTTTATTTGGTTCTTAGTATTAGGAAATTCTATTCCCCCGTCATATTAAATATCAAATTTTTTCTTCCTGTGTTAAATACTGATATGAAAAAAAAAAAAGAACTTGTTTCAATATCCAGTATCATAAACTGCACAATAAGAAGTGATAATATTGAAAAGATTTTTATTTAAAGAAAATTAATTTACATATTTATAAATGTACTGCTCAGTACTGTATACAACACTCTATTGTGAGTGATGACCAATTTGTTCTTTTTTCTTAGTTGAGGTTAATTCTTTACCTACTTTTTTTAAGGAAATTCACTGCAAGATCTGTTTGTGATTATACTCATACACATATACATATATATCATTAGTTACTATCTATCAACATTGAAACTCCAGATTTGCATGTTGGCAAAGATTTGCAAGATTTGCAAAGGAGAATTTGTTAGTGCATATATGTTTTCTGCTGTCTAACAAAAAAAAAATTTGTATAACTGTTCAGGTCTATGCAAAGTAAGCATCTGGCAACTATGTTTTTAAAAAGATAAGGGTATATTAACGTAAAATTTAAGACATTTTTCTGTAGGAAAGCAGATAAAACATCAAATGTCTTGGTACAATAAATGTCAATTTATTAACACTTTATCATGACAATCCATAAAATATGGCATAGAATCTGGTAGTAGCTTCATCTTGCTCTAAGGAAAAATAAAGCTGCATTGAGATTTTGCAGTAAATCCTATAGAAGACTGTATGTTGGCATTTACTGCACATTCTTGCCATGATTTAGCATTTCTATCCCACATAATATTTCTTTTTCCAAAGACTTACCTACCTCCCATTTTAAAACAATTTATGTTAGTGGCTTCATTTATTCCTTTTGGTATTTCTTTGCACATATAATATTGTCACTGTTGCAATACTATATTTAATGTCATGTCAGGATTTTTATGGTAAAACCTTATTTTCTCAGGTTTATAGTTTTAAGAAATATCCTTTGAGGAGGGTATAAAGAATTAAATAATTCCCTCTAAAAAGACATCTAATTTTCAATTTGTAATCCTAATATTAAGAAAAAAAAAAAAATTGCTAATGCTGCCTGTACTTTACAGTTCACGTCATGGAACAATTAATTGAGACATCTCAGCTTGGCTGTGCAATTGTTACTAACATTAAATAATGCATTTTCTTTAATCTATTCCCACTGATATCACTGAGACCTCATTCAAAGCAAAACTTCCCCATACTCAGAGACACAAAAATGCTCCAAGGATTAATGAAAGAAATATCAACATATCTCTGTAGAATTTATTGGAATTAATTTACGTTAATGATTACTTAAATAAATAATAGATTGTCAGTGTTTTACGGGTTGGTTCGGCCTGATTCCATGGTGATTGTTGCAGGGTACCCATGGACCCGTGCCCCAGGAAATGGGGAGGGGGAAAGGGAAAATGGAGGTGGGCCGAGAAATAAAACAGCAGCAATGATCTGAGGAGGAAAGGTAATTTTCTAAATAAGATACTGGAAAGCAAAATAACACAATAATATAATTGGAATTGAAGCTGAGCAAGAGAGTGCCCGGTACAAAGCAACATAAAGTCCTCTGGGGAATGTAGTTCTTCTCTTCTGAGACAGGTATATCCATAACTTTCGATGATCTATAGAGCTGGAGCACTAACTCTTTAATTCTTAATGCAGTACATGATGTTATGATGTGGAATTCCAATACCAAAAAT